>BSBK01007224.1:155000-512965 GCA_027943335.1 Chamaecyparis obtusa | reverse complement strand
ATACATATCTATACATCTATATATATATATGTATGTATATATATATATATGTATATATATATATACATATATGTATATATATATATATATATATATGTATATATGTATATATATATATAGATGTATATATATGTATGTGTATATATATATATATATATATATATATATATATATATATATATATGTTTCTCTTGTTCTTGCATTAGGTTTTTCTTTTATTTTTGTCTTAGTTTATTTATATTGATGTTCTTTATTTGTTGGCGTGCACATAAGTTTATATTTGTATTAACTTACATACCAATTCATATATAAACTTATGTTTCTTTGTTTTCATTGATTTTTTTTATTTATTTTTTTGTTGCCTTGTTGATATATCTACTCGCTTATTTTCATCCGCTTAGTGTGATACTCAACTTGTTGACCTCATTTCATGTTCTAGCTTCTCATTGTTTATTTTTTAGTCTTTTTATCTTTTTTTCTCCTTTTTGGTTAGTGTGTTGCCTCTACTCCATCTCCCCTTATATCTCATGTGGGAGGCTAAGTCTGCACATTTTATTTTTCATTCTTCACTCTCTATTCCTGATGATGGATCACGGAGTGTGATCCGAAACGTCGATGCTAAAAAAACTTACACAATCGAATCCAGAAACTAATTGCATCATAATGGATTGTGGAAATCTGATGTTTTTAATTAACAGTGGTTTGCAGGTTGAATTTTCCAAGACATCAGTAAGAAAGAGACTACTAATGGTTGTTTGCAAGTTTCCTTGAAGAGAAAAATCAATCAAACATTGTGCTTGTATTTTCTAGGAACTTTAATACAATTTGAGGTCAATTTGCAACCTAATCGGAGGATTATACTTTTTTCCCTTTGGGAAAATTAGAAACTCAAAAGTTAGATTGCAAATTGGAGTCAAATTGGGGTAAATTGAGTTTAAATTTGCATGATGTGTTTTATAGTGGAAAATGACATGATATAGGAGATTATGCTCTTCTCCTCCATGGAGAATCATAAATCGATACCTCTAAGCCACCAATCCTCTTTTCTTTATTGCATTCCTAATTAGAGGGCCTTTTGGTTGAGGCAAAAAGCTCCCAGGAATGACCCAAGTGAGGACAGGTAGAAGCCAACCCTTCCACCTCACTATAATAAAGATGCTTCCTTGAGATGGAAATCTCAGAAGACATAGTTGATCTTATCCATGGAACCTTGAGTTGATCTTTTCCATAGACATGCTTGGATTTTGTGTAGAGTAGAGCCACTTTAATCTTACTTGTGAGACTACATGGATTTGAGTACTCATAGGGCTATAGGCCTCAATCTGACTTGCGGGACTATGGGAGTCAATTGTGAATGGATGGCCTCATTAATAACCATAAGTTAGAAGCTACCTAGACTACCTCTGAAAATTTGGTAATGCTTGTGCAAGGCAAATAGTAATTGCCCTAATAAGTTCATCATACTGATCCCTCATTGAGTTACTAGTCGGCTAATATGGCCTCCAACATCCATTGCGTGTTCTTGGACTGTCATATTCTAAGGATTCTTTGAGTGTGTTCCTAAGTCAATGAACAAGAATTTCCAATCTCTACCAAGTTTAGGGAAAAATAGGTCTGTTTGCTCTTTAAAAATGTTGTTTGATGTATTTGAAGTACAAATCCGATAATTCCCCTAAATGAACAAATTACAAGCACTTTCAGACACCTAAAACTCCCTGGAATCAAACAGAGAAGATAATTTTTTGCAAAATTGACAAAAAATTTCTCTCAGACAAAACATCAGACAATCGCATATGGTATCTTGTGTCTCACCCTGTATTTTGGATCGCACTTGGTAATTTCAAGATCACATCTGGTATACCCTAGGTCGCATTTGGATTAGGGATCGCACCCCATATTTCCTATGTCACATCTAAGACCATAAATTTAGGATTACATTTAGAGTGTCGTATCTAGGACCAAGAGCATTTCTACACATGTTACAAACCTGATTTTTGGATTTTTGAGTACCCTTTTGAGCCTTTTGTCAGATTTTGTTGTTAGAACCAGTTGTTAGGAATAGTCCCAAGAGATAACTGAGAGGGGGGGTGAATCAGTTATCTACAAGATTCAATTATTTATCCAATTAAGTATACTTAAACATAAAGCATAAACACAATGAAAGAACACAAGAACACAACACCAATATTTTGGTTACGGGGAAACCCAAATAGGTAAAAACCCCAGTGGAAATTGACACCCACTAATATTCTACACTAGAGTATTATGATGCTTGTTAGAAGATCCTTAACCCTGTTAGGAGTTTCTTTACAATATATTTAGTATAGTAGACCTAGTCAAGGGTCGGACCCTATTAGGAGTCTTTTATAATTGTCCCTGTTAGGGGAGAGGATGCACTATCTGAGAGCTCACTTCTCAAAGGGGTGAAGGCTACAACCTTCTGAATAATAGATACACACTATATCTAGATCTTGGTGAACTAAACTTTGACCTACTATCTAGATCAGTTCCAATGTATAGCACAAGTACTTTACTTGGTCACATAGACCTTCTTCTGATGGCTCAACACTTCACACACTTTGCTTTGCTCTGCTTAATCAACCATGAACCACACTTCAACAATCACAAATGACTGCCTATAAATATCTTTCCTCTAAATGATATAATCAAGTTGGCCTATTAGAACCACCTTGAAATCATATTAAAGAAAACATAAAAAACTCCAATAAATATTATGTCAGCTCTACTATGCACACAACACATTCTGGGACCTGTTCAATAAGATAATTGTAGACGCACACTACACATTGTTGGCTCTACCAAAACAACTAGATCTTTCTCTGTAAGCTGAATTAACTCATGCACTCTTAAATAAACATCAATTACTCTCCTCTAAGCTTAAATCCAAGGATGCACACCCACAAGATAGGCGCAACTACATAACCAATAAAATCTATGTCGCCTCTTCTGAATAAACAAAGGAAATTGTTGCTGGCGAATAGTGACTGCATAACTTCACTTCTACTCATCAAAGGACTATGTGTCCATAACTGAAACATCTCTAACATGTCTTCAACATATATCCAAGCACACAAGGCTCCATGATAACTATACAGACAACCATACATAGAACATTGCATGTTACTCTGTCAAGAACACTGCTGACACAAGCTGCTATATAACTCTCTGTACTAACATTTAACCTTTGCACCCATGATATCATGCTAATATCATGTCCATGCTACATATACTAAAAGCTTACTTCATAAGACTTCCACACATGCTACTTTCCATATGTTGTCATCAATGACAAACATACAGTCAGTATTGGCCTATTGGCAAATCTCCAACAATCTCCCCCTTTGGCATTGATGGCAACATGTGGAATGAAAAACCACCACCAACCCAAATGAACATTTATTTTATAAAATTCTCCATTTCCTCATCAAAACTCCCCCAAATATGAATCCTCCATCTGCTGCAATATTTTCTAATATTCTCCATTTCCTCAACTGTACTGTTGTCAAAACTGAATATTGCTCCCCCTTAGTATATTACTCCTCCTTTTACTTCTCTTTTTAATGAATTTGTATATTACTCCCCCTTTGACATCAATGGTAAAGGGCATCATTCATTTTAAGCACTAGTACTACTCCTGAGGTAGAGTAGTCAACCTTCCATCAGTCCTTGAGGATTGATGCCTTTCCTCCTTTATTCTAAGAAGAATCAGGGAAGGGAATGACTCCCAACTTCTCCCTGAGATACTCAAAAGTATCTTTAGGTAAGGGCTTTGTGAATATATCTACCAACTAATCTTTAGTACTCACATAGTCCAACCTAACTTCTTTCTCTACCACTTTCTCTCTCAGGAAGTGATACTTGATCTCAATGTTCTTTATCTTTGCATGCATCATAGGGTTCTGTAACATATTGATAGTGTTAGTGTTATCATAGTGAATAACAATAGGATAATCAATCTAAATTCCAAAATCCTATATCATCTGCTTGATTCAAACAATTGTAGAACAATTCAAGGCTATTGCAACATACTCTGCTTGTTTTGTTGACTAAGAAATACAATTTTGTTTCTTACTTTTCCAAGTTACAAGTCTATCACCAAGAAACACTGCTCCACCTGAAGTACTCTTTCTATCATCAACACATCCTGCCCAATCTACGTCAGTGTACACATGAAGCTCAAAATTTTCTAAATTAGGATACCATAGACCATAATCTATAGTGCCCTGCAAGTATCTAAATATTCTCTTTACTACCGTGAGGTGACTTTGTTTAGGCTCTACTACAAATCTTCCAACTATGCCAACTGCATTTGAAATATCAAGTCTAGTCTGAGTAAGATATATAAGTTTACCAATCATAGACTTGCATAATGTTATATCTACTACTGGTGAGTCATCTTCTTTTGTAAGCTTGCATCTAGTGATCATAGGGGTTCCTATTGGCTTGCAATCATCCATCTTGAATTTTTGCAGTATCTCTTTCACATATTTTGACTGATTAATAAAAATTCCTTTTTCTGTCTGCTCCACATTTAGTCCCAAAAAGTATTTGATAGGACCAATCATACTCATCTCAAATTCATTCTACATTTCTTTGGAAAATTCTACACTTAGTTTGTCATTACCTCCAAAGATAATGTCATCAACAAATATAGCTACAAGTAGTAAATCGTCAAATGTCTCTCTAATGAATAGATTACAATCTACTCCTCCTTTCTTGAATCCAATCTTTGTTGGCTATCCCTCTAGTCTCTCATACCATGATCTAGGGGCTTTCTAAAGTCCATAGAGGGCCTTCTTCAATCTGTATACCATATTAGGTCTATCTGATAAGGTGAATCCTTCTACCTTCTCAATGTATACTTCTTCTTTCAAATCTCCATTTAGGAATGCTGACTTGAAATCCTTCTGATAAACTTTGAAGTTTTCAACTGTAGCATAAGCTAGAAACAACTTAATAGCTTCTAATCTACTCATAGGTGAAAATGTTTCTAAATAATCAATGCCTTCTCTTTGTGCATACACTTTACATACTAACCTTGCTTTGTTTCTTACTACTATACCATCTTCATTCATCTTGTTTCTGAATATCCACTTTGTTCCAATCACTTTCTTATCACTGGGTCTTGGGACCAATTCCCAAGTGTCATTCTTAACAATTTGATCAAGTTATTCTTTCATAGCATCATGCCAATCTGAATCATTACAAGCATCATCAACTCTTAAGGGTTCAATCTAAGATGGTAAACCTAGCACTTCACTGCTAGCTGAGTTCTTTGCTTGTGACCTTGTTAAGACTTTGTCGCTCTGATCTCCAATGATGTCTATCTTGGAATGATTTCTTGATGTAAACTTTGGAACTTTAGGTGATGTTGACTTATCAACCTTAGGAGTTTCATCTTCACTTGTCTCAAGGTCATTGAATAACACATCAATACTATCAAACATTTCTTCAATAATTGTCTCACTAGTGGAGGGTCTAGGTTCTTCTTCAATCATGGGTCAGTAATCATGATATCTTTCTTGAATCATAAACTTTTCATCAATCTTTGCATGAGCACTTTCAATGATCTTTTTCAATCTTAAATTGAAACATCTATAAGCTTTACTTTTAGTAGAGTAACCAATAAAAATACCTTCATCACTTCTTGCATCAAACTTGCCTACTGCTTCATCCCTCTTGATGTAGCACTTGCTTCCAAAGATTATGAAGTATTTTACTATGGAAATATTACCAAACCATAACTCATATGGTGTTTTGTCAGCATCTGACCTCAATTGAATCCTATTGATGGTATAGACTATTGTATTGACCGCATCTCTCTAATAGGTGTGTGCAACTTTTCCTTCTATCATTATGGTGTGCGCTATATCAAGGATGATCCTATTCCTTCTCTCTACAATTCCATTTTGCTGAGGGGTTCTAGGTGCACTTAACTGTCTCTTTATACCATGTTCTTCGCAATACTCATAGAATCTATCAAAGGTGAATTCTCCTCCTCTATCCAATCTCAAACATTTTATCTTTAGTCCAAATTCATTCTCAACCTTAGCTTTGAATATTTTGAACTTCTCAAATGCTTCTGACTTATCTTTCAAGAATGTAACCCACATCATTCTAGTATAATCATCAATAAATAAAATGAAGTACCTTTCACCATAGTATGATCTTGTTTGAGTTGGACCACATAGGTCTGTATGAATCAGATCCAACTTGTTTTCTATTAAATTCTGCTTGCTCCTGAATGCATTTCTCACATGCTTTCCCATTATGCATTCCCTAAATATAGTATCAACTAGCTTTGCTATGCTAGGTAGATCTCTTATTGCATTTACATTGCTTATCTTTACTATGTTATCAAAATTATATGACATATTCTTTTATGCCACAACCAATTGTCATCAACATTAGCAACAAAACAACTTGCTTCTGAATTGATTTGAAAAACATTACCTCTTGTCTTTGAGTCTGATGCAATCATAACACCTTCTTTGTTGTTAATGGTACATTTGTCATCTTTGAACTCCAACTGATAGCCTTTTCCAAGTAACTGTCCAACACTAAGAAGGTTATGTTTCAAACCATCAACATAAAGAACATCATTAGTACTATTCTTTCCATCCAAGGTGATGGCTCCTCTACCAACTATTGATTTAGGAGTGTTGTCTCCAAGTCTAACCATACCTCCATTGTATTTGTCCAAATGAACAAACCTCCCTTTATCACCTATCATGTGATGTGAACAACCACTATCTATAATCCAATCTGTCCTTATGTTAGCTTGTGAAATCAATGCTAGCTCTTGTTCCTTTTTGTTATCTTTATGACTTGTCTTATTATTCATTTTGTCTATAATAGCAATGAATCCAATTTCTTCTTCACCAGATTCTTCATTTGAAACTCCATCTCCAACATAGTAGCATTCCTTAGAATACTTAGGCTTGTAATCCTCTTTGAACTTTCTAGCTCTAGTAGGACACTTAGATGAAAAGTGACTGATCTTATTGCATGAAAAGCACTTAAATGGTAATTGACCTTCATATTTTCATTTTCCTTTATTTTCTCATTTGGCAATCATAGCAATGAAATCCTCTAGAGTTTTCTCTTCATCATTATCATCAAAATTATCAGAAGTGTTTGCAGATTTCTTACCATGAACTATTTCTTTGAGGGCTGTTTCACTCTTTGGTTTTGTCTTCAATCTTGAGATCTCAAAAGCTGAGATTTTGCTGATCAAAGTCTCTCTCTTGAAATTAGATGTAAGCTGCATGGTCTTATCAAGGATGTTGATCTTTCTTTCATATTTAGGAGTGAGAGTATTCATTAACTTGTCCATAATGTCCTCCTTTGAAATCTCTCCATCATTGTTTCTGATTCTAGCAATTGGTTCATTTATCCTCTGATTATAAGCTCAGATGTTTTCTTCAGGCAACATCTCTAATGCATTGTATCTTTTCTTCCATGTCTTTCTGTGTGCATCCTTTTCTTGTTTGTCTCCTTCAAATATGTCTTCTAGGTGCTTCCATATTTTGTGGGTTGTATCCACCTTTATTATTTCTAAAAATTCACCATCAGATGGGGTGTTGATAAGGGCTTCTTTAGCAATAGCATTCTAATGAAACAATTCCTTTTTCCTATTAGTAGCATCTTCCTGTGTAAGGTCTTCTAGGGTAGGTATCTTGGGTACTTTGATAGTCACATCAAAAACTTCAAAACCAATGCACTACAAATGGGTCACCATCTTGTTCTTCCAATCAAGATAATTCTCTCCATCAAACTTAGGACTTTCTTTCCTGAATTACACCATCTGATCAACCTCAAGCTATTAAAATTTCTCTCTGAGGCACTTGGCTCTGATACTAATTGTTAGGAATAGTCCCAAGAGATAACTGAGAGGGGGGGGGTGATTCAGTTATCTACAAGATTCAATTCTTTATCCAATTAAGTATACTTAAACATAAAGCATAAACACAATGAAAGAACACAAGAACACAACACCAATATTTTGGTTATGGTGAAACCCAAATAGGTAAAAACCTCAGTGGGAATTGACACCCACTAATATTCTACACTAGAGTATTATGGCCCTTGTTAGAATATCCTTAACCCTGTTAGGAGTTGCTTTACAATATATTTAGTACAATAGACCCGGTCAAGGGTCAGACCCTGTTAGGATTCTTTTACAATTGTCCCTATTAGGGGAGAGGACACACTGCCCAAGAGCTCACTGCTCAAAGGGGCAAAGGCTACAACCTTCTAAATAAAAAATACACACTATATATGGACCTTGGTGAACTGCACTTTGACCTATTGTCTGGATCAGTTCCAATGTATAGCACAAGTACTTTACTTTGTCACATAGACCTTCTTCTGATGGCTCAACACTTCACACACTCTGCTCTACTCTACTTAATCAACCATGAACCACACTTCAACAATCACAAATGACTGCCTATAATTATCTTTCCTCTAAATGATATAATCAAGTTGGCCTATTAGAACCACCTTGAAATCATATTAGAGAAACCATAACAAACTCCAATAAACATTTTGTCAGCTCTACTATGCACGCAACACATTTTGGGACTTGTTCAATAAGATAATTGTAGACACATGCTACACACTGTCGGCTCTACCAAAACAATTAGATCTTTCTCTATAAGCTAAATTAACTCATGCACTCTTAACCAAGCATCAATAACCCTCCTCTAAGCTTAAATCCAAGGGAACATACCCATAGGATAGGCACAACTACATAACCAATAAAATCTATGTCGGCTCTTCTGAATAAACACAAGAAACTGCTTATGGTGAATAGCGACTGCATAACTTCACTTCTACTCATCAACAGACTATGCATCCATAACTAAACATCACTAACATGTCTTCAACATATATCCAAGTGTGCAAGGCTCCATGATAACTATATGGACAACCATACATGGAACACTGTGTGTTACTCTGTTAGGAACACTACTGACACAAGCTGCTATATAACTATCTATACTAAGAGTTAACCTCTGTGCCCATGATATCATGTTGATATCATGTCCATGCTACATATATTGAAATCTTACTTCATAAGGCTTCCACACATGCTACTTTCCATATGTTATCATCAATGACAAACCTACAGTCAATACTGGCCTGCTGGAAAATCTCCAACACCAATAACCCTACAAGCCTAAGAGAGTAAAATCTTAAGTGTGTCATATTATCCTTATTTGGTCTATATCCTATATTGTTCAAGTCATGGATTTCCCTATCACATCAAATTCAATCAAGTTCCTAGCTCACTATCAGGGCACTCTAACCCTTTGATGCTGGAGCTTTCAAACATCAAAAAAATTCACTTACACTTGGTTCCCAACTCACTATTAGGGCACTCTAACCCTTTGACATTGGATCCTCAAGCATTTTCAAACCCACTATTGCAACCTTGGACTCACACTTGGACCCATTTTCAGACCCACTTACACATAAGGACACTCAAAATTTCTTAATCAAATTTTCATGGTTAATACAAGACATAAGTCTTATAAATTGGAAAGGAATCCATTCTTTAAAAAAATGCTATTATTGGCATTTGAACAAGGATAAATATCATGGATTAATCCCTTATTTGGATCTACTCCTAGAACTACCCATACACTGACTCCTAACAATACAAACATGTCAAACCAAAATGAATTCTATTGGGAAGAGCGACATAATGAACAATATGACCAAGATGAACAAAATAACCAAGAAGAAGAATGAAATTGTGAAGCACACTATGACTCTGATGATGATGAAGACCCTATAGAAAAATAATATAAAAGGGCATTAAGAAGTAAAATATTTAAGAAGATCCTTGAAATAACATTGGATGAAAATAAAGAGAAATATTTCTTGGAATTTGCATCACAAGGAGTAAAATTACCTAAGGACTATGATGTGAATCAACTCAAACAAAAAGAAGATCATAGTCCTATATCTATTTTGACATGATAATTACTTGCCATGCAAGCAAAAATCCAATATCTAAAGAAATAAAAGAACAAACCAATAAAACAATACTCGTTAGAGCACATTTATCCTTTCCCTTTTGATAAGGGCTTAAAGATGATACCATTTCCTCAACATGTTACAATTCCAAAATATGACAAGTACACTGGTAATTCTGACCCTCAAGACCATGTGATGGAATTCTTCACATCAAGTATGGAGTTCATACATGAACAAACTTACCTAATGGGGTTATTTCTATGAAGCTTAGGTGGACAAGTAGTGGACTAGTTCTCAAAACTACCCATGGGTATCAAAAAATTTGAAGAACTAGTGGAGATATTTATCCAACAATACTCATACAATATCCAACACACAGTGACCATGTTGGATTTATGCAATACAAAATAAAAAAGTAGAGAATCCTTCTTGACATTCTTAAAAAGATGGAGGAAGATATTCGCATGACACGCTTGAAAAATACTTGAAAATGAGAAGATGGACATCTTTATCAATAACTTGGTACCTAAAATGAATTTTCCTATACAACTACAAGGTCCACCAAGCTTTGATAAAATGATAGATAGTGCTATCAAGATTGAATAAGTCTTAATAAAAAAGGGAGAAATCACTATCAATAAAGAGAATAAAGACAAGTACTATCCCAATAAAGATAAGTACAAGTATGGAAACAAGAACAATAATGTGGTTAATGATGGAATTGTGGATACTCCTAATGCAAAACCAAAACCATAAGTCTTCAATCTTACATCAAGTCTCCAAGAGAACAAGAGCTTGAATACGATAGTGACGCCAATGGCTAATAAGACTTTTAACAAACCTAATACTTGAAATGAGCCTTGGTTAGCAAGACCCAAGAGGGAATTTACACCTTTGGGAGATACACTAGAAGTGGTCTTAAAGTCACTCTTGGATAAAAAAATTATCACGATTCTTGATTCAAAACCTTGGGAACCAGAAGTAAAACCAAGGTGGTGGAATGATAATGACTACTATGATTTTCATTGCAATAAATGACACAAAACTAATAACTGCTTGAAATTGAGACATGTCATTGAAGACTTAATTGAAGAGGGAAAAGTTAAAGTGGATGGTCATCACACCAATAATCATCACAAAGCATTCCAAACTCCACTTCCTAACTATGAGAAAGGTGAATCCTCTAAGAGTAACAAAATCAATTACACATACTAACAATGATAACATGATTCATATGGTGGAACCATGCAAATAGTCCATCCATGTGATTACTCTAAAAGGAGTGCAAAATAAAACTGAATCCTCTAATATTGTGACGAGGAACCAAGCTAAGCTCACTCTCAAAGGGGCTCCAACATCAAACCCGCTAGTTACAACAATAGGTCCTAAACAACTAGCATTACCTCTAAAGTTCAATATAGTAGACTAGTTGCAATGCACGCTAGCTCAAATCTCTATTTTAGAGCAATTAAAAATCTCTCCAAGCCATAGAGAGATCCTTGATCAAGACTTGCTCAATACTAATGTGCCTAAATACTTAGATGTGGATAGATTCCAGACTATGGTTGGTCACCTAAATTCCCCACATTACTTGTCTTTATTTAAGGAAGATGATAATTCATTAAACAAACAACATAATCAACCTTTTCATCTAGAAGTCTTAATTCATAAAACACCATGTCAAGCATGTCTTGATAAATGGAGGCACTGGTTTAAACATATGTACCTACAATTTGGTGAAACAATTAGGATTTTCTAAACACACAATTGGTCTAAGAAGGAAGATAAAAATCAAAGCTTATGATGAAGAAGAGAGATCCTCCAAAGGATTGGTTGTCTTACCTATTAGACTGGGACCAGTGGAAAGAGACATGATATGCCGAGTCCTTGACTTGCCACTTTCTTATAACATTCTTCTTGGAAGGCCATGGATTCATTCAATGCAATATGTTCCTTCTACTTACCACCAATGCATAAAATTCCCTCATAATAGAGTGGAGGTGACTATTCTGGCTGACAAAACATATCCTTGTAACAATCTCAAAAAGATAGATAGTCGTTCCCACACAAAAAATAAAGTTCTAGTAAAGAAAAAACCTCCAAAGAAATGGTCTTGTGAAGCTTTGCCAAGAAATTCAACATCCAACAAATAGGCATGGGTGAGTACAAGATAGATTCTTCAATGTCCCTGATAGATCTCCCAATATCTCCTAGATCTACAGGATGACCTTAATCTACAATTACACCCTCAAAAGGTAATACTCTAAAAATCCATGAAGGAATAGGAATGGTGAAAGCAAAGGTTTCCCTTGAAGAAGAAAATGAAGAGAAAGTTGTCTTGCAATGGCTATATAAAGAGAATGAACAAGATGGGAATATCAAGAATGTAGAGATAGCCACTGAAAAATATGGAAAATTATATGATATCATGAAGAAAATAGGTTACAAAGGCAAAGGACCATTGGGCCAAAAAAACAAGGACCCGTGGAGCTGATACATATGAATTTTACAAACCCTAGGGACAAAAATGGAGAAGGCTTCAAGGAAACAACATCTCATCCTGTATCAGAAGATGGCCCAGTGTTTGATAGATCAGGAGACTCAGATAATGAAGAAGAAGTGGGAGGACAAGCTTTCTCTTATGAAAGGTTACTACTCTTACAAGGTGATCCATTATCAGAACTTGGCACTAATCTTGAACTTGAACAAGAATCAAAGGAAGAACATGTTAGTGTTTAAAATGATTGTGGATGATGAATACAAACCAAAAATTCTAACACAACTCTTATGGACCCAATAGATGCATCTAACAACATTAAACACTAAGGTGCTAAGGACTTATGTCCTTCTTCACTTTGAGCTTTAAGCTCAGGTGGGTGTACCTCATAGATTCAACTCTTTAAAGAATCATAATAGTTATTTGTGTCCTTAACACAGATATAAATGTCTATTCCTTTCAACATAAATTTAAGATAAGTTATTATTTAATTGTGTTGATGGTGAGAAATGTAAATTGAGCAAAGACCAGTGCCAAATCCCAAGGCAAAGAGTCAAAGAACATACATCCATACAAATTCCTCAAATCTAATATACCCAAAACCCAGATGAGATGCCTTACAAATCACCCTCTCATGTACACATACAGTCATCAAATTGTAGCATAAACTATGAATTCCTTGAAATCTCCCTTAAGACTTACCCTTCCCTTGAAAGAAACTTAAGATTAACCTCACTATTTACCTTGTAAATGATGTATTAAAGACACCTTAAAAATTCAATAAACAAAAAACTCAAGATTCATATCAAAAGACAAAAAAATGTACAAAGGAGTTTCAATACATTTTCATTGATATTTCCCTGTATCAATACATTCAAAGACAAAATTCTTTAGACAAAATACCAGATACAAAAATATACTTACTAAATTAATTTCACCACCCTCTTACCAAACAAAAACTTGCAATATATATCATTACTAGCCATCTTGAAATCCTTATAAAAATGATGCAACAAGCTTTAGATGGCTAGGATAGTGACAGGTACAAAAGACAAAATAGATAACATCATTGATAGAAAAGGGAAGAAAAGACAAAAAATCTATTTCAAATCATTGTGAATCTTCATAGGTGGCACCTTTATCTGTAGATATTCAAGGTAACTGTTGAAAGTTTTTACATGAATAATGACTGCCTACCAGTTAACTTACATTATTCTCTTTCTGATAGTTACCCTCCCTGTATTCTAGGATCATGTGCCATGTGTGACTCAATCTTCTTCCATTACTTCCAAATCAATCATGCTCTTGTCACATGATGCAAATTCTTCCTCTGTTGGCCAGGTGTACTCCCTTAAGCTCTGTAACTATTTCACTTGTTTATCCCACCTAGAATCAGTTATGGCCTTGGCATCATTAACAACCTAGTGCAATAATTTTCCACTTGGAGCATGTCATCTAGAATAATACGAAACTATTCACATCCAAAGTGCCATCATCATTTAGAAATGCATCCTGCCCCAGTCAGTAACTAATCCATGTTTTCTTTCCACTCCTCAACACCTTTGATGTTGCCATCATCCTTGTGAATTGGAGGCAAAAACTTGCTAAAATCGAGGCTGAACATATCCATTTTAGCTCTGATTTGAATTTCTTTCCCTTTATCAAAACCCCTTGAAAACTATTAAAAAACTTTAAACAAATTTAAAAAACCAGCCACAATGGTTAATCAACAAATTTAAAACACAACTGTTCATCTTCAATCTTCCTGACATATCAGACGACACACATAAATTGGCAAAATTGTCAACAAATCCTTAAAAAGACTTTCCATATCACCCTCAACAACCAATCAGAAGTGGGCACATTGGATCTATCTAGCACCGAGGACCCACCACTTCATTTGACCTTTTGCAAGTAGAAAATCATACGGTTGTTGCAATCCTACAATCAATATCATTCAAGCATCTTTTCATTAAGGCTTCAAACCCACTATCGATCCTCCTTTCATCTATTGGTTCTTTATTATTTTACAACCCTACAGACCTGCTTAAAAATTAGGACACACGTCAAACAAGCGTGATCTCATGATGGATAAAAATCTTCCATTATTTCTTCACGAGATAACATCCACCATTGGATCTTTCTGGAGATGGAAGTCAAATCTTGCACTGCTTGCCAACTAGGCCCACCTGAAATACTTTGGTAAATTAACTTGATCAGGTGGCTTCGTGACAACCATTGATTTTATTCTATCTGTTGGTTTTTGCACTTCTTATCGACCAGACCTGAAAGACCTAACACTATTGTTGGATTTCTCTTTTCTTATATCTGTAAAACTTACCATTATATACCAACTGATCCCAAAAGTCATTTATCATCACACCAGATCACTAAAATTTAAGACATTACCGCTAGATATCTCGAGACTTGGAGAAAGCTTTGTCACAGAATCACCAGATATTTCAACTAACTGTCGATCATTTGGAGATTAAGAGATAACCTCAAGACATGTTAAGCTCTTAACCTTGTCGACCATTTTCTAAATCAAATATGACTTAACACTTTCATTGTGAGATTAAGAGACTCAAAGGGAAAAGATGAAAGTCATGTGCATAAAGAGGACTTAAGTGCTCGGAAAAGGTAACTTCAAAACATAAGATCTAGGGTACGGATAAGAACATTTTAAAGAATAAAAACCTACCATGGGAAAACAAGACCTGGGATAAAGAAATGCAGACATTTTTGACACATAACCATCCTAAGACCTAGGCTACTTAGATAAAAAAAATTGCACACAAATGAAGTAAAGGAGACACAAGCATGACTCTTATAATGTCAACAAGAACTAGAAATGACACTTCTCAGAAAACCTAGAAAATATCCCAATAGTGGCTCTATCTGAGGATGCTTGAAAGCAATTTCATAGCAAGAATTCATGAATCTTTGGGTGGAAGACCACAAAAACACTAACCTACTACAAAAAAAACACATGAAAAAAACAAACACACCTATGCAAAAGGCCCAAAGCCCCAAAATTGGAATCAACCTTTACCCCTGTCAAACATATGATTTTCATCCCCATAGAGAAAAGGTAAACTAAAACTATTGCTTCCATCTGCTTGATCAAAAACACTGTAATCTATCTTCAACATATCATATAAAAAACAATCAGCATACTCACCACCAACTGGAAAAACTAGGCTATCAAACCGCCATGAATGTTGATCATTGTGTGACATCAAATTATCACATCCTCTACTATCACTGACATGCTGAAAAAAGAAACATTCCAACTCATTCTCATGGCTGGAAACATCCATATAATAAACACTAGTTTGCACCAAAGAACAAGCTTCTTTTATATCAGCAGTTTACAAACTAAAATAGAACATCTCGGAACAAGATTTTGACCATAAATCTAATAAAAAATATTTAGATTTGTCACTTTCTCTAGCATCATGGCATGTATAAGAACCGTTTTAGTCAACAGATTTATCTTCTAAGAAAACACTTACAAATTGACCCTAAAACACCCAGACAAGAAGACTCAATTAGAACTAACAGTTGGGTCACTTTGCTATTGAAAAGTGTAAGCGCCCTCTAAATTATCCAGGTACAACTCCCTATATAGGATTTACAATGAATCAACTAAACTATAATTGATAATTCTTTTAACCTGAAAGCAATAAAGGCTTACAAACATCTATCTATAAACATGACATAGATGCGAAGAAGCTAACTGAAAGGAAATAATAAGTAAATGACACAAAGTTCATTTACCCAAACGTTGCATTACAAAAGGAACGAAGAGAGAAAGAAGGACTATTCTTTCCAAATACATGAAAAACTAGAGCACAAATTCCAAAGATGATCATGTTGATGATCATATGTAATAGATACACATTCAAAGAAAATCAATATCACCCCAAGATGAATATTAATCAAAAAATGAGCATCTAAACTCAAATTTTTAATGTGTTGTTATTTCCCTTCTTTGAACACAACAAAATAACAAAGATTATGTTGTTCCTGTACACCAATCACTATTTGAAAACAAAATGCCCCTTTCCCTACATTACAATCAGAATAAAATTTCATTCCCACCCTTAGCACAAAGTCTACAGTGAGGAAGAACTCCTCCTATAGCTTTAAGTCACTTAGAAAAAGAAGCCCTAGGACTAGAACCCCCTCTCATACTTGCTAAGGCATATTTAATATCTATCATTCCCATAACATTTCGGTTATTAGCATAACCATTTCTTGGTAAGGTCTTCTTTTATCTTCTTTTTGATGGTTATATTCTTGAGGAACTTAATCACCACTTCCCCATTAAAATTGAAAACCATCGACAAAATGCTCCCCTGCCTAATCACATTAGTTTTATAATATATGCACCCATTGGGGAAATCGATGCCTCCTAATGAAAACTAAATTTTGTGTCCATCTCATGGCAATTGGTATAACTCATCATGATGTGTTGGGTCTGCATATTAGGCACATGCCCTTCATATGTTGTTACCAAGATTATATCTAGAGTCTCCTGAGAACTAACCAATACATTTGGATCCATTAAACCTGTGGCTTCAATACCTTCATATCCGGCCCTTTAAAGTTATGTAGACAAGTTGAATAGTGTACATTTATTGCATGTGGAAGGCATTGGCATTCTATCAAGCATTTCTCAAGCACTGTCTATGCCCCCAATCTCAGGTGTCTCCACTATCCACAGTTACAAATCACTACTGCCCCCGTGAGATCTATGGACTAACTCTCTCATGCCATTGAAATCAACCCGGCCTAGCAATTTTCTATCATCATGCCAAATGCTCCAATTTATTCTAGTCAATGAAGATTATACACTAATCACATGCTAGTCCGTGTTTCTTCAGAGAAGACTGGTAGGAGCCCGTCTCCTTTAGGTAACACCAATGGATGATTGACCATGGATAGATGTCTAGTGTCCTCAATTTTGGCTCATATCTACAATGTACATTTTGATGCTTGTTATCATGCTCCATGATAGAGTCACCAAGGGAGATCAACCTCATAAACTTGATGGTGAGTATCTTCATTTAGACTCTGAATGCATGAGCTAATGGGATGAACCATTCCAGAGATCCTCAGGAGCCTTTAGAGATTCAATGCATTAATCCAAACAACCATCACACTTCTTTATTAGGAAGAGAACATGAAATATGATCACTTCCCAAGATGATGTTGAGTGTCGCTAGCATTCACGATAGGACTCGGTCTCCTCCACCTATCCATAGAAACTCAAAATTTAATGACAAGAAGAGTATATCACTTAAGACTGGATATATTTTGTATTGTAAAGACTTTCCATCGGTCATGGGTATGAATGATATAGCTTCTATTGCAGGATCGTGCTTCAAAATATGGATACAATTTTGGCCCAAGAAATGTGCTTATATGCTTTTCTCTAACTGATCCATGAAGCTCCCCCATCGATCTATCTTGAACTTGAACTCTGCATGCTTCAATTAGTAGGTTCCTTCTATATGCCCATCGAGCTTGAGCACACTGTCAAATAGTTTGATTATACCCCCTATATACTCATTTTCCATTACATTGGAAACTCGATGAGGCATGGACTCTGTAATGTCTTTGCATTGATGATCTTCAATCATCACCACTGGTCTCATTTGAATGTCTATGGATAAGCCTTATGTCAAACAACTTGACTAGTATCTTGTAATGCATGCTCACCTTCCATACAAACATATTCAAGCTCAAAATTCTTCTTGAAGGTTTTGTAGTCTACTCTGGATGTTTGGATCAAGTTTTGAAATGAATATGGGACCATTGGATCTACATAACTTCATTGAGCATGCAATTTCCTTTCTTCTTAGAAGGACCAAATGAGCATCATCATTTTTAATTTTCCTATCAAGATATTCACCTCAATTTTGATTCCTTCTATCTAAATTTAGAAATTTGAAATGCGAGCACATCCATGAACTGACAATTAAACTTGAGCTTCTTCACCCCAATTGAACTAATTGTACCAAGGTGGACCATAGACCTTACATGAAACAAGGACCTTAGACATACCTTTGAATCCTCTTAGTAACAATTTGAATATCATGGACTTCCATTTTGAATGGAGACTCGAGGTCACTGAATCTTTGAACCTGTAATTGAAGTGAAATCACTAGAACTTTGCAAAACTTGAACTTGTTGAACCTCGCACTGAGATGACTCAAAGTAAACCATTTAAACATGCTTCAACAAAATAAACCACTTCAAACTGCTTTGAACTTAGTTCAAAGAGGTTCAAGACTCTACACCGAAAGTTTAAATGTCAGGGTCTATATGGGTACCAACATGGGCTCTAACTGTGGGGTTGTTTTTGGCACAAAAACAAAGAACTCCACCAATCTCTAGAAAAAGGACAAGTGCCTAGCATCCATTGGGAAAAAGAGTCAGAGCACAAAGAAAGGGAGCTAGAGCTTCTTATAGGGAGAGGATGAAGAAGAACAGGGAAAACACCAAAACAAAACCCCAACTAAACTAGCAGCAAGCTGAAATGAAGCAAGCTAAACTAAGCACAACAAAAACCACCAAGCGAAGACTTATTTATGAAAATATACATAGGCAGGAAGATCCTACCACAATAGTCAAAAGCAAGAAAAATTACACAAAGCCATCCACTGGCTGGGAGAAATAAGATCCTCTCCAGAGTAAAGGATTGTACTCAAATGGAGTAACATGAAAATAGTATTCTCTGGCAGCTTCCTCAATGTTGAATATCAAGTTGTAAGCATGTAAAATTCTAGCAACCCACCATTCTTTCCTGAACAACCAAATCTCATCATAGAATTCTTTGTCTTCCAAATGTTTATCTATAATATCCTCTAGGTTGGGTTTCATCCCTAACTGAAAAAATAATGCTTAGGCATTCTTTCAAAAATAATTATGCATTGCTCATTGTTGTTGCTGGTAAGATCATTTTTCTTCATATAATCATTAGAATTATGACTGATCTTAGAAAACAAATATAACTCATCTAGCATAGGATCTATCCTCACAATAATATCTTCTTTCTTTCTATAGGAAATAAAGTCATCATCAAATATATCAAGTGTTTTACTTGCCTTTACACCCAGATGATCATCTTCCTCCTCATTCAAATTATCATATTTTTCAGCCACATTTTTAGAATAAAGACTAGCATGAATATGTGCAAGAGAATAGAATGAAGATTCTTTATCTAGCATCCCACTTCCAGCTAGTTTTAAATTGGTACCTGAATCATGCATGGTGGAATTATCTTGTTAGAGGGAATCCAAAAACTGCTCTATGATGCCTTCTTCAGTGGAGGGAATTCCATGAAGATTCTTGAATATTGTTTGGGGTTGCATTTCTATACCAACACCATCATCATCTTGCACCACTTCCATTTTAAATTCTTTATCTTTCTCTAGATTTTCAGGAAGAGAAAAATCTTTACCCAAACTCAATTCCACCTTTTCACCAACACAAGCTTCATCTTTTAAAGGGTTAGATTCTTTCATGGGCTGATCATAAATTTTAAAACATGAAGGATCATCCTTATCTAATCTTTTATTGAAACTAAGAGTTTCATCTTCTAGTCGTGCATCATAGAAATCACAAGAGCAACTTGCATCCACATCGTAGTCATGCTCTTGTTGTTCACACAAAACTTCTTCAAACTGAAACAAGAAGTCATTATTATTATGCTAATAAAAAGAACAATCTACAAACTCAAGGAGAACACTTCGAACTACAAATTCATCTTCATCATTTTTCTGTTCATATATTTCATTATCAGTATCATAATCAACACTATCAACATAACTAGATTGAGCATCCTCAACATAACTAGATTCAGCATCTTCAATCAAATGTATCCATTTTTCAACACACTCAAATGCTTCCTCTCTAAGGGATGCAGACCAACTGACTAATTCAAGCACACTAAGCTCTAAATACATTTCAACATATGTGGATTCTTGAAAATCAATACCCATTGGAAGTTCATTACAAGTTGTATGAAACTTCTTATAAAATGAATGTGTCAATTCTTCCTCCCTCTCTCCTATCACATATCTTAAAATCAATATGCATTTATGTTGGATTCTTTGATTCAACAATAAAATATATCTTTCTCTATTAGAATTTTCAAGAACTGGCTGATAAATTTCAGATCTAGAAAAAACATCTTGATCCATTAAAGCTGGAAACTCCATTTTAAACCACTCACTTAACAGCACATCTTTTTCTTGTCACAAAAATTTTATCCAATTTTATGCAACCACTAACTTCATAAAACCACATCATACTTGTGATTTTTTACAACTGAAATTTCAACCCAAAAATATGACAAAATTTTAAGTCTATTTTTCCCTTTTTTATTAGTGACTTGCTCACCTATTAAGGGACTTTTCTTTCTTGATAAAAAGATGGTTACCTAGACAAGAATTGTAGCTGCTACTCTTATTTCTTCTTGACTGGTAATAGGGAAAATCTAGAGCCTCCTTTGTAGCTCCATCGGGTTCTTTTCTCATAGAGTCATCGCCTCCTTGCAGAGGAAAATTTTCAAGCAACAAGAGCTATTTGTAAATCAATTTTAATTTTGGGTTCATTTCCAACCAACATAGCCACACAATTTTTTGTATATTTGCTACAATAAAACATACTTCTAGGATACCTTTTCTCAGATATCTGAAATAAATTTTAGATTCTTCTTCTTGACTCTAACTCTCGACCAGATTCTAGGATGATTCAGCAAAGCAAGGAAACTACCATCTTAAACTTGTTGGCTTTTATTCTCTCCCTAGCAGAGTCACCAACTTTGTTAGTGCTTAAAATGATTAGAGATGATGAATACAAATAATAAATTTTGACACATAACTCTTGTGGAGCCAATAGATGCATCTAACAACATTAAACATTAAGGTGCTAAGGAGCTATGTCCTTCTTCACTTTGAGCTTTAAGCTCAAGCGGGTGTACTTGATAGATTCAGTTATTTAAAGAATCATAATAATTATATGTGTCCTTGACATAGACATAAACGTCTATTCCTTTCAACATAAATTCAAGATAAGTTATTATTTAATTGTGTGGATGGTGACAAATGTAAATTGAGCAAAAACTAGTGCCAAATCCTAGGGCAAAGCGTCAAAGAACATACATCCACAAAAATCCCTCAAATCTAATATACCCAAAACCCAGATGAGATGCCTTACAAATCACCCTCTCATTTACACATACAGACATCAAATTCTAGCATAAACTATGAATTCCCTAAAATCTCCCATAAGACTTAACCTTCCCTTAAAAGAAACTTAAGATTAACCTCACTATTTACCTTGTAAATGATGTATTAAAGATGCCTTACAAATTTAATACACAGAAAACTCAAGATTCGTATCAAAAGACAACAAAATGTGCAAAGGAGTTTCAATAAATTTTCATTGATATTTCCCTATATCATTACATTCAAAGACAAAAATTCTTTAGAAAAAAACACCAGATATAGAACTCTCCTTACTAAATGAATTTCACCACCCTCTTACCAAACAAAAACTTGCAATATATATCATTACTAGCCATCTTAGAATCCTTAGGAAAAGGATGCAACAAGATTTAGATGGCTAGGATAGTGACAGGTACAAAAGACAAAATAGATAACATCATTGATAGAAAAGGGAAGAAAATCCAGAAAATCTATTTTAAATCATTATGAATCTTCACAAGTGGCACCTTTATTTGCAAATATTCAAGGTAACTGTTGAAATTTGTTACATGAATAATGACTGCCTACCGGCTAACTTACATTATTCTCTTTCTGATAGTTACCATCCATGTATTCTAGGATCAGGTTCCATGTGTGACTCAATCTTCTTCTATTGCTTCCAAATCAATGGCTACTAGTTTCTTCTTCTTGGGATTTGTGCTCTTGTCACATGATGCAACTTCTTCCTCTATTGGTCAGGTGTACTCCCTTAAGATTTGTAACTATTTCACTTGTTTATCCCACCTAGAATTAGTTATGTCCTTGGCATCATTAACAACCTAGTGCAATCATTTTCCACTTGGAGCATGTCATCCAGAATACTATGAAACTTTTCACATCCAAAGTGCCATCATCATTTAGAAAGGCATCCTGCCCAGTCAACAACTGATCCATGTTTTCTTTGAACTCCTCAACACCTTTGATGTTGCCATCATCCTTGTAAATTGGAGGCATAAACTTGCTAAAATCAGGCCCGAACATATCCATTTTAGATCTGATTTGAATTTCTTTCCCTTTGTCAAAACCCCTTGAAAACTGTTAAAAACCTTTAAATAATTTTAAAAAACCAGCCACAACAGTTAATCAACAGATTTAAAACATAATCATTGATCTTCAATCTTCCTGACATATTAGATGGCACACAAAAATCAGTAGAACAATCAAAAAATCATTAAAAATACTTTCCATATCACCCTCAACAACCAATTAGAAGTGGGCACATTGGATCTCTCTAGTATCAAGGACCCACCACTTTAGTTAACCTTTCGCAAAGTGGAAAATCAGATGGTGGTCACAATCCCATGATCAATATCATTTGAGCATCTTTTCATTAAGGCTTCATATCCACCATTGTTCCTCCTTTCATTTGTTGGTTCTTTATTATTTTACAACCCTGCAGACCCACTTACAAATCGGGACATGTGTTAAACAAACGTGATCCCGCGATGGATAAAAATCTTCCATTATTTCTTCATGGGATGTCCTGCATCATTGGCTCTTTCTACAGATGGAAGTTAGATCTTGCACTGCTTACCAACTAGGCCCACTTGACATACTTTTTTAAATTGACTTGATCAAGCGGCTTCATGACAATCATTGATTTTATTCTATCTGTTAGGTTTTGCACTTCTTATCAACTAGACTCAAAAGACCTAATAATGATGTTGGATTTCTCTTTTCTTACATCTGTCAGACTTAGCACTGCATACCGACTAAGCTTGAAAGACATTTATCACCACACTAGATCATTGAAAGTTAAGACATTACCACCAAATATCATGAGACTTGGAGAAATCTTTGTCACAGAATCACTAGATATTTCAACTAACCATTGGTCATTTGGAGATTAAGAGATAACCTCAAGACATGTTAAGCTCTTAACCTTGTCGACCATTCTCCGAATCAAATATGAGTTAACACTTTCATTGCAAGATTAAGAGACTCAAAGGGAAAAGATAAAAGCCATGTGCATAAAGAGGACTTAAGTGCCCAGAAAAGGTAACTTCAAAACATAAGATCTAGGGCACAAGTAAGAACATTTTAAAGAATAAAACCCTACCATAAGAAAACAAGACCTAGGGTAAAGAAATGCAGACATTTTTGGCACATAACCATTCTAAGACCCAGGCTACTTAGAAAACAATTTGTAGACAAATGAAGTAAAGGAGACACAAGCACGACTCTAATGTCAACAAGAACTAGAAATGACACTTCTCAGAAAACCTAGAAAATATCCCAACAAAACAAGCAAAAGAACTTGAAAGACAATAAGAGAAAGGAAATCCTATTCTTGACATGCCTCACTTTGATGAAGAACAAAACATGACATCTTCACAAACACATTTTGAGGAAGGAGAGAAAAATGTTAATAAGGAGACTGAAGTACCAATGATTATTGCCCACTTCTTGGGGGTTTCAGATGATAGTCAAGTAGACTCACATGAATATGAATGGGATATACTTTCTAATGCTACGATGGATATAGAAATAGATGTGGTACATAAATATTCTCCTAGAGTCATAATTTAAGAAGGAGAGAGTTCTAATGCTAAGTCGCTAGATTTAGACTTACATAACATTAACATGAACTCTAATAATAATGATAATGACTCTAATAATCTTAACATCTCTTTAGAAGAAAATCTGATAGATTACATCTTACAAGTTAATGACATTGATAATAACATGGTGTTGTCTCTTGAATCCAATGAATCTTTATCCTTAATACATCATGAGCTAATAGACTGGAATGAGCCCGTATCCACAAGCCTATTATCTTTTGACAATGACTATACCCTAACCTATTATCTAAATGCTTGTGAACCTTTCCCTTCTCCTACCAGTGCAAGGAGAGAAAACATGACTGAGGAGGATATCAAGTTTCTCAATCTAAAAATGAAAAACAAAAAGAACATGAAATCTGATGGTGAAAACCACGTAGTGGCAGTATCAAATTCAAAAAGAGAAAAAGATGTATCCGATGGTGAAAAATTCTTTGAGGTGCCAAAGGATGATATTCTTGATATCCTCCAAGATCATTTTCAAGAAAGATCTTCAGTGTTGATCAAGCCAACACAACCCATCAATCTAGGAACAATAAAAGCTCTACAACTAGTTCACATTTCTCAGTCATTGACATAAGAATAAAAGCTTCAATTTACCAATTTCTTTAAAGAAAAGAAGATCAGTTTTGCGTAGTCTTATTTAGATATCCTTGGGCTAGATAAAGATTTGATAATGTATCATTTGTCTATTTCTCCTGATGTGAAACTTGTTAAGAAAAAACTAAGAAAAATGAATCCACATGTGGCACTGCTAGTCAAAGAGGAACTGGAAAAATTATTGAAGCCTGGGTTCATAAGAGCCATTGACTATGCAGAATGGATATCAAACATAGTTCTTGTTTCCAAGGTAGATAAATCCATAAGAGTTTGCACAAACTTCAGAGATTTAAACAAGACTTGCTCAAAGGATGACTTTCTGCTTCCAAACATAGACATGATTGTAGATCTTACAACAAGCTATGAGATGTATTCATTGATGGATGGATTTTCAGGATTCCATCCCATTCCAATTGAAATACCTTATTGAAATCAAGCAATGCCAAAACAAGCAATTCAAAAACCTTTTGCTTTAGAGTCTCAAAACTTTTATCAACTCCATGTGTCCACTTGAATTCTCTTTTATCTCCTCTCATAGTCTTATTCATAGCATTACAAATTAAACTAAAATTCCTTATGAACTTTTGGTAAAAACTTGCCAAACCATGAAATGATCTTACCTCACTAGCATTCATAGGTGTAGGCCAATTCAAAATAGCTTCAACCTTTTCAAGATCCATCTTCAAACCATCAGCTAAAATTAAAAATCCCAAATATACAATCTCCTCTTTCATGAATGAACACTTTTTCATATTTATCAGCAAATTTTCTTCTTTCAATCTCTGCAAAACTTGTCTAGCATGCAACAAATGTTCTTCTCTGGTCTTATTGAATATCAGAATATCATCAAGATACATAATCACAAACTTACCCAAGAATTTCTTCAAAACATCATTCATCAGTCTCATAAAAGTACTCGGTGCATTAGTTAAACCAAAAGGCATAACCAACCATTCATACAAACCTTCTTTTGTCTTAAAATCAGTCTTCCATTCATCACCTTCTCTAATTTTGATCTGGTGATACCCACTTTTCAAATCAATCTTTGTGAAATACTTTTCTCTAGTCAAACTAGCCATTATGTCATCCATTCTCGGTATAGGAAACCTATACTTCACTGTTATCTGATTGATTTCTCTAGAATCAGTACACATTCACCATTCTCCATTCTTTTTAGGTGCCAATACCACAGGTACTGCACAAGGAATCAAACTTTCTTTGATCAAACCTTTATCCAGCAACTCTTGAATCTATCGGTTCAATTCTTGATTCTCAGTAGGTGTCAACCGATGAGGTGCCTTATTTGGTAAACTAGCTCCAGGGATTAGATCCATGCAATGATCAATGCTTCTCTTCGGTGGAAAACCATCAGATACATTATCAAAAATGATATCACTATACTCGGTGAGTAACTTATCAATCTCCTCATGGATATTATCCTTTATTTTCTTACTCAGTTTGTTAGGAATCACAACAAAACATACATCATTTTTTTTCAAATCCTTAACAAATTTTCTTCCTTCCATCAAACAAACTTTCACAAATGTGCAAACATTACTAACAAGTTCTTCCATCAAAGGTAACAAGATTTATTTTCTTCCATCAGCCACAATAGTATACTTATGCAATATTCCATCATATATAGCATGTCTATCATATTGCCATGGTCTACCCAACAAAATATGACAACAATCCATAGGCATGATATCACACAACACCTTATCATAGTACTTTCCAATTTTCAAATTCACATAACATTGTTCACTTACCAAGAGTATATGCTCATCCTTGATCCATGAAATCTGATAGGGCTTTGGATATTCCAACCTTTCCAACTACAACTTGTAATACCCCAAAATTGGCACCTTACAATTCTAATCAATTTTGGTGCATTCCTTCAAATTTATACATCATCAAAGTCCTATTGTACTAGGCAATTTTGTCTCCTATTTGACTTTATTTGACTTGGTGTCAAATGAAAAAACCCTAAATTGGCATTAATCACATTATATTTAATTCCTAAATATCTTGACATTTATTGGCTAAAAATCCCTATGATTAATTAATTTAATTCTAAAGTCCTAGTGCTTTTAAATTAAATTAATTTCACCCCCTTTAGCTAATACACATCAAAAAGGAATTAATATTTGGTTATTTGAATGGACATCTCTATTTGAATTTAATTATTTAAAATAAATCAAAAAGCCACCCATGTGGAAATATTCATTCATTTAATTAAATAATTCATCAATATTTGTCTCACCTTCCTCCATGGAGATGAAGAGTCAGTCGTTTCTTTTGAAGAAACTCTTCATCCTTCTCTCGGGCTCTTCTATATTATGAACCTTCTTTTATTCATTTTGAGGAGGCAACTTTAGAGTACCAAAACTATAGTGCATTTTTGTCTCAAATTCTCATACTTTCAAACTTTTTTTGCATAATTAGAGTATTTATCATGCTAGTATAATTGCACTTTCATATTGATTAGTTTTCTCATTATGTTCTAGCTTAATTCTCACATTTCTTTCAAGCTTCTTAGATTAAATCTACACTTTCATTCTTAGATTACAATTGCATTTCTCATATAGATTAATTTCAATTCAATCATTTCAAGCTTTCAAATCCTCCATTTTAGCAATGGTCTATGGTTGTTGGCTCTCATCCTGAGAGTAATTCAAACACCCCAACAAAATAAGAGGCAACGGGTCGATTCAATTGGTATTATGAGATGAATAATTCATATTCATTGTCATAATTCAATGATTGAGCAATGACTATGTTGTTTCTATGGCTGGATTAGAGGTCCACATTCAGATATAAACATTTTGGCCCCCATCGTGGGGTAGAAAATTGATTTTTGGCCTCGCTCTCGAAAAAAATTTGATAAAAATTCTGCACTTTGTCGTATGGTCCGTACAATTGTGTACGGATTCTCGCGTGAGATTTCTGAGCATACCACGTGAAGTTTTTATTTCATTAGCATTCTCTCGCATGACAAAGCACTCCCTCATGCAGGTGCCTACATTTTGTCATGTGACACCTTGTACTTCCTCGTGCGAGACTAACCATCAGTTTTTTTTTAAATTTCTCAGTTTCTGCAAATTTCTTGTTACTGTTTCCTGACATCTATCATTTTCTATTGTTTTTCTATCTCTGATTTTTTTGATAGCATAACAATGGGCTGCAGGACA
This sequence comes from Chamaecyparis obtusa, assembly GCA_027943335.1. NCBI lineage: Eukaryota > Viridiplantae > Streptophyta > Pinopsida > Cupressales > Cupressaceae > Chamaecyparis > Chamaecyparis obtusa. Next base: position 484,827 of record BSBK01007224.1, on the reverse strand, counting down.
ATTTTTGAAGACTACAAACTTGCTAATGGTTTGCTTGTACAATGGTTGTCAAAGACATTTAAAAACATTGTGGTTGTTTACTATTTTTCATTCACATAGTATAACTAGGTCCTTGTGAAGATTTCTTAAGGGTCTTGATAGTGAGCTAGGGTAATAGGCTCTTCATTACATGGAAGTGATGCCCATGGATGAACCTGAGACCTAGATCTTGCTAGCATGATAGATACCTAGGGAAGCAAGGAAAGGTAGTTAATCTTTAGCACGTCTACTTGTTAGGGGATTATGCTCTTCTCTCTTTGAGAGAACCAGAAACCCAAAAGCTTGTGGATTGGTTGAGGAGGAACTAGCTCGGTGATGAATATTTCTTGCATGTTTGGGTAAGGTGAAGAGGTAGAGAAGTATGCTCTTCTCTCTTTGAGAGAATTAGAAAATCTGACCCTTGGATCTAAGCCAAAGTCTGTGTCACCTTTAGAGGGCCTGCCGAAAGTTGAACCTTCGGGAATGACCCAAGTGAGTACACACCTATTGTCATTGATTCCACCTCACTATAATAAAGAATGCTTTGTTGAGTCTAAATACTCCAAAGCCATGTTAACTTCTTTCTCTTGATTTTGACTATCACCTTGAGAAATCTTCATCTATTGTACTGAGCGGCACCGCTCCTAGCCCTGCTTACGGGGGTGTATGACTTTCGGGTGTTGGTGTGGCTGTGATGCCCTAGCCCTATATCAGGGGTATCAAAGGTTAGTGTGAATGGAAGCCCACTAAAAACTTTTTTAGTTAGTTTCCTACCCGGATCACCTCCGAAAGGAGACATAATCTTTGCGCAAGGAGGGGGAAGAATCTCTCCCCTAGATTCTCACCATAGGCATGCACCTAGACATTTGAAGGTGTTATATGACACTAGCCCCTGCTTCAAGGGTAACCTTTGAACATATACTATTGAATCCTTGGAAACACCAAAAACATGGGCACCCTCTAGGGGGTGACATGGCTGTGTGAGGTGAACGCATGCACGTAAGCTGTGGGGCACAAATTTTGTCTTCTCTACCATTTTTTTGTAGGGATAACTAAGTGATTATTTCCAGTCTTAAACTGTCCATCATGATTAAACAAAGACTCCCATGACTCTACCAAGTTTCTTTGTCCTTGGTTGAACTATTTGCGACTACTTCTTGCATCACTATTGCTTGGTCTAATACTTCATGCTTGTAAACGATTGCTTGCAACATTCAAACTGAGATTTTTGATTCAAATTGTCGTAAAACTATCTGAGAAATGGAAATTTTGTCAGAGGACAGTCCTTTTTGTGTCTCAAAATTTGACTTTTACCTCAAAAACTATGTTGAACCTGTCAAAATTTGGTCTTTTCTCGCATGAGATTTCAAAACCTGAGCATTTCCTCTTGTGAGATTTCATTCTCTTGCACATAGCCTAGCATTTTCTTGTGTGAGCAAGCACTTTCTCACATGAACCTATACCCTGATTTTTAAAATAGCGACCTATTTCCTATTGACTGGTGAATTTTTTCCCTGATCTAATTTTTGCTTGAGGTTTGTTTTCTTATTCTCCTATTGTTCACTGTCTGAAACTGAGTGTCTTGAGATGTGAACTGAATGATTACTGCTTAAACTCATATTATCACTTTGTTATTTGTCCTATCTTTATGTGCTTTTGTACCTTGTGATGTGATAGTCACATCTCGGCTGTTCTATCCATACTTTTGATAATTCATGTCGGGTGCATTTCACATCTTGGTTGTTCTAGCCTCTTATATCTCCTTTTTTCTATCCTAGAGATAGAGTTCTAGCATAATCCCAAGTCCTCTCTCTTTTCATTTTTGTCTATGCCTATTATGACTAGAAGTGGCAACACATTCCCCATCTGTGGAATTAGACAAGGTGGGGGTAAACCTCGTAATCAAGAAATAGGTTGTTCTAAACCCATTATCCAATCTAAGTATTGTGAGGGATCCACAAGTTCCTCTTCATTAAGTACGCTGAAAGATAGCCCACCTCAATCCTCATCTCTAGTGTTCCAGGCATGTAATAATCCATTGTTTCAAGCACAACCTTACTCATTGTTTCAAGAACAAGACAACTCATTGTTTCATAACTTTGAGAGGCCACTTCCTTAGACTAATCCTATTGGCATTATTGAACCTACTGACTCTATTGAACCTATCAACCCATTTGAACCTATCAACTCTTTTGATCTTGTTAAAGCACCAAAGGTTACCTTAGCCATGCCCTTTCAACATCATTCATATTATTTTACTAAGTCTACATTCATTGCACAATCCTACAAGATGGGAGATCCATTTGATTTCTAACCAGGCAAATACAGTCAAACTCATGAGCAATCTCAAAATAACCAGCATCCTGGTCAACCTCGAAATGATCAATGCTATGATCAATCTCAAAATGATCATAATCAAGACCAATCTCAAAACAAACCTCAAGGCGATCGACAGCCATATCACTATCACCCTCCTCCATATGATCAAAATCAAAACCAAGGTGACCAAAATCAAGTCCTGAGCATTTATGAAATCCTTGGTAATGATGATGAGATGATAACTCAAAATGACATAGATGCAATGAAAGCCAACAAGAGTCTTATCAAGATGAAGGAGATCCTCCTTCTAGAGGAGAAGGAGAAATATTTTCTAGAGCTGGCCAAACAAGGGGCCAAATTACCCCTAGACTACCAAGTCAAAATGGTTGTGGCCAAAGAAGAAGAGACTGAGACTGCAAAGTTGCAAAAGATGATTCGAGACATGCAAGACCAAATTAACCAACTTGCGAGGGATAAAGATAAACCTGTATAATAATTCACAATGGAAAGCATATGTCCTTTCCCATTTGATAAGAGTCTTCACATGCCACCTTTTCCCAAAGGTGTAGAGCTACCTAAATATGACAAATACTTGGGAACTACTGATCCCCAAGATCACTTGAGGGAGTTCGGTGCTCTATCCATAGAATTTATACATGATCAGACATATATTATGCACCTCTTTCCTTGTAGCTTGGGTGGACCAGCTATGGAGTGGTTTTCTCAGTTACCCACTGGAATCAAGACTTTTGATGAGATTGCTAATCTATTTATCCAACATTACTCACATAATATTTAGCATCTGGTCAATATCTGAGATCTTTGTAATCTAAAGCAGCGACAAGGGGAGCCTTTCTTGGCACTTCTCCAGAGATGGAGACAACTATGTACAAAGTATCCTCGCAAACTACCAGAGTTTGAGAGACTTGACATCTTTTTGGATAATCTTTTCCCAAATTTTGGATATCAAGTACAATTACAAGGTCCCCTAACCTTTAACAGCATGATTAAACAAGTTGTGTGCATGGAAGCATTTATGATCAAAAAGGGAGAGTTGACTTTGCAAAAAGACAACAAATAAGGGTCTTCCTCCTCAAACAAAGATAAAGGGAAGTTTTTCAACAAGAATAGAGATGTTGTAAATGATGGAGTGGTTTACAATGTGACCCCGAAGCCTGCAAAATCTATTTTCAATTTTTCCTCTAGTATACAAGCAGTTAAAGCTACGGAGAAGGCTACAATGAAGACTCAACAACCTTCGAGATTTTCTAAAAATAAGTCTTGGGCATCCCGACCCAAGTGTGAGTTCACATCCTTAGGAGAACCACTTGATGTGGTTTATAAGACTCTCACGCAAAACTAGATACTCACTCCTTTGGAAAAGCATCTCTATGATCTACAACCACAACCTCATTGGTGGAATGACAATGCATACTATGATTATCACCAAAATAAGGGTCATAAGACTTCTACTTGTCTCCAGCTATGCTATAAAGTCCAAGATTTGATTGACAATGGTGACATTGTTGTGGATAGCCATAACAAGAATTTAGATTATCAAGCATTTAAAGATCCCTTTCCACCTCACGAGAAAGGTGAATCTTCGAAGACTAAGAACACCAATGCTAAGGTCAACTACACGTACACTATCGATGACAATTTCATTGGTATGGTTCAACCTGTTGAGGTTGAGTATTGTGATGTGATTATTATTAAGGGGAGTGAAGATGATCCTAAGAATAAGACTCTTTTTGTCTTGCGAGGCCCTGGGTCTCATTCTTCCAAACCTGAATGATCTCAGGATTGTGCAAATGTCGTTACTCACTCTCATGTGAAAATAACCATTAAGGGTACCGACCCTTCTACGTCCGCTCTGAAGCAACCTGCGGATAAAACTATTATTGGTCCTACCAATAAGAACTCAAAATCGATCCCTACATGTAGCATGGCTAATTATAGCATTCTAGATCAGCTACAATGTACCAACTCTCAAATCACTATCTTTGAGTTGTTGAAGATCTCACCTGCTCATAGGGAAATTCTGGATAAAGCCCTCACTGAGGAAAATGTCCCAAAAGACTTAGATCTTGATTAGTTTCAATCCATGGTGGGTCACCTAACCTCACCCCACTATTTTTCCTTCTCTGAAGAATATGACCATTAACTAAGCCATCCGCACAATGCTCCTTTACATATAGAAGTCATGATAGGTCCAAAGTGCATCTGTCGCATCCTCATTGACAATGGTGTTGGCCTCAATATTTGCTTTGCTAAGATGCTCACTCAATTAGGCTATGACAAAGATTTCATAGATGTCCATAATAAAATCACCATTAAGGCATATGATGAAGAACACAAATCCAAAGGTCTGGTTGTGCTGCCAATCCGAGTTGGGCCTATTGAAAGAGACATCATTTGCCAAGTTCTAGATATTCCTCTAGCATATAATATACTATTGGGTAGACCATGGATCCATGAAATGAAAGTAGTTCCATCTACATATCATCAATGTATCAAGTTCCCATTCCATGGTGCAGAAGTGACAGTTCCTACCAATACCAATTATTCTTGCAACACACTTGCACAATCTGCAAATAGTCTTGTCCCAACTAACAAAGAGTCCATTGAATTCTATGGCCAAGCTCAAAGAAATGGAACAGACTCTGAAGCTCAAGGATATAGGCATGGGAGGGTATCAAGTTGAACCTTTGTTATCATTAGCAACTTTACCTCCATCTCTGCGTTCCTACAGGAGACCCTCTGAGAACAACAAACCTTCTGCTTGTTCTCCACAAATAATCTATGATGGTGCCTTTATCAAGGCCACAACACCATTAGAGGATGAAGATGATGAAAGATCTATTATAGCTTGGTTTTAAAAAGGAAAAGAAACATTTGAATAGATCACTCCTACTCATGAGTTAGAAGAAGAACCATATAGTGAAGCCTTCAAAATCATGAAGCGCTTCAATTATAAAGGGAGTGGCCCTATAGGGGTGAATGATAATGGTTTGCTTAAACCAATTGAAGCCATAGGTCATTGCACCAAGGACACCTTAGGTCTAGGCTTCAAGAAAATCCTATTTCATCTAGGGATTAACAAGTTTGTACCAGTACCAGAGCTAGAACCAAAACCAGAATTCTGGTCAGAATTTGAGGACATTACCACAGCTGATAAATTAGAGAGTAGTTCTGATGAGGATACTTTTCCATATCCTATTCCCCCAAATCTTGTTGCATTCTTTGAAGGACCAAATGAACCTATTATACCTGTCCACTTGGTAGAGACTCATAGTGATTCCAATGACACCGCTTTAGTGCATCGACTCACATATGACCAATGGAGAGAAATACAAATGGCTGATCCTAATTTTCAAGATGAACGGTACATACCACCACATTTCCAAGAGTGGTTTGAACAAGATCAACTTTAGCAAACCATTAATGCTACAAGAGATGAAGATGAGTCAGATGGTATAGCTAGTGTTGATGGAATTCCCATATTAAGCATCACTAATTCACATGAATATGAGTTTGACTCTCTGTCTGATGCCACTTTTGATAAAGATATAGATTTTGTTCATGTGTATGAAAACTTTTTTGAAGTAGGTGAAGGGTCTAGTATTAGGTCTATCGAGTGTGAATTTACTAACACTAACATTCCATCTACTTCTACTGTGAGGACTCAAGAAGAATTGAACACACCTTTGGATGAGATCGCTCTAGGTCTTGACTTACTCATCCATGATTTTGATGGCTATACTATAAATGTACTTGAACCCACCACTTCTCTTTCACTCTGCCATCCTAAACTTATCAACTAGAACTCTCCCTCTCCAGCTAGTGAAGTCCTTATGTTCTAGAATGACTACACTCTTGCCTGTTATCTTAACATTGTCAAACCTGTAATGTTCTCCACTAGTGGAGATAGTATCAATATGACTGAAGCTAATATCAAGTAGCTTAGTCATAAAATTAAAAGAAAAAAGAATAGGTTCTCTACTGGTGAAAACCACATTGTGGCAGTGTCAAAGCTGAAAAAAGTAAAAATAAAAGATGTATCCAAGGGTGAAAACCTCTCTAAGACACCCAAGAATGAGATACTTGATACACTTCCCAGTCATTTTCAAGAGAGATCAGTAGTATTGATTGAGCTAACACAACCAGTGAATTTTGGTACGGATGCTGCACCACAGATTATTCATTTAGCACAGTCTCTATCTGTAGAAGAGAAAGAAGAGTTCACCAAATTCTTTCAAAGAAAGAAAATTAATTTTGCATGGACTTACTCTAATATGCCTAGATTGGATCCCAATCTAATAATGCATCATCTATCTATTACACCAAGCGTTAAGCCTGTCAAACAAAAGCTTCGGAAGATGCATCCACATGTGGCACTTTTAGTCAAAGCAGAGTTAGAAAAACTCCTCAAAGTCAGTTTCATCAAAGCTATTGACTATGCAGAGTGGATCTCTAATATTGTTCCAGTTACAAAGCATGATAAATCTATCCACATGTGCACAGACTTCAGATACCTTAATAAATCATGTCCTAAAGATGACTTTCCACTACCCAATATTGACATGATAGTAGACATGACAGTTGGCTACCAAATGTACTCACTAATGGATGGCTTTTCTGGTTATAATCAAATAAAAATTGCACTAGAAGACCAAGAAAAGATAGCCTTCACATGTGCTTGGGGAACTTTCTATTGGAATGTCATGCCCTTCGGACTTAAAAATGTCAGAGCTACATATCAAAGAGTTGTGGCTACTATTTTTCATGACATGATGCACAAAATAATGGAAGACTATGTAGATGACACTTTGGCTAAAAGCATGCAGCAAAAAACACATCTTGCAGATCTAGGTCCCATACTAGATTGAATGGAACAATTCAGTCTCAGACTCAATTTGAAAAAGTGTGCATTTGGTGTCACTTCTGGCAAGTTGTTGGGTTATATCATATTTGCTAAGGGCATAGAGGTAGATCCCGAGAAAGTCCAAGCTATCATGGAAATGCCTCCACCAAAGAACATCAGTTAGATGAGAGGACTTCAAGGTAGATTACAATTTATTCAGTGCTTCATTACACAACTGGCTGATAAGTCATAGCCATTCACCAAAACTCTACATAAAGGTGTGACTTATGAGTAGAACGAGGAATGTGACAAAGGGCTCACTCAAATCAAACAATATCTTGCAAATCCACCAATCTTGATGCCTCCTATTCATGGGAAGCCACTCATCCTTTATATTTTAGCTACAAACACATCTCTGGGTGCTCTGTTGGCTCAAGAAGATCAAAATAACAAGGAAAGAGCCATTTATTATATTAGTAGAACTCTGGTCTCTTATGAGATGAACTATTCAATCATTAAAAAGGCTTGTCTAGCAGTGGTGTTTGGTTCACAGAAATTATGGCACTATATGCTCGCTCACACTACAAGAATCATTGCTAAAATTGATCCATTAAAGTACTTACTCAGCAAAGCTTCTCTTACAAGAAGACTAGCAAAAAGGGTCATGATACTCAGTGAGTTTGACATTGAGTATGTAGAGAGAAAAGCTATTAAAGGACAAGCTATTGCAGATCAATTGGCAAAATCTCCTCTCAAGGATCATCAACCATTGAAAATTGAATTTCCAGATGAGTCTATAATGCTTCTTACACATCAAACATGGAATATGTTATTTGATGGCTCATTTACCCAGCAGGGGTCAGGTGCAGGAATACTATTTGTCATGCCATAGAGATGTTCTTTACCAAAGGCATACAAGATGTTGTTCCCTTGCACAAATAACATCATTGAATATGAAGCTTTAATCAATGGTATGAAGATAGCCATTGAATGGTGTGTGGATGAACTTAAGGTCTTTGGAGACTCCCAATTAGTCATCAATCAAGTCAATGACACATATCAAATAAAGGATGAAAATTTGATGCCTTATAAATGAATGGTTTATGATCTGAAAAGGTACTTTGCACACATTAATTTCCAGCAGATTCCAAGAGTAGATAATAAAGCAACAGATTCCATGGCTACTCTTGCCTCCATGCTATAGATGCCAGAAAGTGACTTCAGACATGAATTCCTGGTGGAGACATTACGCTACCCAACCTACAATACCCCTTAATCCAAGATGATTTGTTCAGTCATTGGACATGATTCATCTCGCTACCATCAAATTTACTCCTACCTTTGGGACCAAATTATTCCAAATACTTATACTTGGAACAAAAAATGCCACCTAATCCATAGTGCTTCATGATATGTCATAGTGGCTCATGAATTGTATACACGAGATCTAGACAGTACCCTCCTTAGGTGTCTAGAACACGATGAGTCCAAACATGCATTAGCTAAGGTGCATGAAGGCATCTGTGGTTCTCATTCGAGCAGCCTGACATTGGCTTGAAAACTTATTAGAGCTGGTTACTAATGGCTAGAAATGGAAAAAGAAGCTATACAATATGCCAAATCTTGCAAATAGTGTCAGCTTTATGGAAATTTGATCCACGCTCTTGCCAAGGAGCTCATTCCCTTCATTAGTTTCTGGTTGTTTCAACAATGGGCCTTTGATTTGGTGGGTTAGATACATTTTTCTTCCTCAAGAGGACACAAGTTCATTATCATAGCTACAAATTATTTTACCAAATGGGTCAAGGCAGTGCCTCTAACTATAGCTGATGGCAAGTCTATAGCAAGGTTCATACTGAATTACATCATCTGTAGATATGGTGTACCCTCCTTAATAATTATTGACAATGGGGGGTAGTTCAAGAACAAGGATCTAAAGGAATTATGTACTAATTTTAGAATCATTCAGCATTGGTCCCTGATCTATTATCCTTAGGGTAATGGATAGAGGCAGAAGCTTCCAACAAGACAATTCTCAAGATCCTACACGGAACAGTTCACAAATCTGGTAGAGATTGGCACCTCTAGATTAATCCAACTTTATGGGCCTACAAAACAAGAATTCAAACTCCAATAGGGGATACACCCTTTTCCTTAGTCTATGGGGTGGATGTTGTGTTTCCTATTGAGGTCAAAATTCCTACATTGCGAGTCTCTCTGAAGAACCTCATTACTGATGAAGACATTAGAATATCTTAGCTACAAGAGCTAGAGTTACTGGATGAATGTCAGCAAGTGGCTTTTGATCATCTAAGAGCATACCAGAAAAGAATGTCTAAGAGCTACAATAAGAAATTTAGAACAAGGGAATTCCAAGTGGGTGATCTCCTCTTGAGAGAGAACCCCAAGGATCCACTAACTAAACTAGCTCGGTCCATACATTATCACTATAGCATTTGGGTTTGGTGCTTATCAATTATCTGCTACTGAAGGAGAACAACTCAAAGAGCCGATCAACACTCTGCACCTGAAGAGATTCTATAGCTGAGACATTCCCTGTATGCTCATGCACATACTTTATTCTGAAAAAATCCTAAAAATTACAAAATGTCCTGAAAAAATGATCATCTTAGTGAAAACCTGGTAAACAGGCACTTTGATGTATCTATTATCCTGGTGAAAACCTGGTAAATATGCACCTTGATAATAATCAAAAAAATTGAAAAATGGAAAAATACAAAAAAAAAAAAAGTGAAAATTCAAAAAAAAAAAAAAGAGAAAAGTACAAAAAAAATTGAAAACAAAAAAATGTGCCATTAATGAAAACCTGGCAAACAGGCGTCATGGTAGCAAAAAATAGAATATCTACCAAGATGGTGAAAACCTGGTAAATAGACACCTCTTTTTCCCTAATGATATACCCATTGCAACACTTCTTGGCTCTTGCTTTCCTACTTTAATTTGCTTTCCTGCTTTAGTTTGCTAGCTCATGCACTCGCTTTCAGCTATCTTTGAGATTTTTCTCAACTCTACATGGATTGAAACTGGTCACACTTGGGGGCACCTTCCTAGTCTAGGGGGCATTATCCTATCATTTTCAGAGGATTTTCCTTACATCAGTCACTAGTGGCTCTCACTATGTCTACCTACTAATGCCTAGCTACTTTGGAGATCTCTCTCCTTGAGGGTCTCCCATATCGGTCGCTAGTGGTTCTCACTATGCCTTCTTGTTGATACCTAGCTATCACTTGGATCTCTCACCTTGAGGATCCCTTGTACATTAGTCACCAGTGGTTCCCATTGCATCTTCCTATTGATGTTTCATTTTCTTTCAGATCTCTTTTCTCAAGGATCTCTTGTATCAGTCACTAGTGGTTCTCAGTGTGTTTGCCTACTGATACCTTCATTAGTTCTCTGATTTCTCTTTGAGATTGTCTCTTGGGTTAGTCACCAGTGGTTCTCACTACGTCTATCTACTATCACCATCCTATTGAGACTTCTCACACTATATACTTCCGATCTAACATCAATCCACTGAAACTAAAATGAGATTTATAACTCTCTGAAGTGTAATGAGCTTTTCTTTTGTGTTCTTGTTTTGTCACTTTATCATTCCTCCTCGAGCAACTATAAGATGTCTCTCTTGACCGAGCAAAGTAAAGACTGGGGGCATGATCTTTTCTTTTCTTTCTTCTTGTCGATTTAGTTCCAATGATCCAATGAATCTACATAAGAGGGGTGTCCACTATGAGAGCCTTCATCTCATGTTGGATGGCCATGTGTACCTCAACTCCTTTTATATGGAAACTTTGGTGAGGTTGGTTCTTCTCCTTTTTTTTTTGAGTGACTTCTTTCTGCTATAAGTGAAATTGCAAATGCTCATCTTGCTAAGTGAACATAAGGGTCACTGCAAGCACCTTGATATGCTTATCATTCACCTAGAAAAAGGAGAAACTCTCACGTGTCTGGCATGTTTGTATGCAAGCAACATTCAGGTCATTCTAGCCTCTATGCTTTGATGCTTATGTTAACTTGCTAAATCAAAAGGAATAGGTGTTCAAGTCATTCTAGCTTCTTGTGCCTTAATGCTTACACCTCATTTCGACAAATCAAAGACTAATGTCATATTCATATTCTCATGATTACAATTTTAGTGAGGATTGTATGGCATCCTGTGAACATTTGTTACTAAAAACTCTATGATGATAATAAAATGGGTCCAACAACCAAGTCCTAGGGTTTGCATCTAGCTTAGGCTTGCATTTTCATTCTAGGCTTTCATTGAGATAGTGTTTTGGTGCTCTCTTTATTGTCTTCTTCTAGATTCATTCACCAAAGGTTCTCATCTTTCATCCCGGGTTCATCTTGGTTGCACAAGTGTCTGGTCCTTGTTCTCAATCTTCAAACATTATTTTGGTTAGTACCTATCATGCATTGCTACATCTTGCATGAGATGATTAGTACGATATCCATTGCATTTTCATTGCATCAATAAATTTCATTTACATACATTCTATATCTACATATCCATATACATGTGCATTCATTATAAGCATAAATCAAATCATGCATTACATTTATCTATCATTGCATTTCACATTACAAACATAAATGTGTGCATATTCATCTGCATATACATAAAGGAACCATGTCAATCTCATTTACATTTTCATTCATAATCTAATACCTATCTATGCATGCATCTAAGCATATAGGAAACATCTCATAAAGCATAAATATCCAAAGTATACACAAGTGCAATGATATCAAAATGATGATCTTATATATATCTCGGTCAATCAATGTCAATGTACATCAAAAGAATGGTGCTACTCAAGCATGATATCAAAAATGGGCTACAATGTATATCAAGATGAATCTAACTCTGCCCATCACCACCCGGAGGAGGTGGAGGAGGTGGACCCTGTGGAGGTGCCCGTGGTGGTGGTCCCTGTGATGGAGGTCCCTGTGGAATGGCCTGTGCCCTAGTATACTCTAAAAATGGTGGCACTTGATCTGCTAGATCTGGCACTACTCCCATGTATGCTGCATAATAGTAGGCTGATTTCATAGCCTCATAACTGGCCTCAAGTTGTGCCCTAGTCAGTGCCTCCTGGAGCCCTCTAATCTCTAGATCTCACTTGGCTACTCGAGTCTCTTGGATGATGACCTATGTATGGAATTCATCTTGCTCCCACTACACTTGCCTAATCCTCTCTTGGATCTTGATCCTGAGAGCCTCCTATAGCTATGTAACCTAAGGTGGCCCCTGTGCAACCTGATCCTGCATATCAATGTCCTCACCTTGTGCCCCCTTGTTAGGAGGCATCTGTTGTGATGTGTCACCTTTCCTCTATCTCATGGACCTTTGTTGGGTCCCACTACTACCAGCCCCTGCATCTGAACCCATAGTCCTAGGAGGGATAAGAGTATGAGCACTCCTCGGTCTTAGTACCCTTTGTTGTTTCTACTGAGCAACCTATTGTTGTGCAGACTATTATTGTACCTACTACTCTTGTTGTGCCTATTGTTGCTATGTAGGCTGCACTACCTAATGTGCCCTCTATCGCATACCAAAAGGATCTATGTACCTAGGGTACAGATGTGCCAAAAGATGATCTCTATATGTAGGTTTCACCCCTACATTGGTGACATCTACCATGTAGTCCCACCGAGATGGTGATATTTGTGCCTCAATCATGCATCTACGCTAGTCTAATCTAGGTTACAGCCCTTCTTCATCTCATCGACAAATCGAGCATATGTGCAATACTCCTGGGAGACATCCTATAGTCTCCCAAACTATCATAGCACCCATGTGAGTAGGAAGTGCTCAATGATATTAATGGTGTGTCTGACTAGTGGACGCGAGAAGAACATATAAGGGAGCTCCTACGGAATATCATCCCAAACCTCTGTGGATACCCATGGTCTCCATATGACTGCTACCATGTCATCCAACTACCTGTGCCACTGCTTCATCTTACCCAATGCTAGATGAGTCATGGGACCTGCATATCTATATATATAAGGCTCTAAGGGCTGCCTCATATCATGAAAGATCAGCCTACACACAGGGAGATGCTCCTAGGCCCATATCTACAAAACAAAGACACCAACAGCCATGGTTCATGCACTATGATACATGATCTCATGCATCTCATGGTACATCTGCATGAGCATGCACTTGCCCCATCCAAATCTCACTAGCATCTACTCCATCATGTATCCCCAACCACACTCCAGTCAATGCTTCCCCCAATCTGGCATCAAATAATAGCTCAAGAACACTGCTAAGACCACTACCAATCTGTGCCTGGCTCCATATTGGCCTATTAGCTCATCCCATGAGATGGCTCGACCCATCACCAAATCATCCTAGAAAATGGCCCTTAGTGTTAGTGTGCCTACCCTCGGCCAAATGTCATACTCCACACAAGTGCCATGGAATGGTATCCTTAGTATCTTGTATATATCCTCAGGGGTGACAGTCATCTCCCCCATCTGGAAGTGAAAGGTGTTTGTCTCTGATTGGAAATGCTCAACCAATGCACCTAATAGACTATTATTTACCTAAATGTCAGGTATATCACGTAAATATGTCAGTCCTAGCCCATCAATGTGGGCACTCTCAGCATCAATCAATCTCTGTACTAAGTCCCCGATGATTGGATGGTGGGACTGGAACACAACATTTAGGAAGTCAACCTACAATGTAAGTGATGACACTTGATCAGTATTTCAATTATGATGGCTCTTCAAAGCAATAATAGCAATTGAGGCTCTACATCTATCCTAAACATGACTCTTGGATGCTCTAATTAGCTGATTCTATGCAAAATTGGATGAAGACTCTACATACTACAATTGCTTCCCATGTGAGGAAAGTGTTCCCTCACGTGAGATAGGATCTCTTCTCTTGTGAGAATTCATCATTGAGGATGAAATCTCACGTGACATCACCTAGTGCTTCGCACAAGTTCATGAAGGAGCCCGATGTGAGGAAACCCTAACCCTCATGAGGAAATAGTTTCCTTGCACGAGGGGTGACTGAGGCCAGTGTGAGGAAATTGTTTCCTCATGTGACATTGGAAGAACTAAGCCCTAAAATTCCTAAACTCTAACCTAAATGACCTAATAAAGCGTTAAAATTTGAAATGCAAGCTGGTTTATTGACTACTTACAGGCGTGTCATACTCTGGTGGCTGATTGTGTTGTCAGGAGTGCTCAAAATGATGTGTATGCACTAGCACACCCTCCATCTCTCTCAGAGGTCTCAAATCGCTAAGAAGATAGTGAATAATGAATTGAAAATGACCCCTTTGAGCCTTATATAGCTTTTGACCTAATTTTCAAAAGTGCTCCATTTTGCATTAAAACTTCACCCTTGGCTAAATCGATCATTCTGAATCCATTTTTGGGATCAAAATTAAAATCTGACATCTCTAGATAGCTCAAAATCATGTTTTAAATTTTTGGGACCCTTAGGATCGAACGCTTGTGCAGTCACCCTTTTGGTGGCATTTTCTTGCCAGAATCTCATCTCATCATCACTTTCTCAAGATCTTCAATATTTTCATCAAAAGTCAACTCTAGTCAAATTTGGTCAACCATGGTCAAACTTGGTCAATAGGACTCCTAAATCACTCTGAATCTCTTCTTCATCCTCTTGATGCTTCCTTAATCTATTTTGAGTTCCTCTGGATCTCTGATTTTATCTATATCTGTAACCTTTTATTGTCAATCATCTTTCTGATGTGTCATCTTTCAATTTCTCTCCCGAGGGGGCAAGATGATTACATCATTGAATCTTGTCGAATCAATTCTTGAATCAGTTTGATCTGAATCAAAAGTTCTCATCACTAGGGGCATCTTTGTATCTCGCATCTTGTCATCTTGTCATCTATATGTTAGGTATCTGAGCAATCTAACTTAGATCCTTGAGGATCAAGCTTCATTCTAGAGATGGTTCTCAAAATCTCATTAGGTATTGGGGCAATCTAACCCTAATTCCTGAAAGTCAAGCTTCTTTCTGGAGATGGCTCTCGAAAACTCTTTTAGACCATTATCTGGGAAATCTAACCCGGGTCTCTGAGGACTAAGCTTCATTCTAAAGATAGTCCTAAATCTACATCAGTTATCATCTAATCAATGAGCATTGGGGAAATCTAACCCTGATTCTAGTCTTCTCTCAAGTGGTAATCTGACCAAGGTCTTCGCAATCTAACTTAGACTTCGGAGAATCATGCTTCATTCTGAAGTCAATTTTGCATCTCAATCTGATCGGTGTCTTGGCAATCTAACCTCAACTTCTGAGGGTTAAGCTCTATTCTTGAGATAACTCTAAAACCTCATTATTTGTCACATCAGACTATTCTTTGAATCAACGCGCTACTCACACATCAATTCAAAGAGGGGCAAAATGTAATACCCCAAAATTGGCACCTTACAATTCTAATCAATTTTGGTGTATTCCTTCAAATTTATACATCTTCAAAGTCCTATTGTACTAGGCAATTCTGTCTCCTATTTGACTTTATTTGACTTGGTGTCAAATGCAAAAACCCTAAATTGGCATTATCACACTATATTTAATTCCTAAATATTTTGACCTTTATTGGCTAAAAATCCCTATGATTAATTAATTTAATTCTAAAGTCCTAGTGCTTTTAAATTAAATTATTTTCACCCCCTTTAGCTAATACACATCAAAAAGGAATTAATATTTGGTTATTTGAATGGACATCTCTATTTGAATTTAATTATTCAAAATAAATCAAAAAGCCACCCATGTGGCAATATTCATTCATTTAATTAAATAATTCATCAATATTTGTCTCACATTCCTCCATGGAGATGAAGAGTCAGCTGTTTCTTTTCAAAAAACTCTTCATCCTTCTCCCGAGCTCTTCTATATTATGAACCTTCTTTTCTTCATTTTGAGGAGACAATTTTAGATTACCAAAACTATAGTGCATTTTTGTCTCAAATTCTCATACTTCCAAAATTTTATTGCATAATTAGAGTATTTCTCATGCTAGTATAATTGCACTTTCATATTGATTAGTTTTCTCATTATGTTCTAGCTTAATTCTTACATTTCTTTCAAGCTTCTTAGATTATATCTACACTTTCATTCTTAGATTACAATTGCATTTCTCATATAGATTAATTTCAATTCAATCATTTCAAGCTTTCAAATCCTCTATTTTAGCAATGGTCTATGGTTGTTGGCTCTCATTCTGAGAGTAATTCAAACACCCCAACTAAATAGGAGGCAACAGGTCGATTCAATTGGTATTATGAGATGAATAATTCATATTCATTGTCATAATTCAATGATTGAGCAATGACTATGTTGTGTCTATGGCTGGATTAGAGGTCCACGTTCAGCTATAAACACAACTTTGTGACCATGTCCTCAGATGCCAGATTCTTTGAGCTACCACTGTCAATGATTACCTTCCACACTTTGTCAGAATCTCTACATCTAGTCTTGAACAAACTTTTCCTTACCGGATCTTCCTTTTTGCTTTCATTCCATAGTTCTCTCCTTACCATCAAATTATTTTCCTTCTTAGGTTCATTCGGTGACTCTTCTTCAACCAAAGCATTTCTACTACTACCAGCCTTCTTACTAGCATGTGTACATTCAAAAGATCTATGTCCTTCTTCTCCACAATTATAACAAGTTCCTCAGAAATTACCTCTGCTATAACCACCCCGGTAGTTACTGCCTCTGCCTCTAGATGAACTTTCACCTTTCCACTCGATCTTGCCTTTGTCCAAGTTTTTCTTTTCAGGTTCAGATCTACTATTTTCACCAAAAGATCTACCTCTTCATCTAGGGAATCTACCACCTCGACCTCTTTGTCTCTGTTCATGTCTCTTGTTCAATTTCTCCTCGGCCTTCAATGCAAATTGATAAGCCTCTTCAATGTTCTCCAACTTGACCAAACTAATATCCTCTTGGATGGAAACTCTCAAACCATTCAGGTATCTAGCAATTCTTTCCACATCATCCTCATCATGTCTAGATTTGATATCTAGTCTATAGAATTCCTCAGTATTCTCCTTTACCAAGCTATCTTTCTGCTTTAGAATTTTCATTCGCCTAACTAGGTTAATCTGATAATCACAAGGTAAGAACTTTCCTTTCAATTTATTCACCATTTTATTCCATACCTTGATTTTTTATTTTCCTTTCTTCTTCTAATCCAATTGCAGATGCTCCCACCACAAGGATGCATGACCTTTCACCTTTGTGCTTGCAATTTTCACCTTCTTCTCCTCAAATACATTTTCATACTCAAAATACTTTTCCATTTTGGTGATCCAGTCTATCAATTCATTAGAATCCAATTTCCCACTATATTTAGGAGGATTGAAATGTGGTGTTGACTTCAAGCTTGTCAATGCCTTCAAGAATCTTTCCTCACCCTAATCCATCACAAGTGCAAGTTCTACTTCACCTTGTTCCACTTCAACTTCATCATCACTAACATTTTCAAGATGGTTGCCTCTTCTCTGGGTTGTTTCAACATCTTCTAATCTAGCAGCAAGTTGTCTCAACATGCATGCCAATCCTGGATCCACTTCTTGTCTCCCACGAACCATCTTGAGAACCCTCTATAATTGCAGGTCAGATCACAATCTACCACCCAACAAAAATTTAACTAGGGCTTCACAAAAAGGAATTTGCAAACCTAGATCCACAGACCTAGATCCAAATCTCACCTTGCTCTGATACCACTTGATGTAAGGACAAAGACCTAAGGGACTAAATGATGCCACACCCTACAGATCTAGCCTACTCAACAACTCATGGAAGAAAAAACAACAGAGTGAGAGAGAGAAAGTAGGATCATTGATATATTCTTTCATTCAAATTGATTCATACATGTCAGGCTATAAGGCCTTCCTGGTTATGGCCAAATATTACAATGAATTACAGAAGTCCTCCAACATACGAGGATCTACCAACAATCTTGATTCTACTATCTTCTATCTCCTATCAAAATTGACTCCCTAAACTCTAACCAAACAACTATACTTATACAAGAGGCTACTAAACTAATTCAACCTTTAGATCCACAATCAATGAAAGGAACAGTTAGATCTGGGACCACATGCTTCCCAATCATGGATACCAGCATTAAATTCATGAACCATAATCAATGCACAAGTCGGCCTCAAGAGAAACTCAAAATAAACTACTTGGTAAGCAAGGATGACCAAACAACAGACAAGCATCACCGAGTGCCAAAGAAAAAACTAACCACCTAGGAGATAACTGACCAACTCGGTCAAAGTAGGAACCGGGCAACATAGACAAACTTCAAAATATTTTTGGTGACATGGGATTGCCAAGGACCCAAGATGCTCCTACATCATAAGAAGACCATGGGGCCTTTCACACTGGAAAAGAGAATAGATCTTGAAGGAGTGCTTACAAATAAACGTATCTAGATTGGTCTACTAATGATTCATGACAAATAGATCTTTGATCTATATGGTTGCCTCTTTAAAAGGAAAAATTTAGCCAAACACATAGTGCACGAATACTGGGATACCCACATGAGTCCAAAATCAAAGGATCCTCCTTTTTATATTGATATGACATAAGCACCTAAAGAGGACCATGCCCCATAGAATAATTTATACAAGCCTTAGACTCCAAAAATATTCTCACCAATATGGAGAGGGGAATGGATAACATCTACTGGGAGGAGGAGAAAAGACTAGCCTTCTGGATTTATTACCAAGAGATTTTACAACTGCCATCAAATATTGGCAATGTCCCCATAAATGATAAATTTTAGTAACTTTGGGGAGAGGAGCATGGTGAAGATACATCTACATTGCCATAATTTTTCTCATCCAGTGAAGTTGACCTTGCCAAAGAAGTTCTTGTAGTAGCTCCTCAGTACATGAGGATTTCCACTTCTAGTGCTACAATAACAAGGCCTAGATCTCAAAGCGGGAGGAAGAGAGTGGATACCTCCTATTTTTCATAGAAATATATAGGTGCTGGCATGTCCCCACCTTTGAATAGACAAAACACTAGTAGTGATCCATGGATTACCCAAGCATCAAATCCTACAACCACCACACCTACCGCAAGAATGGTTCAGGTAAGTTTTTCTCCCCCTCTTCTCTCTTCTCAATCTCTTGTTTCTCCAACTATTTATATGCCTATTATTGTTTCTTCGACTACACTCACCATTTATACAATCCCTCCTATGATTTCTCAATCAGTTGCCCTTTCCATGACTTTGTTTCCAAGCATGTCTGCGAGTGTGGCCACATTTTCATCATCTTCCATGGTAACAATTTCTTCCATCACCAATTTTTCCTATGTTCCTAGCTCATTGCAATACTTATAGTGCTAAAAGATTTAACATTCAATGTAACACCTTTGGCATCATCTAGCATATTTTCCATTCTCACTCTGCCTACTAGCTTTCTGCGGGGAATTCCTCCATTCTCCCCTACTACCATGTCCCTTCCATTACAATCAAAATAATTTGTTCAAATTGTGTATTCCTTTATGTCCAAAGTCCCCTTTATAGGGAAGATAATCCCATGAAACACATAATTAGAGTAGTAGCTCAGTTCTGCTAAGCTTTCTAGGTCACAAAAGAAAAGGGTGAAGGATGCTTTAAATCTTGTTGAGCCTAGTGTGAAAACATTTTATAATGAGGAACAACAATCTCTACTTTTTGCCTCATTAAAGCCTAAATTGTAAAATCTAGCATTAGAGATGATGCCAGATGACTTTTTAGTCTAGGGTGTGGGATTAAACTTGAGGTTTGCACAACTAGAGGAAAAGGTAGTGCCTATAGAAGAGGCCTAAAGGATTGTATCCTCTGATTACTTTTTTAAGGCCTAAAAGCTTCATAAGACTTTTGTAGAGATGGAAAGGGTAAAAACAACAACTAAAAAACTACAAATTAGGAAGAAGTCTTTGGAGAATGAGATTGCATAGCTTCAAACTACCATATAGAAGAGGTGGTAGAGAAGGATTCCTTGAAGTTGTAGGTATAAAACTTGGCATCACAATTGTAGAAAGAGCAAGAGGAAATGAAATATTATCCAAAGAAGCTACAAAAAAAGGAAAATAAACTTTGTCAACTCCAAGGAAGCCTCACAAGCACAAAAAGCTCCAAAATCAAGTGCAATAGCTCACTAAAAAAATGGAGTAGAAGAAAAAAGAGAAAGATCTCAAAGTGGCTTCAACAAAGAATGAGTGTCTTCTTAAGGAGCTAAGTAATTCCCATGTTCTCCTCACACAAGATAAAAACACAAAGCAAGGAAAGTTTAAAGTTTTTAAATATGAGCTAAACTTGGTAGAGGAGCACATGAAAAGGTTGGAGGCAGCTCTGTAGAAAAAAAATGATGAGTTTTCCTTAAGTAATAAACAAGTCTAGGAGAAGAGTGTTGACTTACAACTCAAAGTAAGCACCACGATAGAAAAAGAGAAATTTTAGACTGAGAGGCTCACCGTAGTAGAAGTAGAAAATAAGCTTTTGACACAAAGCTCCCAAGCAATCCATCCACCTCCCACAGACATTTGCCCTATTTTTTAGAGTATTATTTCGATGGAATGAGATATATTAAGACAATTTATTCATTCTTTCCAACCTGACTTCCTATTTTTAAAGAAGCTCATTCTTTGTGTGTTATGGTCAAGCTCGTCATTGACCAATTTTTTAGGTTTTATGATGCCCAAATTTTTGAGTGCCTAGTGTTTTGCAAGCTTGTTATATGCAACATCAAATCAGGTTATCATCAGAGCATGGTTCATAGACTACAAGGATACCATGAGTGAAATCAATTTAAAAATCAATTTCCAAAAGGGAATTCTCCAGACTCAAACTGCCTTATCCAATCTGGAGTCTATCATGGCAAGGGTGAAGGAGTGATTCAAAGAATTAAAGAAACATGGTTTACCATCTCCCTTCAATCTTTATGACTTCATGCTAGAGCCTTACGAGTTGGTCAAGAGATTTGGTCAGCAACTGAACCAATCAGACCTTTAGGTACTTTGTGCAAATCTAGAGGCAAATATTTTTGACAAATTGATGCACCCAGTCATCTAACTCCAGGTCCTTTTTGAGTCAGAGTTCAGAGACCTCAACTCCATATCTTTTTAGGAGTTGATTGAGGTAGATCAACAATAATAGTGCCTAAAGGTATGGGTTTTTCATTTAGATGATTGGTTTCCTTTGTAGAAGACTATTGATGATCTCCTGAAAGTTAGTGCATAGGCAACCATTTTTGTGAAACCAAAGACTAAAGGATTTTGCATCTTGCAAGGAAGATTCCCCCCAGAGTCATCTGAACTATGATACAAAATTCACTATGTCATGGGGTTTTCTTTAGTGAAAAGTTGAATGATGCTAAGAGAAAATATTCAGTTTATGACCAGGAATTCTATTCTATTGTTCAAGCTTTGAAGAAATGGAGACATTATTTGATGCCTAAATATTTTTTCTTGTATACTAACCATAAAGCTTTGTAGTATTTGGGAAGTCATAATAAATTGAATTAAAGACATATGAAGTGGGTTGAGTTCTTGAAGAATTTTTCCTTTTCATTGAAACATAAGAGTGGACAGTAAAATAAGGTTGTTGATGCCTTGAGCTGAAGAAGAATTTTGCTAACAGAGATGAAAGTTCAGGTACTTGGTTTTGATAGTTTGAAATGTTTTTATGAGACTGACATTGATTTTTCAAAATTTTGGAAAGCTTGTAAAGAACAAATAGTGAGAGATAAGTGGACTGATTATTTCATTCAAGAAGATATGTTGTTTAAAGGAGTTCAATTGTGCATACCTAGAGGATCTATGAGAGAGAACATAATAAAGGAGAAACATAGTGGTGGACTTGCTGGACATTTTGGGGTTGATAAGACTATATAATTAATTTCAAGAAGATACTTTTGGCTGCAGATTTATAGAGATGTCTAGAGAATGGTTAGAGGTTGCAGAATTTGTCAAGTAGCAAAAGGAACTAGTCAGAATTTGGGATTGTATACACCTTTGCCTGTACCTAATAGACCTTGGAAAGATGTGAGTATGGATTTTATTCTTGGATTGCCTAGAGCTCAAAGAGGTAATGATTCTAGTTTGGTAGTGGTTGAAATATTTTCTAAAATGGCTCAATTCATACCTTGTAAGAAGACATCTGATGCATTGCATGTAGCTGAATTATTTTTCAAGGAAGTAGTAATATTGCATGGGTTGCCTAAATCTATTGTTTCAGACAGAGATACTAAGTTTAGTAGTTATTTTTGGAGAACACTTTGGAAAAAGATGAATACTAAATTGAATTTTAGTTCTACATTTCACCCTCAAACAGATGGATAGACTAAAGTTGTGAATAGAAATTTGGGAAATTTGTTGAGATGTTTAGTTGGAGATAACCCTGCTAATTGGGATTTAGTTTTGGCACAAGCAAAGTTTTCATATAATAATTATGTGGATAGAAGTACTAAGAGGACACTATTTGAGATTTTTACTAGATTTCATCTTAAGGGAACCACAGAGTTGAGATATTTACCTAATGAGACCATAAGAAGTGCAGAAGAAGAGGATTTTGTAGTTTACATGAGAAATTTTCATAATGAAGTTAAAAATAATTTGGAGGATAGTAATCTGAAATATAAATAGAGAGAAGATAAGATAAGGAGACATTAATCTTTTGAATTTTGAGATGAGGTTATGATTCATTTGAAGAAGAATATATTTCCAGTTGGTACCTACAACAAGCTAAAAATGAAGAAGTTCAAACCTTGTAAGATTCTGAAAAAGTTTGATAGTGGAAATGCTTATGAAGTGGAATTACCAAAGGACATGGATATATCACCTATATTCAATATTTCTGATATCTTTGAGTACTTTGAATTGAATGATGAGGTTGAAGATGATCAAAATTATCCTAAGAAGGTCATAGACAGCATTGAGAAGATCTTGAATAGCAAAGTAAGCAAGAGTAGAAGAGGATCTTGAACTACGAGTTAGACTTACTGTCTGGATCAGTTCCAATGAATAGCATACACTTCCTTCTTAGTCAAATAGACCTTCTATTGATGGATCAATACTTCACACCTTCTGCTCTGCTCTTATCTTTTAACTATCTGTCATACCTAGCGATCACAACTAACTAGCTATAAGTATCTTTCTCCAAATGATATAATCTAGTCGGCCTATTAGAACTTCCTTGAAATCATATTAGAGAAACAATATAACACTCCAACAATATCTCCAATGGCTATTCTAAACATGCAACACTAATTAGGACCGTACAACTCCATATGAGTAGACGCGTCACTTCATATTGTCGGCTCCATAAATTAACTGATACTTTCTTCTCATGTTGAAATACGTTATGCGCTCTTAACCAAATATTCTTAACTCTTCTCCAAACACTAATCCAAGCATGCATATCCAAATGATAGGTGCAACTACTACAACAATAAAAACAATGTCAGCTCCATCAGATAAACTCAGGAAACTGTAACTGGTAAATGACAACATATGGAATGAAAAACACCACCAATCCAAATGAGTAATTCTTTTATAACATTCTCCATTTCCTCAACAAAACTCCCCCAAGAATGAATCTTCCATCTACTACTGAATGCTCTGAATATCAACTTCTTTATCTCCTTACTGTATACTCCCCCTTACTATTTTGTTTCTTCTTGCTAAATACTTACTCCCCCTTTCTAGAATAAAATGATTTTTTTGTTTTTCATGACTATATACTCACTCCCCCTTTGACATCAATGGCAAAGGGTGACAAAACAAATAAGCACCGATACTACTCCAGAAGTAGAGTAGTCAACCATTCATTAGTCACTAAGGACTGGTGCATTCCTACAAATTCTAATCAAATTCAGGGAAGGGAATTACTCCCAGCTTCTCCTTGAGATACTCAAATGTATCCTTCAGTAGAGGCTTTGTGAATGTGTCTTCTAGCTGATCTTTTGTACTCACATAGTCCAATTTTACTTCTTTCTTTGCAACTTTCTCTCTTAGGAAGTGATATTTTATCTCAATGTTTTTTGTCTTTGCATGCATCACAAAGTTCTTTGACATATTGATAGTTCTAGTGTTATCACAATGAATAACAATAGGATAATCAATCTAAATTCCAAAATCTTTTATCATCTGCTTGATCCAAACAATTGTAGAATAATTTAATGTTATTTCTACATACTCTGCTTTTGTTGTGGACTGAGAAATACAATTTTTCTTCTTGCTTGTCCAAGTAACAAGCCTATCTCTAAGAAATATTGCTCCTCTTGAGGTACTCTTTCTATCATCCACGCATCCTTCCCAATCTGCATACGTATACACACAAAGTTTTACATTTTCTGAATTAGGATACCATAAACCATAGTCTATAGCTCCTTTCAAATATCTGAATATCCTTTTACTACCATAAGATGACTTTGTTTAGGTTCATCTAAAAATACTCCAACTATACCAACTGCATTAGGAATATTAGGTCTAGATTGAGTAAGATAGATTAGTTTACTAATCATAGACTTATACAAGGTCATGTCTACTACTGGTGAATCATCTTCTTTTGAAAGCTTGCATCCTATTATCATGGGGGTACTTATTGGCTTGCAATCATCCATCTTGAACTTCTTCAATATCTCTTTCACATACTTAGACTAATTAATGAAAATACCTTTGTCTGTCTGCTGCACATTCAGTCCCAAAAAGTACTTGATAGGTCTAATCATGCTCATTTCAAATTCGCTATGCATCTCTTTAGAAAATTATGCACTAAGCTTGTCATTACCACCAAAAATAATGTCATCAACAAATATAGCAACCAACAATAATCCATTAGGTGTCTCTCTTATGAATAAGTTACAATCTACTACTCCTTTCTTGAATCTAATCTTTGTCAAGTATCCATCAAGTCTTTCATACCATGCTTTAGGGGCTTGCTTAAGTCCATAGAGGGATTTCTTTAGTTTGCATACAATATCAGGTTTATCTGATAAAGTAAATTCTCCAGGATGTTCTATGTAAACTTCTTCCTTTAACTCTCCATTCAGGAATGTTGACTTGAAATCCATCTGATATACTTTGAAGTTTTTAAATGTGGCATAGGCTAGAAACAACTTTATGGCTTCCAATTTTCTTACAGGGGAAAATGTATCTGAATAATCAATTCCTTCTCTTTGCAAATATCCTTTACATACTAGTCTTTCTTTGTTTCTTACTATTGTTCCATCTTCATTCATCTTGTTTCTGAATATCCACTTGGTTCCAATCACATTCTTATCATTAGGCCTAGGGACCAATTCCTATGTGTCATTCTTAATTATCTAATCTAGCTCTTCTTTCATTGCTTCATGCCAATCTAAATCATTACATGCATCTTCAACACTTAAAGATTCAATTTGTGAAAGTAAGCATACCTCTTCATTAGCTATTGAAATTTTTTCTTTTGATCTTGTCATAACTTTTTTGTTCTAATCTCCAATGATATCTTCCTTTGAATGGTATCTAGATGTGAATTTTGGAACATTGGGTGTGATTCTCTCATCTGAATGTTGTGATTCTTCTTCACTAATCTCAGGGTCATTGAATAATACATCAATGTAGTCAAACATTTCTTCAACAACTGTTTCTCTAGTGGTAGGTCTAGGTTCTTCTTCAATCATAGGTGCATAATCATGATATCTCTCTTGAATCATAAACTTTTCATCAATCTTAACATGAGCACTTTCAATGATCTTCTTCAATCTTAAGTTAAAACATCTATAAGCTTTTCTTTTACTAGAGTAACCAAGAAAAATACCTTCAGCACTTATTGCATCAAACTTGCCAATAGCTTCATCTCTCTTGATGTAGCACTTGCTTCCAAGGATTCTAGAGTATTTTATTATAGGTACATTCCCAAACCATATCTCATAAGGTGTCTTGTCTGTGCTTGGCCTCAATTGAATTATATTGATAGTATAGACTGTAGTATTGACTGCATCTCTCCAATAGGTGTGTGTGACTTTTCCTTCAATCATGATGGTGCGTGTTGTGTCAAGTATGATCCTATTCCTTCTTTCTGCAATTCCATTTTGTTGAGGGGTTCTAGGTGCACTTAGCTATCTCTTTATCCCATGTTCTTCATAGTACTCATAAAATATGTCAGAGGTGAATTCTCCTCCTCTATCTGATCTCAGGCATTTTATTTTTAATCCAAACTCATTTTCAACTTTAGCTTTGAATATTTTGTTCTCAAATGCTTTTGACTTGTCTTTTAAGAATGCAACCCACATCATTCTAGAATAATCATCAACAAAAAAAATAAAGTACCTTTCACCATAGTATGATCTTGTTTGAGCTGGTCCACATAGGTCTGTATGCACTAGATCCAAAAAAAAATTTACTGAGTTATGCTTGCTTCTGAATGAATTCCTTGTATGCTTTCCCATCACACATTCCCTGCATATTGTATCAACTAGTTTTGCAATGCTAGGAAGGTCTCTTACTGCCTTTACATTGCTTATCTTCACTATGTTGTCAAAAATGATATGACATAGTATTTTGTGCCATAGCCAATTGTCATCTACTTTAGCAACAAAACAACTTGCTTTTAAATTAAGCTAAAAAACATTACCTTTTGTCTTTGAACTTGATGCATTCATTTCTCCTTCATTGTTATTAATGATGCACTTGTTGTCTTTTAATTCCAACTGATATCCTTTGTCAAGCAACTATCCAACACTTAGTAGGTTATGATGCAAACCATCAACATAAAGAACATCATCAGTGTTGTTCTTTCCATCCAAGGTGATAGCTCCTCTACCTATGATAGGTTTAGGAGTGTTGTCTCAAAATCTAACCATGTCACCTTTCTACTTATCCAAATGTACAAATCTATCTTTGTCTCTTGTCATGTGATGTGAACAATCGATGTGAATGATCCAGACTATTCTAATGTATGCTTGTGAAATCAATGCTAACTCTTGTGCTTTATTTTCATCTTCAAGGTCCATTTCATCAAACATTTTCTCCATATCTTCAAGAGAAATGAATCCAATTTCATCTTCTACTGAATCCTCATTTGATACTCCATCTCTAGCATAGTAACATTCTTTTGTATACTTAGGCTTGTAATTAGTTTTGAACTTTTTGACTTTTGTAGAACACTTAGACAAAAAGTGACCAATCTTGTTACATGAAAAGAATTTGAATGGTAACTGACCTTCATATTTTCCTTTTCCTTTCCTTTCTTTCTTAGCACTCATAGCAATAAAATCATCTAGTGCTTTCTCTTCATCATCATTATCAAAATTACCTGAAGTGTTCAAGGATTTCTTATCATGGACTGAAGCTTTGAAGGTTGTCTCACTTTTAGGCTCTGTCTTCAAACTTGATATCTTGAATGTTGAAATCTTGCTTATTAAGGTCTCTCTTTTGAAGTCTTTTGAAAATTGCATAGTCTCATCTAGGATGTTTATCTTGCTCTCATATTCTGGTGTCAATGTAGTCATCAACTTATCCATTATGTCTTCTTTCAAAATTTATCCACCATTGTTTATGATTCCTAAAACTGCTTCATTAATCCTTTGATTATAGGCTCTGATGTTCTCTTCAGGTAGCATCTCCAATGTATTTTACTTTTTCTTCCATTTCTTTCTACGTGCATTCTTGGCTTGGATGTCTCCTTCAAATATGTCTTCTACATACTTCCATATCTTGTAAGCTTTATCTACTTTCTTGATCTCTGAAAAATCACTGTCAGACAAGGTGTTGATAAGGGCTTCTTTGGCAATAGCATTTTGAGTGAACATATCCTTCTTCTTAAGAGTTGCATCTTCCTTTGCAAGATATGAGAAAGAGGAAATCTAAACTTCTTTAGTAGCTACTTCAAAAATTTCAAAGGCAATGCACTGCAAATGTGTCATCATTTTGTTCTTCCAATATAGATAGTTCTCTCCATCAAACTTAAGAATTTGTTTTCTAAAGAATTTCATCTGATCAACCTGAAGTTATTAAAATTTCTCTCCAAGGCACTTGGCTTTGATACCAATTGTTAGGAATAGTCCCAAGAGATAACTGAGAGGGGGGTGAATCAGTTGTCTATAATATTCAATTCTTTATCCAATTAAGTATAGAATAACATTAAGCATAAACATAATATAAGAACACTTAACACAACACCACAATTTTGGTTATGGGGAAACCCAAATAGGTAAAAACCCCGATGGGAATTAGCACCCACTATGAACTACACTAGAGTATAATGATCCTTGTTAGAAGATCTTACAACCCTGTTAGGAGTTAATCTTTACAATGCATTAAGTACAATGACCTGGTCAAAGGTTACACCCTATTAGGAGTCTTTTATAATTAACCCTGTTAGGGGTGAGGACACAATGTCTAAGAGCACACTACTCAAAGGGGTGAAGGTTGCAACCTTCTATTTAATAGATACACACTATATCTAGATCTTGGTTGATCACATCTTTCCCGGCAAATCGGATGATCTGGATCATCCCCAAAATAGTCGCAAGCCCCTATGAAAGGTCAAAGTCCACATCGCCAGTCAAAAGCCAATCAGAAGTGAGCATACCAACATGTCAACACATTCAGAGCCACCTCGAGCCTTACTGCAAACTTAACTCTAAGTTAACCCTGGGTTCATCTCCTCTTAGTCATCGATTCGAATGATCCTTTCCTTAACCCCAGTTTTATCCAGCGACTATGCGAAATCCCTTAACCGCACAACCGTGCATCCACTTTACCAAGCCCAGGCCCACCTTGACTGAGATTCAAATCTAATGGCGGGCGCAAGATCTCATGGGGTTAGAAGATCCCATGAGATCTCATGACCACCGTAGATCTCCTAACCACCGCCACCTCACTGAAAGTTCAGGCCCCACTGCCAATGTATTACCCCGCCGACCAATGAAAACTGGACCAGTCACCACCCAAGGACCCACCACCAGAGTTGAAAGCCTCTGCTTGACCATTTGTCACATGATCACATGATACTTGTTTATTTCTTGTGATCATGCGACCGCTTTATGATTGGTCAACTCTACAAGCATCTTCAGTCCCACCAAAACACGTGGTGAGA
This sequence comes from Chamaecyparis obtusa, assembly GCA_027943335.1. Classification (NCBI taxonomy): domain Eukaryota; kingdom Viridiplantae; phylum Streptophyta; class Pinopsida; order Cupressales; family Cupressaceae; genus Chamaecyparis; species Chamaecyparis obtusa. The sequence continues at coordinate 455,514 of BSBK01007224.1, read as the reverse complement.
TCTTGCATGATCGCAATGAATCTTCCATGGCTTAGCGACAAAGTGGGAATCGCCGATTTGGAATCTCGATACTCACATTGATATTGAATACTTTAATAATAAATGATGCTCTCTTTTAACCCAAGCTCGATGACAATACTCTCTCTCAGGCCCACCACCACGTGTCTTCATCTCGCATGATCGCATAGCAATATTTTAATCCATGTGATCATGCGACCACTTTATCATTGGCATATTTGCACTATCAGAGTACGTCGGTCCCACTGCCAGCTTCTCATCAGGCGGACAAACTTTCCTTGGCCCCACCTGACACGTGGAAGAATCTCACAAGTTTTCATAAACATTTGGTAGGGGTCGCGATCTTGTGAGGACCGTCAGATGCACTCCTTTATTCTACCATAGGTAAGTCCATTAACTTGGGTCCCACCTGGTCTTCCATTTTCACATTTGCTTATTCTCGTCGCTGATTTATGTTGTCACATGATCGCATGGTATTATTTTAATTCATGTGATCATGCGACCCCTCTATAATTGGTGCACGTGGAAGGATCCCACTTTGCCGTGAAGACTCTTCGACACCATAGAGGGATAGTGGGAACCGTAGATATATAATTGACATTTTACAATGACTGCAAACCCATCAACTCCATTTCGCATGATCACATGGTATTATTTTACCTCTTGCAATCATGCGACCGCTGCATCATTTCTGAGTCTATCTCCTTCATGAGTAACAGTTTTATCTTTTGTTCTACTTGCATTAAATTATTCCTCTATTTCCATACAACACCAATCTTTAGTTGAGTCCTCTGTTCTAAATCCTCTTCACCCTATCTTTAATTTTTTTTGTCCACATCCAATTACAGTCATCACCAATATGCTCATTATTGTGATGGGAATCAACTCCATCTTTCGGCCATCTTAACCAATCATCGATTCGTTCATGACTACATAAAACTTTTCCTTGATTCCATTATGATTTGATACCAAGTCATTGCTATTTTCTCTGTAATCACTAAAAAGTTAAGAGCATTATAACAGTTTGGAATATTGATCAGTAGAGACCACTTATACAAAGAAATGAATTCTTTGCATACTATCATATGAGATGATCCTCACTGAATAGTCATTACTAGTTCTATTAATGCATTATCCAAATGAAGAACCCTTTTCTGATTCCTTATGAGTGTCCAAGAATCATGGTCTCCAATTGCCATTCTGTCTGAGAAAGATCACCAATAAGGGCACATTATCCTTGCGAGGTTGGGAGCTATCACCTACCCATCATGACAAGACTTTGAAACAACCCACCCAACTTAGGGAAGAGAGGGAAAAAGTAGGGAGACTCGACAAAGATAGCCTACCTATGAAGGACCTAGACCTAGACACAAGTGAGACCAGACATAACAATGGCTTTAAAATCTTTCACTTTTAACAACATAGTTATGGGGTGAAAAGTGAGGCAACAACTGGCTCTGACTGGGGACTTAAACATTCCCATATTTGAGCAAGGAATCCCCAATCTCTAGTTTCGCAGACTAGTAAGCAAAGGGCGACAACACAACAAAATTGAAACAAGAACAAAGGAAAGGAAACAAGGGGAAAATAGGAAAGAAAACAAAACAAACTAAACACAACAAAATGACCTCATATAAGGTGGGAAAAACTAGATAAACCTTATATGAGAAGACACCTGCATTGATCAAGCAAAGCCATTTACAGGCTGAGAGAAATATGACCCTTTACAAAATAGGGGCTTGCATATGTATGAATTCTTGAAGTTCATCAGAAACCCCTTATCTTTATGAGAACAGGGCCAATCCAACAACCTTCCAAGCAATAGTAACTTACCAAATAACCATTCTTCATTATAAACTTCCTCATGACAGATTTCTATATCTTCATGCTTTTGCTGCAACAAAGACCAATTGGATGTTGAATTATCTTGATAACACATACTCTGTTTAGGAATGAGACCTTCCTGAGAATTCTAAACTTTATTGTTACTCAACACTAGACCATCCATCAAAAATTCATCATCATTATGCTCACTAATTCCATCCTCCTTAGCTTTGACTAATTCATCAGTAGTTAGGAAAAAATTTTGGCCTATATTTTCAGTATCATGAATGCTATCACTAGTGTGTATGTCTACTATTTGTTCAATTTTCTCCTGAGACATATTATTTTTTGAGATAACTTGACTAGTGATATCAACATCACATACATTAGAGAAACTTTCTACAGCCTCAAGTGATTAAACTGAGAGAAGTGATTGCTCATTTTGCCCATGATCAACATTTTCCTCTACCTCAATCATCAACTCCTTACTCTTTGTAGCAGTCAAAGCAATCTTTTTAGCTTCAATAACTTCAGCATGCTAAACTAAAATTGCTTCTTCTGTTAGCAATACCGAAGATGGTTCTAGATTCATACTCATAGATTCTTGGGAAGCATTCAAATCACAGTCCACTGCAGGGACTACCTCCTCTTGATTGACTTTGTAAACTTTATTAGAAAAAGATAATCCCTGAACATCTTCTCTAATCACATCTGAGCTATTTATAGTGTGCTCTTGACATTTAATTTCAGATATAGGTAGAGCATTTTCCAAAATCCTCTCATTATATTCATCCTTAGGAAAGAAAGCCCTCTTTTCAACCTCAAATGAAGAAATACATGGTAACACTAAGGGTGAAGTAAATTCAGGTTCTCTCAAAGTAGGGAAGATGGGAGAAGACAGAGCATCTTTTTGAGAACTTACATCAATGTTGTGCATTTTTAATGTTGGTTGTCTTTGTCTTGCTGAAGGAGCTTTTGAATTTGTAGCTACCTTTGCATCCTGTTTCTCTGAGTCTAGTTCATACTCTAAAAATAAATTTCCAAAGTTTTCATTGGAATATGATGTAGTCTTACTACCATTCACCCTTTCATGTGGAGCTTCAATTGCCAATCTTTGTTATGGTTTAGGCAACTGCAAAGGCTTGTTACTACATTCATTAGCTTGCTCTAAAAAGCCTCTTTGATATGGATCGTTGAAGTTTGGGAGCTATCTTTTCAAGGCAATCAGCTCATTGGACAACTTCTCAATCATCTCTTCCTTTGATGTAGTTTCACTGATGCTGGCTTTATTGTGAATTTCATGTCTCCATATTCCTGTAGCAAACATATCATCCTCCAATTCCATAGCAATTCTTTGAGCTGCCTCCAAATCTGCAGGTCTAGAACTCCTTAATTCAAAGCCTATGTTAGGAGGCATAGCACCAATGAAAAATGTTTTCAGGTTACCTGTTGTAGGTCTATTTGCTACTGGAATTCTATGAATGATCTTATTAAAACTAGCAACAAAATCTCTCATACTTGTAGAGGGTAATTTCTTCACTGATGTCAGTTGAGCCAGGAAAGCATATTCATTTTCAACAATTTTAAAATGATCCTTAAAAGCTGCTCTCATTGTATCCCAACTTGTGATGGATCCATCTGCCAAATGATAGAACCAATCTGCAGCCGCCTCAGTAAGAGATCCAACAAATAATCGGACTGCAACATCTTCATGGTTAACTCCCAAGATGTTTATAACTGTGAAAAATGCCCTTATGTGTTCATCTGTAGTAATTTTCCCATCTCCTATAAATTTAGGTATATTCTTTCTAGAACCAGAAGGAAGAGGATGGTAGGCTACAAAGTTAAGTGGCCCAGTAGCAACTGCCCAAGGTGTAGCCATGTCCTAATCTTTTCCTCAAAAAATTCTATCCTCAATACATCCTCTGAGACTATTTGTACAATAGAGTGACAGAAATCTGCATAGAATTTCATCAAATTAATGAGAAAGAGGATGATGTTACCTCAAACTCGTGGGTCACTGAATGTTTGAACTGGTGCTTGAGTTAGCCTCTAATTTTGTATTTTTCTTTGTACCACAGGGGCCAACTTTCCAACTAGTTTTTCTTCTTTCAAAACTTCACTAGCTCTCTTGTAATTAGAATTATATCCTCACAAGGTTGCACCCTTTTCCCTCATGACAGGTAAAGTGACTAATTGTGAGCATTAGTATTCTAAAATTTTCAATTAACACCAAGGTTCTGCATTTGAAAACCTTGTAAATAGGGGTTCTTTGAGAACAGAGTCGCCAATCTCTAGCAGAGATAATAATAACAAAACTAAGAAAATAATCTCCAGCACTGATCTTCTTTTCCACCTCCCCAATAGAGTCACCAAAAATCTATTAGTAAACAGATTTGTCCTTTCTTATTTCTTATGATAATAACTCTTAATGCCCAAACTATGAACAATATCTGAATACAATAGTTGAAAAGCCGCTTTATGATTGTTGGCTTTTCTCTAAATTCAAAGGTACAGCTCCCTTATGGAATGATATGCAATGAATTATGTTTTGCTCCTAAATTTAACCTGGGGTATGCTCTTAACCTGAGAGCAGAAGAGGGAAACCAAATTAAGCCTAAACAAGACTTAACCCAGGCAGGAAAAGCTCTCAAATCTAAAACCAAGCAGCAAATTCACAAATCCTATGAATTTATATGCTCAGCATCTACTTACAAAAATGTAAATGAAATGATTAAAGACTTCTAATGAATCCTTCCCCCAATATCCCAAAGCGCATCCTACTGTGGTTTATTCATATCCTCATGACAAAGGAATGAAACATCCTTTCCTTCCTACTGTAATTCGGATTAAAAGAAAGAATCATAGAATCAACAATTTCTAACTAAATGGAGCAGAAAATCATTGACATAAAACACCCTTCAATTGACTCTGCAACATCAAGTCTCCTACACCAATAATTTTTTTGACCCTTATATTGATTTCTTTAACAGTATATATAGAGTTTTACAATACATAGCATTCATGGGAATACAAAGTGTTTCAAATTCCAGAATTTGAAAAGACTGAAGACAGGTGTTTCGACATCACAACAAGGAGGAACTGATAAGACTTTGTCCTTTCATCTAATTTGTCTTGAGAAGGTCTGCAAATCACAACTGGCAAAAAAAACCCTGCAGAAATGTTGAAATTCAGGCCCCAACGGTTACCAACTCTTCGTTTAAAACACGGCCCTTGATCACATCCTTCCCAAAAAATTGGATGATCTAGATCATCCCCAAAATAGTCGCAAGCCCCTATGAAAGGTCAAAGTCCACATCACTAGTCAAAAGCCAATCAAAAGTGAGCATACCAACATGTCAGCACATTTGGACCCACCTCGAGCCTTACTGCAAACTTAACTCTAAGTTAACCCTGGGTTCATCTCCTCTTAGTCGTCGAGTCACATGATCCTTTCCTTAACCCTAGTTTTATCCAGCGACTATGCGAAATCCCTTAACCATGCAGCTGCGCATCCACTTTACCAAGCCTAGGCCCACCTTGACTGAGATTCAAATCTAACGGTGGGTGCAAGATCTCATGGGGTCCGAAGATCCCATGAGATCTCACGACCACCGTAGATCTCCTAACCACCGCCACCTCACTAAAAGTTCAGGCCCCATTGCCAATGTATTACCCCACTGGCCAATGAAAACCAGACCAGTCACCACCCAAGGACCCACCACCGGAGCTGAAAGCCTCTGCTTGACTGTTTGTCGCATGATCACATGATACTTTTTTATTTCTTGCGATCATGCGACTGCTTTATGATTGGTCAACTCTACAAGCATCTTCGGTCCCACCGAAACACATGGCAAGATCCCGCATGATCGCAATGAATCTTCCATGGCTTAGCAACAAAGCGGGAACCACCAATTTGGAATCTCGATCCTCACATTGATATTGAATACTTTAATAATAAATGATGCTCTCTTTTAACCCAAGCTCGATGACAATACTCTCTCTCAGGCCCACCACCATGTGTCTTCATCTCACATGATCGCATAGCAATATTTTAATCCATGGGATCATGTGACCACTTTATCATTGGCATATCTGCGCTATCAGAGTATGTGGGTCCCACTGCCAGCTTCTCATCGGGTGGACAAACTTTCCTTGGCCCCACCTGACACGTGGAAGAATCTCGCAACTTCGCAGAAACATTTGGTAGGGGTCATGATCTTGCGAGGACCATCGGATGTGCTCCTTTATTCTACCATAGGTAAGTCTGTTGACTTGGGTCCCACCTGGTCTTCCATTGTCGCATTTGCTTATTCTCATCGCCGATTTATGTTGTTGCATGATCGCATGGTATTATTTTAATTCATGTGATCATGCAACCGCTCTATAATTGGTGCACGTGGAAGGATCCCACTTTTTCGTGAAGACTCTTCAACACCATAGAGGGATAGCGGGAATCATAGATATATAATTGACATTTTACAATGACTGCAGACCCATCAACTCCATTTCACATGATCGCATGGTATTATTTTACCTCTTGTGATCATGCGACTGTTGCATCATTTCTGAGTCTATCTCCTTCATGAGTAACAATTTTATCTTTTGTTCTACTTGCATTAAATTATTCCTCTATTTCCATATGACAGCAATCTTTAGCGAGTCCTCTGTTCTGAATCCTCTTCACCCTGTCTTTAATTTTGTTTGTCCACATCCGATTACAGTCATCAACCATATTCTCATTATTGTGATGGGAATCAACTCCATCTTTCGGCCATCTTAACCAATCATCAAGTCGTTCATGACTACATAAAACTTTTCCTTGATCCCATTATGATTTGATACTGATTCATTGCTATTTTCTCTGTAATCACTAAAAAGTTAAGAGCATTATAATAGTCTAGAATATTGATCAGTAGAGACCACTTATACAAAGAAATGAATTCTTTGCATACTGTCATATGAGATGATCCTCACTGAATAGTCATTACTAGTTCTGTTAATGCATCATCCAAATGAAGAACCCTTTTTTGATTCCTTATGAGTGTCCGAGAATCATGGTCTCCAATTGCCATTCTGTTTGAGAAAGATCACCAATAAGGGCACATTATCCTTGCCGGGTTGGGAGATATCACCTACCCATCATGACAAGACTTCAAAATAACCCACCTGGCTTAGGGAAGAGAGGGAAAAAGTAGGGAAACCCAACAAAGATAGCCTACCTATGAAGGACCTAGACCTAGACACAAGTGAGACCAGACATAACAATGGCTTTAAAATCTTTCACTTTTAACAACATAGTTATGGGGTGAAAAGTGAGGCAAAAATATGTTATACACTCCTAACCAAATATTATTAACTCTTCTCCAAACACTAATCCAAGCACACATATCCAAATGATAGGCGCACCTAATACAACAATAAAAATAATGTTGGCTCCATCGGATAAACTCAAGAAACTATAACTGGCAACTAGAAACATCATAACTCAACCTGTAATACACAACTAACTCTACATCCATGAACATAGCTTCACTAACATGTCTACAAGATAAATATAAATGCACAAGGATCCATTACAACCATATTGCAAATTTGATGAAGGGTGCTCCCCTTAGTACCACAAACACATAACAGAAATAGAGAAACAACAAAAATAATATGCAAGAACAGAAAATTGGCTTCTTATTATCTCCACAAATGTGGAATTACAAACTTTCAAAATTACAATATGCAAAGCCACAAGGGCATTCCCTTACAATATTCTGTAGGAAAAATCCTTGAATCAATACTCAAATCTACTACCCAGAACTGCCCTAGACAACACTATGGGCCTTCTTTATATAGGCAATTTCCACCACCTGAGAAGGTTCCAGAAATTTAGCCCTAAGGGCCGACCCAACTTAGAATTATTTTATTTTTCAATTTATTACATCAAAGTCGGCTCAAAATAAATTTTGAAACTCGAACAGAAATTTTGAAGGAAAATTATTTTCTGCCATTTCAGGTGGCTTGACTTCCAGAGACCATAAGTCATCACCAGTTGACCCGATTGACTATTATAACCCCATTTCAGAATCGTCACAAAGCGCTCTACAGGCTTGACTGGCGCAAAGCACTCGTCACCCAATTTTTTGACCTCATCTGGGGCCTCTAAAGCCTTAAAAACTGAGTTCAAAGTTTCTGTACCCTGCTGCCAATATCGAAAAACTTCAATATCTTCAAAACAAGACCTGAAACTTTGTTGGCAGGCTTATATGACTGAGATGAACCTCCACATGTAAAATCAGAACATTTCAAGATCGTAAGGATAACTTACTAAAAATAGCAAGTTTCCATAAATAGCAACTCTGCACAAGATAGCCCTTATTGAATACAAAAATAAAAATATTTTTGGGTGATGCAAGATTGCCCTTACACCCAGGATGCTCCTGCATCAGACACCTGGGGTAATTTGAGAAGTGACCTTGTCACGACTCAGGTGTGCAGAGGAAAACTAAGATGGTTAACCTCCTCCTTTGTTAGCCATGATGAATCTTCTACAGGTCATCCTTTCCATTTGACCAAATACTCTTCATATGTCCTATTCCTTGTGCTTCTGCCAACACGACTGTCCAGTATGTCTTCAATCTCCTTGATATCTGAACTGGTTGCTAGAATACTCCACTGTGCTGCAACAACCTCATCTTCAACACCTCCTTCATGATACTCTGTCAAATCTGAAATGTTAAACACTAGTGAAATATTCAGCTTAGTAGGCAATTCTACCTCATATGCATTTCCTGAATCATACTTCTTTAGTATCGTACATGGTCTAAACTTTTTAATTTTCAACTTGTTATATGTACCAACCAGAAATCGCTCCTTCCACAAATGAACCATGACTTCATCCCCAACCTGAAATTTCTTATGCCTCCTTTTCTCATCTACCTTAGTCTTATACTGCGCATTCATCTTGGTAATATGCTTCCTCACCTCCTCATGGATGTTCTTCAAGTGTTCTACAAAATTCTCAGCTTCAGCACTACTTATTTCTCCTTTATCTATCTTTCTCAACTTAGATGCATTTCTTGGACTACTTCCATATACAATCTGGAATGGTGATTTACCAGTGCTCCTATTGACAGAATTATTGTATGCAAATTCTACCTGTGGTAAAATCAAATCCCATCCTATTGGCTTATCTCCAACCAAACATCTCAGCAAATTTTCCAAACTTCTTATCACCACCTCTGTCTGTCTATCAGTCTGTAGATGATGTGATGAATTGAACTTCAAATCTATCTTCAACTTCTTCCACAATGTACGCCAGAAATATCCAACAAACTTAGTGTCTCTATCTGAAACTATGGTCTTTGGCAAACCATGTAGTCTCACTACTTCTCTGAAAAACAATTCTGCTACATGAACAGCATCATTAATCTTCTTGCAGGGAATGAAATGTGTCATCTTCAAAAATCTATCAACTACTACAAAAATTGAATCGTGTCCCCGCTGAGTCCTCAGTAAACTAAGAACAAAGTCCATACTGATATCTTCCTAAGGCTTCTCTGGTAAAGGTAATGGCTGATATAACCCTGTATTCTACTTCACTCCCTTCACCATCTGACATACTCTGCAACTCTGTACAAACTTCTTCACATCTTGCTGCAACTGTGGCCAATAATAATTCTCACCAACCAAAGTAAGGGTTTTATCATGACCAAAATGTCCAGCCAATCCTCCACTATGCTTCTCTTTGATGAGATTCTCCCTCATAGAACTTCGTGGAATGCACAACTGACTCCCTCTGAATAGCATATCATCTTGGATGATAAAATCCAGACATTTCATCCTATCTAGAGTAACAGGTTCTTTACAAGCTTTCCAAGCTCCACCAAAATCAAGATCCTCTAGATACTAATTCTTGAGTTCCTTGAACCCAACCACCTCAATTTGCATCTCTATCAGCAATAGTTGCCTTCTGCTAAGAGCATCTGCAACCCTATTAGACTTTCCACTTCTGTGTTTCAAAACAAATGTATAACTCTGCAAAAACTCAACCCATTTCAAATGCCTCTGATTCAACTTTCCTTGACTATTCAAATATTGCAAAGCTTGATGATCAGTATACAAAACAAACTCCTTAGGAAGCAGATAGTGTCTCCACTTCTTCAATGCCTGAACTATAGCATAAAATTTTTGATCATAAATAGAATACTTCCTCTTGGCATCATTTAACTTCTCACTAAAATAAGCAACAGGTTTACCTTCTTGGCTCATAACAGCTCCTATTGTGGTACCACTAGCATCACAATCTACTTGAAACACCTTATTAAAATCTGGAAGTGCTACAATAGGTTATTCTATAACTTTTTGTTTCAATAATTGAAAACTCTTTTCTACCCCATTAGTCCACTTAAACTCTTTTCTATCTCCTCTCATTGTTTCAGTCAAGTGACCACAAATACTGCTAAAATTTTTGATAAACTTTTTGTAAAAGCTAGCCAAACCATAAAAAGATCTTACCTCAGTAGCACTCCTTGGAGTAGGCCATTCAAGGATAGCTTGTACCTTCTCTAGGTCCATTTTTAGACCTTCTGTTAAAACTACAAATCCCAAATACACTAACTCTTTCTTCACAAAATTGCACTTCTTCAAATTAATCAACAATTTCTCATCTCTTAGCTTCTCAAACATCATACGAATATGCATTATATGCTCCTCCAATGTCTTGCTAAAGATCAAAATATCATCTAGGTAAACAATGACAAACTTACCCAAAAATTCCTTCAGAACCTCATTCATAAGCCACATGAAAGTGCTTGGTGCATTGGTTAGCCCAAAAGGCATGACTAACCACTCATACAGTCCTTCCTTTGTCTTGAAGGTAGTCTTCCATTCATCTCCTTCTCTGATCCAAATTTGGTGATATCCACTCTTCAGATCTATCTTTGATAAATACACAGCTCCACTCAAACAGTCCATAATATCATCCATTTGTGGCAATGGCAACCTATACTTGATTGTGATCTTGTTTATTGCTCTAGAATCTGTACACATCCTCCATTCTCCATTCTTCTTTGGCGCTAATACTGCTGGTACAGCACAGGGACTCAGACTCTCTCAAATCAACCCCTTCTGCAATAACTCATGTACTTGTCTGTTCAACTCTTCACTTTCTGCTGGTGTCATTCTGTGTGCTGCCTTGTTTGGAAAATTGGCTCCTGAAATCAAATCCATCTGATGACTGATCTTTCTTATTGGTGGTAATCCATCAGGTACATTATCAGATACAATATCCTGAAACTCATTCAATAAATTTGCAACCTCTACAGGTACATCATCTACTTCCTCTTTACCAGCTTTTGGAATTAAAGCAAAACACACATGCTCATGCCTCATACCATCTAGGAATTTTCTTCCATCAACAAAAGTTATTCTTGCATTACCACATACCTTTTCTTCGGTCTCCTTTAATGGCTTTAGCTTATGTCGTACTCCATCTTTTGTCAGAGAATAAGTATTCACACGACCATCATATACAGCACATCTATCAAACTGCCACAGTCTACCCAACAACATATGACATGCATCCATAGATATTATATCACATAGTACCTCATCTTGGTACCCACTGATCTTGAACTTTACTAGGCACTGTTCACTGACCATGACCTTGTGGTCATCCTGCACCCAGGCAATTCGATATGGATGTGGGTGTTTCTATCTCTTGAGCTTCAACTTTGTCACCATCTCTTCTGACATCAAATTGTCAGTGCTTCCACTATTGATAATCACATCACAGCATTTACCTTCACACTTGCATCTAGTGCGAAACAAGCTCCTCCTTTGTTCAGGTTCATTCTCACCACTCAGCAGGACTCTTCTGCTAATTAGTGTTTCTCCTCTTTCAGCATCTTCAGAATTTGATGATCTGGCATCTTCATCTACATGTGCAACTCTGGCCTAGCCTTCATTTCTCTTATTTATTCTACCTTGGCGTTGAGAACATTCAAATTCCCTATGACCTTCTTCTCCACAGTGAAAACATGTTCCACGGAAGCCTCCTCTTCTAGATCCTTGTCCTCTTCCTCTTCCTCTCTGATCTCTATTATTCTGATCTTGGAAATGATTGAAATTGTTTCCTCTCTTATTCTGGCTACTACTGGCCTCATCTTTTTTTTTTAGATCTTCATTTCGGCCACCATATGACCGTCCACCAGATCTTCCACCATGACCTCTTTCATTTTGTCTGCTCTCAAACTTTTTGTTCAGCTTTTCCTCTACTTTTAGGGAAAACTGGTATGTCTCCTCAATACTATTCATTCAAACTAGATTCAACTCCTCCTGAATACTTGGCCTTAACCCATTAAGGTATCGGGCAACTTTCTCCTTATCAGCTTCCACATGGCCTATTCTAATGAGGAGTCGATAGAACTCTTCTGTATACTCCTGAACAGATCTTCCTGCTTGCTTCAAACTTTTCATTTTCTTTAGTAGGTCAAGCTCATAATCAACAAGAATGAACTGTCACTTCAATTTATCCACCATCCAATCCCATCTTGTGATTTTATCTTTCCCTCTTCTATTTCGCTCCAATTGAATCTCTTGCCACTAGATCTTCGCATGACCTTTCAGTCTGGCCTTTTCAAATTTGACCCTATCAGGATCCTCAACATCTTCATACTCAAAATATTCCTTACATTCATTGATTTAGTCGATCAATTTCTCTAGGTTAAGATTTCCAAAAAATGTAGGAACCTCAATCTTAGGTCTTTTCCCAATCTTGGAAATCGCCCGAAAAAGTCTTTCTTCCTCCTGATTCACAACTTTAGCTTCTCCTTCTTGATATTCTTCTTCGGCTTCATCCTCGCTTTCATCTCTGACATTAAGATTCATTCCTCTACAAATCTCTTCTTGTAATGCTCGCACTTGTCTCTGCAGCTCTCTAACCTCAGGTGTCACAGCACCAGCTCTTTCACCATGTTCTCTTTGTGGAGGTATTTTTGTGATGCGCGCTGAAACCCTAACCACGGTCCTGGTGCAAACTACCTCATAGTCGGTGATCTATTTACACACTCAAGAACTCCTACTCTGATACCACTTGATGAAGGGTGCTCCCCTTAGTACCACAAACACATAACAGAAATAGAGAAACAACAACAATAATATGCAAGAACAGAAAATTGGCTTCTTATTATCTCCACAAATGTGGAATTATAAACTTTTAGAATTACAATATGCAAAGCCACATGGGCATTCCCTTACAATATTCTGTAGGAAAAATCCTCGAATCAATACCCAGATCTACTACCCAAAACTACCCTAGACAACACTATGAGCCTTCTTTATATAGGCAATTTCCACCGCCTGAGAAGGTTCCAGAAATTTAGCCCTAAGGGCCGACCCAACTTAGAATTATTTTATTTTTCAATTTATTACATCAAAGTCGGCTCAAAATAACTTTTGAAACCCAAAAAAAAATTTTGAAAGAAAATTATTTTCTGTCATTTCAGGTGGCCTGACTTTCAGAGACCATAAGTCATCACCAGTTGACCGGATTGACTATTATAACCCCATTTCGAAAATACCACGAAGCACTCTACAGGCTTGACCAGTGCAAAGCACTTGTCACCCAATTTTTTGACCTCATTCGGGGCCTCTAAAGTCTTCAAAACTGAGTTCAAAGTTTCTGTACCCTGCTGCCAATACCGAAAATCTTCAATATCTTCAAAACTAGACCTGAAACTTTGCTGGCAGGTTGATATGACTGAGATGAACCTCCACATGTAAAATCAGAATATTCTGAGATCGTAAGGCCAACTTACTAAAAATAGCAAGTTTCCATAAATAGCAGCTCTGCACAAGATAGCCCTTATTGAATACAAAAATAGAAATATTTTTGGGTGATGCAAGATTGCCCTTACACCTAGGATGCTCCTGCATCAAAATCACATGTTGAACTCTTCCTAGGACCTGTCAGGAACACTACTGATACAAACAACTATATTACTATCTTTACTCAAAATCAACCTCTGCGTCTATGATATCATGCTGATAACATATCTAGGAACCATATGCTCAAGGCTCTCTCCATCAAGCTTCCATGCACGCTTCTTACCATATGTTGTCATCAATGACAAATATACAGTCAGCACTAGCTTGCTGGCAAATCTCCAACAAGAATTTTATGATGTCACTTCTTTCTTTCCTTTCTGAGACATTTTGTTTTGGAGCTATGCGCATCAGCCACTTGTCAACATGGTGTGCACTTTTTATCAAGGTCTTTCTTTTTCTTCATGAAAAGCTCAACAACTACATGTGTGTGTCATTTGTCATTATGATGTGCACTTTGGTCATACCATTCCTTTTGTTCACCAAAGTTCTTTCTCAAGCACCATGTGCCTATCAAGTGCTAACCATATATTACCTTTTTCTAGTAAGACTGGGAATTACTTAAGTAGGACACATGGACATCTTGTAGGCATTTAAATGATTTTGGTTTTCTTTCAAGAGAAAAGTCCCTGGTTGAGTGTCACATGTCCCTTCCTTTTGCTAGCCAAAATTATTTTTTCGATGGGTATTGATACTTTCCAAGGGTATACACGTGGGTGTCTCACAAGCATTTGCAAAGATATAGATTTTGTTTTAGGGAATCTTTCATGTCAATATGATACATGGTCTTCCAATTGTGACCAAATGTTTTCATGTGTCCAAATCTATGAACTCATTATTTATTTCAGTTTTTGACGTAGTTCTTAGTAAAACTATTTCCATGATTGTAGAGGATATGGTAGTTGAGCCATGATATTTGGAGAGGGGTGGTGGTTAAGTGTAATGATGAATGATCTGATTTTGTTAACGGATCAAGGGGTAGTTGCCAGTTTGTAGACCCAATAATGGATATCTCAGATCCTCAGGCCTTGCCTAAATGAACATGTGGCGCTCTTTCTAATATACTTTTGGTTAGGGTTTTCAAGCCACCACTTCCTAGCTAGTATATATTGTCAAATATTTATAATTTTGGGAGGACTTTCACATTTTATAAAAAAAAACTACTTGTTGCAAGCCTTAAGCTATTCTTTGTGCATTTGAATCAATATAATACAATCAAGCGTGATTTTGATCTTTCGATTCTCTTTAAGATTCATTGCTCAGATAATTTTTTGTGTTGTTTAATTGACATTAACGCATGCATCTTTATTTTTTATTGAGTAGATTATGCTTTAGCTTCTTTCTTTTGTAAATTACTATTGTATGATTCATTTTATGACTATTAAAGGGTTTTGAATATCTATGATTGTGCCTAGAGTAATGATTAAAGTTTGCCTTGATATTTCATTTCATGGAATAGCCTATGTAGATCTCTATAGTTTTTTTTACCATTAGTGTTTCACACTTAGTCATATATCTAGGCAATGATGGTTGGTCATCACTACGACCAAGTCATTTTGTAAAGGTTGAGTTATGTATTGTATACTTACCAAATAGTAGTATTGCTGAGTAAAGTCATGGTCACTATGTGTTTGTAATATGCCGAGTATAGTTTTTTCCAAGTTACATATATCAATGATTACTGAGTGACAGAGAAGATTAACTGATGCTAAGTACAGTTAATGCCGAGTACCAAGAATAGCTTTTGCCGAGTGAGCTAGGAATGACATATAAGTTTGGATTGGCACAATGATCGAGGTAAACCATTTTTGGTGATAGTGATGTTTTGTATTTTGTTTATTGAGGTAATTACGGAGGTAATTATGCATCCATCTTATTATCATTGATTCCTATGTAATACCTAGAGCCAATCAGAAAATTGTATAGCTTAATCGGCAATAGAAATAAATTTGAACCATAGATCTTGAATCGGTAAAACATTTTTGTTATTATATAAGGTCAAGATCTAAACCAAGAGAAGAGTGTGAATTAGAGAAAAAGAGATATTGAGATTGAATGAGTGTGAGAGAATGATCAGAGAGGTATATTCAGAATAGTCAAGTATTCAGACAGAGTCCAGTGACTGAGCTAAGTAGTGAAAGGATAGAATCAAGAAAGATCAGATAGAAGAGATCATAAATATATAGTAAAGAGGAGATCTGTAATCTGCATATAAGTGCAAACTGAAAGATTAGGTACTGAGACATTTTGACCATTGTATCAGGGTAAATCTCTTAACCAAGTAGTCTTAACAGACTTTATTTAAATCTCTTTACCGAGTGCTTACTTTGTTGTAAGTTTGTAAAACCTTTAACAAGGTAGACTGTATAAGTCTTTTAGCTTTTGACAGAGCAGACCTTTCACGGGGTAGATCATGAATTGATCAAATTTTGTAAGCCTTAACAGGCAAAACTTATTACTGCAGTAGTGAAGATTTGTGGGTGTCATCCCCACCCCAATTTTACCTTTCGAGGGTTTTTGGGTTACCAAAATCATGGTGTTATGAGTGATTTCATGTATGCTTCTTTATATGTTTAGTTGCTTACAATGATCAAGTTTTGTCTATGTCATGCATAAAGTTTTATCAGATTAAAAGGATAGAGTAGACAATATCTGATTCAACCCCCCCCCCCCCTCTCAGTATTACTTTCCCACTTATATTTCCAACAATTGGTATCAAAGAAGCAAGGTTTCTCTTAAGGAAGTCTAACCACTTGAGGAAAAAGATCTTAAAATGGAAGCTTATAAACTGGGGAAGATCATAGAGAATCAAAAGATTGAAATACAACTAGCATTACAGCAACTAGATGCAATTAGAGGAGAATTGAAGAAATCCTTGAGCAAGAGAAGAGAGATTGCAATTCAACAAAATGAGCCACAGTACAAAGAAGAAGACATCTCTGGACTATTTGACAATGGTAACTCTACCGAGAGTGATAAAGCTATAAAAGAACTACTGGAGAAAAATACCATACTAAATGATGACATCAAAACTCTAAGGAGAGAACAAGAAATTCAATCTGTCAGACTTTGTGAATTAGTGGAATAGAAAAAGAAAGCTGAAGATGATAAGGCAATAGCTGAAGAAGACAAAAGAAAAATTGCAATCAGGCTAGATGAAAGAACAAGTGACATGAAAAGGTTGACTAATAATCAACTAGACATGGTAAATCAGCTATTGATGGTTAATCAGGAATTGGGCAGGAAAGATATGGAAATCAATCAACTAAGGTCTGAAAATGATCAGTTGAAACATGATTTGAGAACTGAAAAGGAAATCAATGAAAGGATGAACAAAACCAATGAAGCTGCAAAATATTTTGAAGAGCTGTTAAGATCACCTAGAAGATCTGGTGATAGATCTGGACTTGGAATGAATGAACATTCATCTACTGAAGAAGGAGAATCATTGAAGAATGGAGAATAGAAGATTGCTAAACAAAAGAACACCAAGCCCACATGTCATCATTGTGGAAAGCCAGGACATACAGCCAACATATGCAGAAGCAAACATGGTAAGTTTGACTCCAAACCTAAGTTTAATGGACATTGTTTAACTGCAAGAAGTATGGACATCAAGCACATGAATGTAGATCTAAGGCTAGCAATTCATCCACCTCACCCAAGTTTCAAGGAAGTTGTTTCAATTGTTAGAAATATGGGCACAAAGCATTTGAATGTAGATCTAGACCAAGGTGGTCATCAAATGAACAAACCAAGCTAGTCACAAAGCAAAACTATTACAATTGGGATTATAACACTTGGTATAACTGCCATTATTGTGGCAAATATGGACACATCAGAGAAAATTGCATGAAGACTCATTTTAGAGGCAAATCTAAAAGTTGGATGAATGGAAGCATGGTCTGTTACAAATGTAATAAGGTTGATCACTTAAAGAAAGATT
The DNA here is from genome assembly GCA_027943335.1 of Chamaecyparis obtusa. NCBI lineage: Eukaryota > Viridiplantae > Streptophyta > Pinopsida > Cupressales > Cupressaceae > Chamaecyparis > Chamaecyparis obtusa. The sequence continues at coordinate 437,849 of BSBK01007224.1, read as the reverse complement.
GTAGATCACCCATGCCGAGTAATGATAATGATCAAAATGAAGATATCCTTGAGAAATTAAAGAATCAGATGGAAAAGACATGGAGGAAGAAAGAAGAAGAAAACTCAAGTGAAGCTAGCACATCTGCGATCACCCAATCCAATGGATCAGGTGATCACACCTGTTCTAATTAAGCTTGGAAGGTATGTTTGGAACTGAGTCTTGCAAAGTCTTATTTTTCATCAGTACCTAACATAGAATTGAGCAAAAGTCCATATCTGCATAGATGAAGATGCATTAGGACATATCTGAGAAAAATAGAGAATTTCATTTTTGATGTCGAACATCAATGTCTTGACTAAGCTATCAATGTATTATGAGCACCTGCTATGGCCAAAATGCTATGTACGTCAAGCTGTATCGCAATGGTTATATCGACTAAAATTTTGAGTTTGTCAAGATAGCTGTAAACCACCAAAACCTGTACGGAGCATTTATGAGGCCCTAATTCTATTTTTTGGATTCTATAAAGTGAAAAGTTGCCATTAATTTCATTTCACCAAGCTATTTGAGATTTCAGAGAGTGATTCAAAATTTATGAAACCAGTTTAAGAAAGGTGATTCCAAATTTTCTCAGTGTGTCATCAGTAAAATTCATCTACAGGGTTACTGATGAAAAAGGTACTTTGCCAAGTAAATATTTTCCTTTTGGAAATTATAGTTTAAAATGGCATCATCTTCATCTGCACTAGTCAAGAAACAAGGGATGGAAGTTTTCAATGTGCAACTTGTAAGGAATGAAGTTTGCAAGCCTAAGGTATTCAAGGCAATATCAGAAAGTGTTATTAAAGGAGATTTAAATGAAGCCCTATCTTCCATTTTAGAGAATGTGTTATTGATGATCAATGTTAGGTCTTGCTACATGTGTAAAATTGGAGAAATTGATGATTACAAGATCAGGGAAGCTTATGATAAACTATGTATCAATGGAGTGTTGAAGCCGAAACATAAGGTTGTTGTCGATCAAGGGTTAGTGCATGCCCTAAATTTCCTACAAAATTTTAAAGTGGAATGGATAAAGATCATTTTGAGTCAAGTACACGACATGCATTTATGGCTGGAAGATGGACTGGTGAAGATCACAAAGGAAATGATACACAAAGTTACTAGTTACCCTACAATTGAAGGAAAGAGAATGATGAAATGTGTAGGAAAGGAGGATATTCAAGCTAACACCCAGGTAGTTTGGAACAAGTGAGGAATGAAAATTTCCACCATAGTTGATCCAGAAATTGAATTTTCTATTAGAGTCATCTCGCACAAGTTTTATCAATCTATTTGGTTGGACAATGTCCCCTATATGGTAGTGGACCAGGCATGGAAGATAATCAAGAAAGGACACACGTATGACCTTTCCAAGCTCCAGCTGACTCAACTTTCCAAGAACTTGAACTCCATCCGAACAGAAAAGAATTCTATGTGTAAGTTCGGTTCCTTACTGATATGTCTTTTCTTTTATGTCAAGAAGAGTTTTCCTACACATGGAGCTATTACATGGGACAAGAAGAAACCTATCACTGTTCAAATAAATGATTTTATAAACCAAATTGGAGATGATTTTGAAGGAATAATGGATAACTATTTCATTGAGTTTAAGAAGAAGATGAGAAATAGGACTAGGGTCCCTATGTCTCTAATTGAGAAATACAACAAGGATATATGTTTTCTGGTAGACACAAATTTTACCTATGCACAAGCAATCCTACCTAGGGTTTCATGGTTAATGCCATTACCCTATGAACTCAACATAGATGAAGCTATTGTTGCAATCACAGCCCTCTTAGCTGAAGAAATTGATAATAAGGCACCTTATTTTGGAACATTTGAAGAAGCCAAATCCAAGATCTCTTTGGGATTATTGGCTGCCACCACAGAGAGGAAAAGAATGAAGATAGTGAAAAATCTGGAAAACTATGTCAAAGAATCTGAGAAGGATGCACCACTAGAGTTGACCCAAGGATTGGGAGAAGATGAACAGAGTGAAACTAGTGGTAGTGAAAAAGAAGAAGAAAAAGAGAAGAAACCAATAATTGTCGAGTCCCCAGCAAAGAAAAGAGTGTTGAAACCTAAAGTGTCAGCGACACCATCACTTAGGCCCAGAACTAGAAGAACTACTACTGAGACTCCTAAGATGCCTCCTACATCTACTAAGTGAAAATCCACAACCCAAGTCAGTGCTGACTAAGGCTATGAAGAGGTCAAGAAGGAAACTTGTTCTAACACAAGATGATGATGAAGAAACTGAAAGTGATGAAGGAGTAAAAGGGAAGACAGGGTGCACAACAATTCACTATTGATGAATTGTGTCATAAGATTACTAGCTCTGTAGCAATGGATGAGTTGAAAAGATTAAAGTTTGGAAACATGAGCATTGGAGATAAAGAGAAAGTAGAAGATGCTATTCTTAAAATGTTATGCATTTTCAAGATGCTGCCAATTCAGATTGAAAATAGAATTCCTAAGGAATTATGCAACAGGGTTGCACAGAAATGGGAGTATGCTCTGCAAATAGAAAAGTAAATAAGGGAGAGTACATTAGCACAAGTTGAGTCCTCTCTCACCCCTGCCAACATCAAATAGATAATTGAGCAATACAGAGATAAGTTTGATCCCAAACTTAGAGCCTATCGAATTCTTCAACACAAGGTTGAAGATGTTATACAAGAAAGTATCAAAATTTGGAAGATACTATTTGGATTGTTGCCCGACAAGGATGAAGGAAAGGATGCTACTACTTCGAAAGTTGTTGAACCTGAAAACAAGAAAAATAAAATGGAGACTGGAACTCCTAAGGAAGTGAAAACAAATGATACATCTGAAGTTCACATTGTTGACATACCTGAGGAGAGCCCCATCAAGAATTCATTTTTAACTAAGGATGATTTAAAGAATACAAAAGCAATCGATACACCCTTGCCAAGTAGTAACACTGTACTGTTACAAGTCATGGATTATCCAACAATTACAAGCACACAATTTGTTGATGTGAGTCCTACTCTACCTGAAGTTTCTACTATTAACAAGTTAGTCAATACAAGACTTATCGAGGAACTCATCAAGTCGGTACCACTAAGTCAATCTACATTTGCCAAGGAAGAGGACAAAGCAAAAGGCAAAATCCAAAGTCCTCCTATGGAAGATAAAAGCAAAGAAGAACAAGGAAATAAGTTAGATGGACAAGCTTTTAGCCCTCATGTCAAGGATAAGGGGAAAGGAGAAGAAAATATCAAAGGAAAATTCATTGAGGAGAAAGAGCCAAAGGAGAAAGAAGCAATAAAAGCTCTTGTACAGCTGCCGAGTGGAAGCACCCCACCGAGAGCACAGAAGGAGAAAGATGAGGTAACAATTGATGAAGTCATTGTTATTCCTAAATGGGATACCAATAATCTCTCTTATGAGCAACTGCAGATAATGAAGGATTTGCTGACAAGGAAAATTAGGCAAGCAGAACTCCGAAGGGAGCATCAACAAAAATAGGTCCTTCATGAAATAAAAGATATATTTAATGAAGTATATGACTTATCTGATGTAAATAGTTATGTTCCCATATTGGAACAACTTGTACACATTGTTTAGAAAGTAAATAATGAAGTTAGTTGTGCAAGTGATAAGTTATTTGAGTGGTCAGAACGGAGGTTTGAGACCAAAATGTTGGAGAAGATATCTATCGAGATAGCAGTGAAACAGGTTGAGTTGTCCACTTTGGTAAAGGAGACCGAGGGGTTAGTTGTCAATGGACAGTCTCTATTGGCCAAAATATGTAATGTTGAACTATTCACTGATGAGAATCAATGATTGCTTGATACTCTCAAGCAAGAGATTAAAGCTACAAGTTAGTCCCTGAGCTTGGATGCAGACACTAGTGCTGCACATTATGTCAAAATCATGCAGACCCAAGGTAAGTTAGCCAAGCTGATGGCTAATGATGGCAAGATTCATTCTCACCTACTCTCTATATAAACTATTTTGACACCTCATCTGGAGGCTATATAGAGAAAGTTAGCAAAGGCTAAGGAATTAATCTAGAGTGATCCACATTTGTCCACAGCTGAGAGCCTCATCAGTTTAGTTGTCGATCTAGAAGTGCAGATAGAAGTTTTAAACATTGCTTCAACATCTTGGACAAATGCACTCTACATGATCATGGTGCTACATAAACCTTTTGTGGAGAAATTTTGTGAGCTACCTACTAATGAAGAAATTCATCATGTCAAAAACAATGGGGAATCATCATGACACGAGTACAGACAAGGATAGAACAGGGACAGGTAACAAAAATTTTGAATGTATATATATCTCAGGGGGAGTATTAGGCTAGTACAAACATATTTTTGTAATTGTAAGTACAAATGTCATGACAAAGTGTTTTTGTCACTAATGTCAAAGGGGGGCATTGTAGATCTCTATAGTTTTGTTGACCATTAGTGCTTCACACTTAGTCATATATCTAGGCAATGGTGGTCGGTCATCACTGCGATCGAGTCATTTTGTAAAGGCTGAGTTATGTATTGTATACTTATCGAGCAGTAGTACTACCAAGTAAAGTCATGGTCACTATGTGTTTGTAATATGCCGAGTATAGTTTTTTTCAAGTTACATATATCAATGATTACTGAGTGACAGAGAAGATTAACCGATGCCGAGTATAGTTAATGTCGAGTACCAAGAATAGCTTTTGCTGAGTTAGCCAGGAATGACATATAAGTTTGGATTGGTATAATGATTGAGGTAAACCATTTTTAGTGATAGTGATGTTTTTTATTTTGTTTATTGAGGTAATTACGCATCCATCTTATTATCATTGATTCCTATGTAATACCTAGAGCCAATCAAAAAATTGTATAGCTTAAGCGGCAATAGAAATAAATCTGAACCATAGATCTTGAATCAGTAAAATGTTTTTGTTATTATATAAGGTCAAGATCTAAACCAAGAGAAGAGTGTGAATTAGAGAAAAAGAGATATTGAGATCGAATGAGTGTGAGAGAATGATCAGAGAGGTATATTCAGAATAGTCAAATATTCAGACAGAGTCCAGTGACCGAGCTAAGCAGTGAAAGGATAGAATCAAGAAATATTAGATAGAAGAGATCATAAATATATAGTAAAGAGGAGATCTGTAATCTACATACAAGTGCAAACCAAAAGATCAGGTATTGAGACATTTTGGCTAGTGTATCAGGGTAAATATCTTAACCGAGTAGTCTTAACAGACTTTATGTAAATCTCTTTACCGAGTGCTTACTTTGTTGTAAGTTTGTAAATCCTTTAAGGTAGACTGTATAAGTCTTTTAGCTTTTGATAGAGTAGACCTTTCATAGGGTAGATCATGAATTGATCACATTTTGTAAGCTTTAACAGGCAAAACTTATTACTGTAGTAGTGAAGATTTGTGGGTGTCATCCCCACCCTAGTTTTACCTTTCAAGGGTTTCTGGGTTACCAAAATCATGGTGTTATGAGTGATTTCATGTATGCTGCTTTATATGTTTAGTTTCTTACAATGATCATGTTTTGTCTATGTCATGCATAAATTTTTATCAAATTAAAAGGATAGAGTAGACAATATATGATTCACCCCCCCTCTCATTATTACTTTCCCACTTATATTTCCAACAGCCTGTGCATTTTAAAGTGTTCAAAAATCTTGGTGTATCACCTTAGAATAGATTAGTTGTTGGAAATCTAATATGGGAAAGCGAGATACTAAGAGGGGGTGTGAATCAAATATCTACTATTATCTCCATTTTGACATAACTTCACTTGCATAACATAAACATCAAATTCAATACTGAAATATATCTAACATTCTAATCTTCATCCATGAAATTAAAACATAACACAAAGATTTTGGTTACCCAGAAACCCTTGAAAGGTAAAACTGGGGTGGGGATGATACCCACAAATCTTCACTACTGCAGTATTAAAGTTTTCCTGTTAGGGCTACAAAGTTTTGATCATAAACTAATGATCTACCTTGTGAGGGGTCTTCCCTACTAAGAGCTTAAATACTTATACAATCTACCTTGTAAAATGATTTAAACTTACAAAAAAGTAAGCACTCAGTTAAGAGATTTTCTTAGGCTTGTTAGGACCACTTTGTTAAGAGATTTACCCTGATTCACCTATTATAATGTCTTAGTACCTGACCCTTTGGTTTGCATTATGATGTTGATAATAGATCTTCTCCTTCCAATATAGATTTGATCTCCTCTGTCAAATATATCTTTGTTCTATCCTTCACTTCTTTTCTCGATCACTTTTCATGATCTCTGCCTATATCAAAAGTGCTTCTCTATTATGTATATGAGATCCTTCTTCTTACATACTCTTCTTCACTCATACATCATTTTAGGGTTAAGATTTCATCTTATATAGATAACAAATCAACTTCATAGATCAAGATCAATGATCTAGATTATCTCCTTATGTTGCTTAAGCATTCCCTAAATCTGATTGGTTATATATATTACATAGGGATTAATGATTATAAATCTAAAGCATAATCACCTTTTTGATTTCCTCAAAAAACATAAAACTTTTTATAGATGTCAGTAAAAATGGTTTACCTAAGTGTTTGTGCCATTACAAACACATATATCAAATCTGGCTTTCTCGACATATGAAGTCTCTGACACTGGCCATTAACTTTTCTTCATATACTATTGCTCGACACTAACATATCTACAGAACTCGACATAAACTGCTCGGTTATTACTAAAGTACTCAGTGACCTCTAACTTGCTTGATAGTAACTACTACTTGGTAAATGTACAATATACAAGTCTAGATATAACTTGGCCTATACATGATGACTCGGTCATAGTGATGACTGACCAACATTGCCTAGAAAATGACTAAGTGTAAGACACTAATAGACAACAAAACTTAGGGATCAATAATATCCCCCTTTGACATTAGTGTCAAATACACTTTGTCATTATATTTACATTACAACAAGAGTACTTAGTAATAATAAAACTCCTATATGAATACTCCCCGCAAGACTTTGACTTGGTCTTCAAAAGATTCTATAGATATACATATACATAAGACTCTTTTACAACTAAATATATACATTGCAAAATAATATGTCATACAATGATATGCATTCCTTCCCTGCATTCCTCTATATGTAGCATTGCAGTTCCTCTGTGTCATTTCCTTGTTTGTTCTTTGAACTCTTGTCATTCCCCCTTTATATTCTATGTCATGTCATTTCCCCCTTGTTTTTGTCACTTGAAGTTCCTGGGGTGTAGGGGTTTTTAAATACTTATCCAAAAATGGTTTATGGAGCTGCATTATCATACCTAATGCATTGTCCCATCTGGACCTTATAGACTCCAAAACCTGTGACTTAATTTCTAGCTCAACAGCTAGATCCACTAGGCTCTCTATAATAGAGAGATGAGGATCTCTCTACACTAACTCCTTTGTCATGGCTAACTCCTTCTGCATAACCTCAAGATGAGATGTCATCATCATTTGGATTGAAATTAGCCTTTCCCTTATTCTTCCATCATTAGCCATCAACTCGGCTAATCTTCCTTATGCATGTAGCAATCTGGTGAAGTAGATGGAACTGGAACTTCCATCCATGCTTAGTGAATGACCTGTAGACTTAAGTCTAATTGAAATTTTATCAATCAAATCCTGATGATCCTTAGTGAAATCTTCAACATTGCATAACTTCTTATATAGAGAATGAGCATTCTGCACAACTTCCTCTAGGTTTGTCACTAAGGTAGAAAGTTCTACCTGTTTGACTACAATGTCAGTTGAAACCTTTTCTAGTACCTTGGTCTCAAACTTTCTCTCAGACCACTGCAAAATTTTATCATTTTCCTCATTTTCCTTAGTATTCACCTTCTTAACAATTTGTACTAGTTTCTCCAAGATAGGTGAAAACTAATTCACGTCATCCATTTCAAAAGCTTCAATAAAAATACCTTTAATCTCATGTAATACCTTCATTTGTTGATGCTCTCTTCTCATCTCTTCTTATTTGCTCTTCTTCTTTAAGAGATCTTGCAATATCTGCATTTTTTCATAGGTTAAGTTATTAGTGTCCCACTTATGGATCACTATAACTTCATTGAGTGTCACCTATGTGCTAGGAGATTTCTCCTTCTTCTTTTGTGATTTCTTTCTCGGTGTATTTCCACTCAGCATTTGTATAAGAGATTTTATAGCCTCTTGTTCCTTAGGCTCTAGTTTTTCTATTACTTATTCTATCTTTTCATTTTCCTCCACATGAGGACTAATTACAACTAATGTAGACTTGTCTTCTTGCTCTGTAAGACTCTCCTTAGCTTAATCTTTATTTTCCTCCTCAGCAGGTGCATTCTCGGTTGTGATTGTCATCTTGTCCTATTTCTCAGCACTAGTACTCTATGAGGCTTGATTTTCAACTATGACTGTGTGAGGGCTTAGTAGTGTAGTGTCCATAGTTGATGTACTCTCAATCCTTGGATAATATTTTACATGTATTAGTACTAGATTGGTGCTCGGTAGAAACTTATCTGAGGCTACCTCAACAAGTATCTATTTCTGAATTTCCTCCTCAGTTAATACATCTATTTTTACTGGGGTATCCTTAGTGATTTCCACAATTGTGATCACATACTATGATTCACTCACTTTTGTCTTCTTTCCTACTTCTTCCTCAACAGTCTATGGTTCTCCAATGTCTTCCTTGTTGTCTATCTCCACTCAACTAGATGTACCTTCACTCGGTTGTGAACTCTTGTCAACTATTAGTCCAAAGATAATTTTCCACAACCTTGTGCTTTGTTGCACAATATCTTCAACCTTGTGTTGTAGAATGGAATATGCTCAGAGCTTGGGAACAAACCTATTTCTATACTACTCCATATATTGTTTTATGTAATTAGGGGATAGATCAATCATGACTTGAGCTAGAGTGTTCTCCCTTATTTGTTTTTCAATCATCATGGCATACTACCATTTCTGATCTATTCTTTTGTATAGCTCCTTAGGGACAAGATTCGCCATTTGTAATGGTGTCATTTTAAATGTACACAACATCTCAAGCATAGCCTCCTCCACTTTCTCTTTATCTTCATTTCTCAATTTCTCAAACCTTATTTGTTTAAAGCCTGCTAATCCAGCAGTGCTCTTGATATTGTGGCATATCTCATCCACAATCAATTGCTTCATTTTTTATGGCCCCTTCTTCTTTATATTCTCATCAATATTATTTTCATCATCATCATCATCATCTTTCTCCAAGATTATCTTCCTTCTTAGTTTCTTCCTTAAATTTCTCAGCACACCCTTAGTCTGAACCAGTTTCCTCTTTCCTAATACTGGGGTCTTTTTATGTGGCTCTACAATTGTAATAATAGAAGTTGTCCTTGTTCTTGGTCTTAGCACTATAGGAGGATTAGGCTTAGGTTTTTTCAATTGTTTCTTGTTATGCTTGGAAATTGATTCCTTCTTTCCTTTCTTTGGGATTTCAATCTCCTCCTCTTCACTCCCTTAAGATTCACTAGACTTGTCCTCTCCTAACCCTTGTTTCCACTCAAGAGGTACATTTTCCTCTTCTCCTTATCCTAGCATCTTCTCTAGGTTCTTAACTAACTTCTTCCTTTTTCTCTCTATGGTTGCATTTTTCAACCTCATAGTTATCTTGGACTTGGCCTCCTCATAAGTCCCAAAATATTTAGCCTTTTTATCAATTTCCTTAGCTAATAGGGTGGTTATTATTGTTGTTGTTTCATCTATATTAACTTCATAAGGTAATGGCCAAAGCCATGATACCCTCAGTGTAATTTCCTAAGCATAACTATGGTCAATGTCCACTAGGAAACATATATCATTGTAATACTTCTCCACTAGAGACGTGGGAATCCTACTCCTTTTCCTCATTTTCTTCTTAAACTCTACAAAATAACTATCCATCACACTCTCAAATTTATCTCCTAACTGATCAATATACTCATTTATTTGTAGGGTGACTGGTCGGTCCTTTTCCCATACAAAATCACCAATAGTAGGAAATCTATTCTAAACATAGAAGAATAGACAAATGAGAAGAGAACCAAACTTACACATTGAATTCTTTTCCTTCCTGATAGAAGTGAGGTTCTTGACAAGATGTGTCAATTGTAGCTCAAAAAGATCATAAGTATGATTTTTCTTCACCATCTTCCATGCCTGGTCAATTTCTATACAAGGAACACTATCTAGCCTACTAGATTGGTAGAACTTGTGAGCTATCACTCTCACTGCAAAATCAATTTTTGGATTAGTGATTGTAGAAATATTTATCCCTCTTTTGTTCCATACTACCTAAGTGTTTGCTTGTATAATTTCCTTGCTCTAGCATCTCATTATCTTTTTCCCTATAAGACTAGGGTAGCTAGTGACTCGATGTATCATCTCCTTTGTAATCTTAACTGGTCCACCCTCCATCCATAACTTCATGTCATGAACTTGGCTCAACACAATTTTGATCTATTCAATCTTAAAATTTTGTGAGAAATCAAGAGCATGCACTAACCCTCACTCGGAAACCTTCTGGTGTTCATCCTTCAACATCCCATTGCTACATAGTTTTTCATATGCTTCCCTTAGCTCATAATCTCCTATCTCTCTAATCTTACATGTATAGCATGTGCGTACATCATTAATCATCAAAACCTTTAGAGGGATCGATGACAGCGCACCTGTGAGATCTCCCTTCACCGCACTTTCAGGAATGACTTGAAATTTATGTTGTTTGCATGCATCTTTCCTCACAAGTTGAATGTTTAATACCTCCTTTCCTTTCTTCATGGCTGTATCAGATGATGTAGATACCATATCTTCAAAATCTAGGGCTCCAATTACAAATATCAGTAACTTGGTAAATACCTTGTTTGAATAGTTCTTAAATGATTGTCGATGACACGTAGAGATCTTCACAAATTACACTTAGCACAAATAGTTATGTTTAATCACTCTGTAAGTTCTCAAATCACTGGTGAAATGAGAATAAATGGTAACATTTCACTTTATAGATACCAAATGGTCAGATTAGGGCTTCATTAAATGATATGTACATTAGGTAGGTGTATACAACTATCTCAGCCTTCTTATGTTAACTTGGTAAAATTTGAGCTTAGTCAGTACTATCATTCAGTTTTAGCTTAGTACATAACACATCTCAGCTATTATAGGAGCTCGGCATACACTAGTGACTCAGTCACTATGAACTTAAATAATGATACTCGACATCAAATGTACAATGTAGCTTCTTTCTCAAATTTGTCCTAATGCATCTTAATCTATGCAGATATGGACTTTAATATATCAAATATTAGGAACTAATGTAAATTAAATTATTATAAGATTTAGTTCCTCACATACCTTCTTTTCTTAGTTTGAAGTAGTGTGATCACCTGATCCATTGGATTAGGTGACCTCAGGTTCACTAGCTCCACTACAGCTTGTTTCTTCTTTCTTTTTCCATGTCTTGTTCATCTAGTTCCTCATCTAATCAACAATCCTTAATTCTTGACTTGTTCATTGCTTGGTATATGTGCTCTGCAGTATCTTTTTATGTGACCAATTTTATTACACTTGTAATAGACCAGACTTCCACTCATCCAACTCTTATATTTGCCTCTAAAATGTGTCTTCAAACAATTTACTCCAATATGACCATATTCTCCACAATAATGACAACTATAATATGTATTGTAGTCCCAATTGTATGTGTTACCTTTCCTAGGTGCTTTAGTCTGCTTATTGGATGTCCACTTAGGTTTGGATCTACACTCTTGTGCTCTATGACCATATTTCTAGTAGTTAAAACAATTTCCTTGAAATCTAGATGAGGTAGGTGGATTACTGACCTTTGACCTGCATTCATGTGCCTGATGTCCATGTTTCTTACAATTAAAAAAATTTCCATTGAACTTTTGTTTAGGATTGGGCTTACCATTTTTTCTTCTGCAAATTTTTTCTATGTGTCCTAGCTTTCCACAATGATGGCATGTGAGTTTCTTCTTCTTTAACTTTGCATTCCTCTATTCTCCACTTTTTTATGATTCTCCCTCTTTAGTTCAATGACAGGTGCTCATCATGTCCAAGTCTAGAAGTATCACTGGATATTCTAGGTGACTTTAATAGTTCTTCAAAGTATTTCATAGCTTCATTAGGATTGTTCATCCTCTCATTGAGTTCTTTCTTAGATCTTAGTTCATTCTTTAGTTGGCTATTTTATGATCTCATATTTGTGATTTCCACATCTTTCCTACTCCAATCTTGATTAGCGAGTAATAGTTGATTCACCAAGTCCAATTGATTGTTTTTCAACCTTTGCATGTCAAATGTCCTTTCGTCAAGTCTTATAGACATTTGTCTTTTTTCTTCTTCAGCCATTGTCTTGTCTTCTTCGACTTTCTTTTTCTATTTGGTTACTTCACAAAGTCTTATTGGTTGTATTTCCTATGCTCTCTTCATATTTCTAATGTCTTCATTTAGCATATTATTTTTCTCTGGAAGATCTATTATAGCTTTGTCACTTTCAATAGAATTACCACTGTCAAATAGTCCTCTAGTATCATCTTCTTGATATTGAGTTTCATTCTGTTGAATTGCCAATTCTCTTCTTCTGCCTAAGGATTTCTTCAATTCACTTCTAGCTGCTTCAAGCTGATGTAATGCAAGCTTAATGTCAATCTTCTAATTCTCTATGATTTTTCCCAACTTATAAACCTCCATCTCCAAGATCTTAACTCACAAGTGATTAGACTTATTTTAAGAGACTTATCTCTGATACCAATTGTTAGAAAACTAATATGGAAAAGTGAAATACTGAGAGGGGGGGTGAATCAGATATCTACTATTATCTCCATTTTGACATAGATTCACTTGCATAACATAAAAATCAAATTCAATACTGAAATAGATCTAACATTCTAATCTTCATCCATGAAATTGAAACATAACACAAATATTTTGGTTACCCAAAAACCCTTGAAAGGTAAAACTAGGGTGGGGATGACACCTAAAAATCTTCACTACTACAGTATTAAAGTTTGTTTGTTAGGGCTACAAAGTGTTGGAGATTTGTCAGTAAGCTAGTGCTGACTATATTTTTGTCATTGATGACAAAATATGGTAAGAAACGTGCATGGAATCCTGATGGAGAGAGCCTTGAGTACATGTTTCCTAGATATGTTATCAGCATGATATAATAGATGCAGAACTTGATTCTAAGTGAAGACAGTAATACAGTTGTTTGTATCAGTGAGTGTTCCTGACAGGTCCCAAGAAGAGTTTTGTATGTGATTTGTAGTATGGTTTTAATGGAGCCTTACACATTTATATTTATGTTGTAGATATGTCATTGAAGCTATGTTCATGGATGCAGAGTCAAATGTGTAGTACCAGTTGAGTTATGTAGTCTCTAGTTGCTAGTTATAGTTTCCAGAGTTTATCAGATGGAGCTGACATTATTTTTGTTGTAGTAGTTGCACCTATCATTTGGATATGTGTGCTTGGATTAGTGTTTAGAGAAGAGTTAAGAATTTTTGGTTAAGAGTGCATGACGTAATTCAACATGAGAAGAAAGTATCAGTTAATTTGGTGGAGCTGATAGTGTGAAGCGACGTGTCTACTCATATGGATTTGTGCAGTCCTATTTTGTGTTGCGTGCTTAGTAAAGCTAACTGAGATTTTATTGGAGAGTTTTATTGTTTCTCTAATGTAATTTCAAGATGGCTCTAACAGGATGACTTGATTATATCATTTAGAGGAAGATATTTATATGCAGTCATTTGTGATTGCTAAGTATGGCAAATAGTTGAAAAATAAGAGCAGAGCGGGAAGGTGTGAAGTATTGAGCCATCAGTAGAAGGTCTATGTGATAAATTAGAAAGTTTATGTTATTCATTAGAACTGATCAAGACAGCAGGTCTACTCGTAGCTCACCAAAGATCCATATATAGTGTGTATCTATTAAACAGAAAGTTGCAGCCTTCACCCCTTTGAGTAGTGTGCTTCGGGACAATGTGTCCTCACCCCTAACAGGGTTAATTGTAAAAGAATCTTAACAGGGTCCAACCCTTGACCAAATCACTGTACTTAATGCATTGTAAAGATCAACTCCTAACATGGTTGTAAGATCTTCTAACAGGGATCATAATACTCTAGTGCGGTTTATAGTGGGTGCTAAATTCCCACCGAGGTTTTTACCTATTTGGGTTTCCCTGTAACCAAAATTATTGTGTTGTGTTAAGTGTTATCTTATTTTGTTTATTCTTAATATTCTTCTATACTTAATTGGATAAACAATTGAATCTTGTAGATAACTAATTCACCCCCCCCCCCCCCTCTTAGTTATCTCTTGAGACTATTCCTAACACAAATTTTTGATCATAAACTAATGATCTACCCTATGAGGGGTCTGCCCTGCTAAGAGCTTAAAGACTTATACAATCTACCTTGTAAAAGGATTTAAACTTATAAAAAAGTAAGCACTTAGTTAAGAGATTTTCTTAGGCCTGTTAGGACCACTATGTTAAGAGATTTACCCTGACTCACCTATTAGAATGTCTCATTACCTGATCCTTTGGTTTTCATTATGATGCTAGAAAAATATCTTCTCTTTCCAATATAGAGTTGATCTCCTCTATCAAATATATCATTGTTTTGTCCTTCACTACTTTGCTTGGTCACTTTTACTAATCTCTACCTATATCAAAAGTGATTCTCTTTTATGTATATGATATCCTTCTTCTTACATACTCTTCTTCAATCATACATCATTTTAGGGTTCATATCTCATCTTATATAGACAAAAAATCAACTCCATAGATCAAGATCGATGATCTAGATTATCTACTTATGTCGCTTAAGCATTCCCTAAATCTGATTGGCTACATAGATTACATAGGGATTCATGATTACAAATCTAAAGCATAATCACCTCTATGATTTCCTCAGCAAGATGTCAGCCAAAATGGTTTACCTAAGTGTTTGTGCCATTACAAACACATGTGTGAAATCTAGCTTTCTCAGCATATGAAGTCTCTAACATATCTACACAACTCAACATAAACTTGCGACTATTACTGAAGTACTCGTTGACCTTTAAATTTCTCAAAAATAATTACTACTCAGTAAATGTACAATATACAAGTCTAGACATAACTCGGCCTATACATGATGACTCGGTCATAGTGATGACCAACCAACATTGCCTAGAAAATTACTAAGTGTAAAACACTAATAGACAACAAAACTTAGGGATCAACATTAGTAACACTTTTTTCCCTTTCCCTCTATAGATGAAGATTCAAATTCCAAAACCCTGAAGGTCACTTAATGAAATAGGATAAGGTCCCCAATTCATTAATCTCCCCATAGGTTGTTTACCTTAAAAGCAATTTTAGGTATCAACACCACTAACTTGGTCATAGGAAAAGGTTTATGAAGAATGATAGCTAAAAGAAAATCTAAAGTTAAAGAAGACTTGTCATTGGTCTTGTTCACCCTATTGATGAATGGTTCTTGAATGTCTCCTACCTACTAATATATGGAGATTTCCCTTCACACTTATCCAACAAGGAAAGGATGAATTTGAGATTAAAATCCAATTAGAATATAATATGAGAGGGAAACATATACAAAAGAGGTTCATATGGTACTTTCTTGAGGTTTGTAAATAAAGAAAAAAAAGGTTTCTCAATGCATTCCATGATGAAGCGTGTGGAGGTCACTTCTCTCCCTCTGTCACAACATATAAATACTTCATTAAGATTTTTACTAGCCTAACATATTAAAATATGTTGATAATTGGGTATCCAAATGTGAGAAGTGTTCCAAGTTTTCTAGTAGACTCCACTTTGTAGCTCTACCAGTCAAGCTCATAGTAATTGAAGAAACATTTCAACATTAGGGGCTAGATTTCATTAAACCTATAAAACCCAATTCTCGTGCAAGACATACCCATATCTTGACTGTTATTGACTATTTTACTAAATTGATAGAGGCCACTCCTTTGAAAACTACCACATATAAGGTGGTGATTAATTTTCTCAAAGAAAACATCATGGAAAGATTCAGAGTTCCCAAGAAGTTGGTAGTAGATAATGCAAGTAGTTTTTCATGTTCTGAATTTTCCCTTTTCTTCTATAAAAAATGGAATTAGTTTGGTACATTCCTCATATTTACTATCCTTAAGGGAACAAATAGGTTGAGTCTATTAATAAAAGTCTCTTGTTAATCATCAAAGAGTTGGTAGATGATAATCAAAGAGGATGAGAGGCACCCTTCATGAAGCTTTGTGGGATGACATGATCATTTACAAAAGAGATATAGGAATGTCTCCTTTCTAGTTGATGTATGGGGTTAATTGTGTCTTACATATTCCTTTGGAATTGTCTACCTTGGATTTACAAAAATATATTCATAATGAAGAGTTCCAGTCATCTCTGGAGAAGAGAATCATGTGCCTTAGTAAATTGGAAGAAAGGTGTGATCAAGTAGTAGATAGAATAATTAAACACCAGGAAATGGTCAAAATAATTTTGACAAAAGGACCAAATAAAGGAAATTCATTGTTGGAGATTCGGTCCTTTTGTGAGGTCAAAGAAGAGAGCCAAAAGGAGCATCCAAAAAAATTGATTCTCTCTAGAGAGGTCCCTTTACCATTAGGACAATGGTTAGAGAGAAAACTTATTATCTAGGTTATCTATATGGTACACATCTACCTCTTGCCTATAATGGGAACAACCTAAAATTGTGCAATTTGTAACTCTTTTTTTCCGCTTTGTACATATTCTATTTTTGGCTTTCCCTAGATAAGTGGTTTGTGTGGGTGTCTTTTTGGTGTGACTCTATAGTCCGATGAATAAGGATTTTGGCCATTAGTATGGTTTCTTTGCATCCTTTCAGTCCTTGTCCCCCTTTAAAGTCAATTGTTACCTAGGTTTTGAACTTTTGGTCCATAATTCATACATACATGAGAATATTTCAAAATACATTTTACCCTCATTTTGATCAATCTTAACAAAGGAAGTTGGTCATTTTCAATTTCCCAAGTACTCAGTTAGTCAGTTCCATGTAAATTCATACTTAACCTTATACTTTGTGAAGCTCGTAAAACTGTTGATTTCTCTGACTATGCCAGAATAAGTGTCATGTCTTCCCCCAAGTTCCTCATTTTTTATATTCTATAAGTTTTCCCAAACTATCTTACTTCACCATTTTGAAAGAAAAATTTACAAAGTCCCCAACTTTGTCGACTGCACCTAGTTGAACTAAGATACATTTTAAAGCTTTTATAGTCAGAGAGTTGGGTAAAGTCATGAACTACAAAACTAGTTTGAAACTTTAGAGTGGTCACTAACCTCCCACCTATGAGTTGTTCATACTTTCCAATGAGTTGTATTTTCACAAAAATGGAACATGTGGGGCATTAAATATTTCTATAATTCACAGACGGTGCCTATTAAACCGATACAAATTTAAATGTACTAGCACCACCCAATTGAACTAGAATTAAACGCTTCATGTAAGAAGGTGGTATTGTTAGAGTTAGATTTCATTATGTAAAACTTGGAGAATGAAGCTCATAGTGTTTGAGTATTGGAGAAAGAAATGGGTGAATGCAATAAATCAAGGTTAGATTATGAAAATATTTCATCTTTTGTGATAGTTTGAAGTGTAATTCTAGTTTTTTCCAGCTTTTTATCTGAATTAAAGTGACATAATTTACCCTCTCCATGAGTTTTCCTAGTGATATTTTTATTCATTCTCTACATTCTTATGCCTGGCCAACTTGAATATTAGAAAGCCACGTTGTTTGATCTTTGTACCTATTGTCCAAAACCCTCATAACCATTATGCATGCAATAATAGATAATAGCTTGGGTGGAATTTTTTATACAAATGTGAGCTGGGAAGAGGTCTGAGAAATCCTTGACATCTTAAGGGGAAATTTTTACTTTCCCATTGCAATCAAAATTGTTAATAGTAGTATTTTGGAATCCCTTGGCTTCCCCACAAAAATTCACTCTAGGAATTGGTCTATGCTTGTGTGAATCACAACCACCCTAGATCCTATAAAATATGAGTTTTTAATGATACATTTTTTGTCAAAATTAATTCAAAAGTTGTAGCTTGTGCCCTAATATTGCCAAAATTGGAAGTATTTGTGAATAAATCTATTGAGGAATCTTAGGAATATTTCTAGGATAAATAAGATTGGTGTTTTAAATATAATTGGTACAACTTCATTCAAGGTAAAATAGAAAGGCCAATTTCAACTCCTATCAATTCTTAAAAAATAGATTTTTGTAAAAGAAATTGAATTATTGCACTGTCTTGTCAATAACTAGGCAAATGAGGAATTTATGATTTGGATGTATGAATTTGATTATCTCTAGAGGTGGCTAATATATTGACGAGGGAGAGATAATCAATCAATAAATGCATGATCAATCAGCTCATTCCACATGTGCTCTTTACTAACCTATGTGATGGCGATAACCTAAGCTACTTGGCCAGGTCTCGGGACCCTAGATTCTTAGAGTCAAAATTTGTCGCTCTTTGAAGCTTTTCCACAATTACAGAAGCATATCGAGATGGGTGAATTTTATGATGTAAATGATTATTTATTATGGATAATGATTAAGAAGATTTAAGTGTTACCAAAAAGGAGGATCTCTTCTAAATCCCCCAACCTCATCATGTGTTATGGTATCTTTTCATCCAATTTGACAATTTTTCTTATCTTAGAATTTGCGGATTCAATCAAAACCCATACAAGATACCTAGTTATATGTCTAATTATTTAATATTCCTAGAGGTTTGTAAATAGATGAAAGGGGTCAATGCTAAATGTTTTACTAAGTTGAAGAAGAGAGGTTATTCTTTCTTGATTTCCCTATCTATTTTCACTTGTAAGAGCTTTGATGTTGCTACCACTACATAAAAGCTTCTCTCTAAGTATAAATTATAATCCATACTCCCAAGGGTTCCCTTTGATTGTAAAAATTATGTACATAATAATTTCAATTTTGGGAAATATTACATGCATTAATATCATATTGAGGAATATTGGGCAGACTATGCAGATATAAGGGAGCTGTGGAAAAGAGATCTTGTGAGGATGACCATAGATCAAGTCAAAAGGTTTGACTTACCTATCCTTGTACCTGATGATTATCTAATGATGGCTTGAATCAGATCGATGAAGCATCTCAAAATGTTACCCTCTTTTTCATGTAGTTTCTAACCTATCATATAAAGGTGATGTGGATGTGAAGAGGATGACTAACTACATGGCGGAAAGAAGAAAAAGATGGATTAATTAGAAGGAAGTCATAGAATGCACTAGATATTTAGCTCTTAAGGGTTATACAAATGTTAAAAAAAATGTATAACAATACTTTAATCCTACCAACACTCCTACCACCTTAGCATCATCACCCTCAGGGGAGGCTTCCCACTCGAGCGGTGATGGCAAAGAACCAGAGAAGTAGGAAAATTTGAAGTTGAAGTGTGAAGTGAGAACCTTATCCTCCCTGAAAAAATCTATTGATGAAAATGTTCCTACCTCATCCTCCTTTTTTATTACTAATTTTCCTTGTATTGATATTAATACTCAAGAAAGAGACACCCTTATGTTAGGAATGGGAACACTGAGAGGAGGGGGGTGAATCAGTGTTCATTGTATTTTTACTTTTTACTTTAATCTAAATACTAAATTATAAATGCTTAAGTACTAAATTAAAAATTCACATAAACATGAATCATGAAATCAACACATGACACCAATATGGTTACGGGTAAACCCAAATAGGCAAAAACCCTAGTGGGACTTGATACCCACTAATATTCTACACTAGTGTTTTGTGATCCTTGTTAGAAGATCATTTACCCTGTTAGGAGTAGCTTTACAATGCTTTTAGTAAAGTAGACCTGGTTAAGGGTCAGACCCTATTAGGATTCTTTTACAATGATCCTTGTTAGGGGAGTGGACTCACTGTCCTAGAGCTCACTACTCAAATGATGAAGGCTACAACCTTCTGAGATCAAATACACGCTATATCTGCTGGTGAACTATTGTTGTGACACTACTTGTCTGATCAATTCTTTTGGTGTGCTGATGCTTGTGTGTGTGAAAATTGTACTTGATCTATAGACACAACACTTCAATAAAACATTAGAGGTTAGCTATAATCAAAATCATGCAAAATTGAAAGCTGTCTAACCAAGTGGTTTACTGCCTTCTAGTAGGTGCGAGATTAATGTTCTCAGATTTCTATCGAGATCAGTGACCTAGACGACACCTAAATGAAGGATTTGAATGCAAAACTTGATATGAAATATGAATGCAATTAATCTATTTTTTTTATATTTTCTATGCAATGATATGATAAAAAGTGATATGAAATCTATGCTAATATGGAAATTGATCTAATAATGATATAAAAAAGAATCTAAATGAATGTAAAAAAAACAAATTGATCTCACAATAGCCTTGATTCGCAATAAGCTTTGATTCTCCAAATTCCAATTCTCCAAAATAGTTGTGCAATTCGTAGACGACTTTGGCAAAGTAAGCTTGCAAAATTATGAGATCCTTGGATGCAAATTTGAGAGATGATTGAGAGATTCGAGAGATATGAATTATGAAGAGCTGAGCCTTGTTTTTATAGAAATCCAAGGCTTTGGAGGTGCATGAAAGAAAGCCATAAATCACTCAGATTAACTCAACTTGATTTTTGAGTTATGTGATAATAAAGATAATTTAATTCACAAAAACATGCAAAAGCTAAGTTTTAACTCAAAATAGAGTTTAGCTTTAATTGATAATTGATAGTTGTCTGCTTTTATGATTGTGCATGTTTTATTTATGAATTAATTTAATAAATAAAGTGATTTATTCTCAACTTAACTGCTTTTTGAAATAAAATAATTAATTTATGGGTTAATTAACTATTTTACCAAACTTTTATTAAAAATTATATTATTAAATAATGACAACATGCTTTAATTAATTAAATAAGAATTTAATCAATTATTCATAAGAATTTTGATTTATTGTCAAAATTAAATAATACAATTAATAATAGATAGAATTAAATTTAATTACACAATTAAGTGGCAAATATTAAATCTAATTAATTAAATATGAAAATATTCAATTAATCAAACTTTAGGATAAATGTGATTTATTGCCAAATAATTATAAAATTAAAGATAATTATGATGATTAGGAATATTACTAGGAATATTCCTCAATGTAGAATTTAAGATAATCAATTATGATTCGATGATGTTTAGATGCGCCTTAGATTAGGACTTTGATGTCGGTTTCATTTGAATTGAAGATGTAGGAGATTAATGAACTTATAGCCCATTTTTGGGATATTACATTTTGCCCCTCTTTGAATTACTGTGTGAAGCGCAGTGGTTCAAAGATAGTCTGTGTTTGATAAAGATATGAAACTGATGTTTGAAATTGATAATTGATATGAGACAGAAGCTGATTGATATTGATTTGATATGGAGATAATAGGTCCTGAGTGACCAAAGATAATGTTCACTATAACAGCAAATGAACCTATGATTGCGAAAAAGTGTCAAAACACCTGATTCCAAACCTTAGGATTGCAAAGAAGTGAGTGACCCATTCTAGACTCGATTGTCTTAGCAGAACTAGCAAGTATCACATGCAAACCCTTCAGTCATCGAAGAACCAAGGAAAGAACACTATGATCTAATGGTTGCAAAAACTGATACAGTTTACAAGATTAGGAGAATACCAAATTGATATGGATCTTGATGAATCTGATATGCCCCAAGTGATGATAGATTTGCCCCGAGCGATGAGGTCTTTTGATGATTCAGTAACTAGATGTGATTGTTGTCTTGATTACTGAGGAAGATATGATTTCCATAAAGATATGATTTCAAATTTGATTACAGACTTTGAATTGATGTGCAATACCATGCCCCCTTTGGGATTAAAATTGAAATCTGACAAGAAAAGTCAGCGTTGAGAGTTCAGAAGCATGTTAATTGATTGGAAAAGTGGTTAAACACATTGAAGAATGCATTCTGCATCATTTGGAGGTCCAAAAGACCAAATTTGACTAGGTTAAACCATGAGGTGACCATAGTTGACCAAGTTGAAATTTTGATAGTTTGATGGAAGATAATCAGTTAAGTTGAATTTTAGATTTCTGTGATAATGGAAGGTTGATTATGTAAGCAGTGAATAAGATAAATGATCTCAGATTTCAATTTTGATCTCGAAAAAGGATTCTACTTGCTGTTTCATTGGAGGAACCTTCGTGTGAGATTCAGCTCTTGTTAGACTTGAAGATGCGATTTGAAGAATCATTTAAGCATTGAAGTTCATTTAATCATTGTGAGATCATGCAAAGATGAAAAATGCAAAGAGACATGCAAAATGAAATGCAACCTAAGACCTAGGACCTACTCACTGATCATATGTCGATTTGTTATCATCATTGAACTTTTAGGTAACCGGATAAATCAATACAATGCCCACTAGCTAAAAAAAAATCATAGACATGAATATTGATTTGTATGCGCAAGAATCAATACAACCCCCACTGGTCAAACAACCATGGACATATGAATATTGATTTTATTTTTGGAATGTCGGATTAGATATAAGTACCAAGGCATAAACACCAGGACGACCTGAATATCATGTCCATTTTGATATAGCAATTTGTATAAGCATCAAAACATGAACATCATGATGACCTGAATACGCCTTGCATTGCAAACACATCAAACAGTCAAGAGATCATTCTAAATCCAATGTGAATTACCCGTAGTGACCCTTTATCATTCACATCCTTAGGCAAGATCGTGTTCCACAGTAAGAGAAAGAACTTACTCAAAAAGACAACAGTTAGATCAAACTTCCTTGAATTTTCTGGGTATCAATGGTCGAGGTACGCATGGCCATCCAATTTGAGATAGAGGCTCTTATAGTTGGACACCATTTCAATCCAGAATTTCCAAAGTTGTTAGATTTTCACATACAAGCAGAAGACAAAGAAAAGATTATGCCCCTAGTCATCACCCTCTAAATCCTATAAAGGACATCATCAAAGAGCTCGAAGGGACATAATATGCAAAAATCTCAATGCGGATCAGTAAGCATACAAGGAGATAAGAGCATGTAAAAAGCATAGATTGTTTTCAGTTGAGTTTGGATGTTTGATTGCGTTGTTGTAGATGCAAAATCCTTTTTGGAGACAAGACTGACTGACTGACTCACATGAAGCTTCAAAGGACTCTGACTAGATATGATCCATCTAAGATACATGGGAGACCATAGGATATGACATTGATTGCCCCCAAGTGTTAAACATTGATAGGATACAGATGCTTGAGCTGGTTGGTGTACAGACCGACTTATTGAAAATTGGAAATGTTGAAACAAACCGGGAGATATGTACAAACTAAAGCAAGACTGAAAGCTGGGAAAGACCAAGATTGTGCTGATAGATGGAACATTTTGAACAAGTGGCGCTCGTTTGTCGGGTTTTCACCATCTTGGAAGAGATTCTATTTTTGCTACCAAGGCGCCTATTTCCAGGTTTTCACCAAGGCACTTTTTCTTTTTTTTCTTTTTTTTTGTATTTTTCATTTTTTCAATTTTTTTGAATTTTTGATATTTTCTAATTTTTTTGTGAATCATCAAGGTGCCTATTGCTAGGTTTTCACCAAGATGTTCATTTTTTTCAGGACTTTTTCTAATTTTTAGGATTTTTTCAGAATATTTAACCATAGACTGAATGCCTTAGGCATAGAATTTCTTCAGATGGAGAACGTTGATTGGTTCTCAGAGCTGTTCTCCTTTAGTCATTGAGAGTTGATAGGCACCAGAGCCAAAAGTAGCAGTGATGACAAAGGGACCTAGCCAGTTGGGTTTGAACTTCCCCTTGTGTTCTCGATGGGATTGATTTTTTAGATTCTCTCTCAAAACTAGATCACCAACCTGAAATTCTCTATGTCTGACTTTCTTGTTGTAGCCTTTAGACATTCTCTTCTGATATACTCTGAGATGATCATACACTGCTTGTCTATGCTCATCTAGTAGTTCAAGTTCTTGCAACCTAGACACTCTGTAGTCATCATCAGTTACTAGACCATGCATTCTGATTCTTAGTGATGGGATTTCAACCTCAATAGGTAGTACCACTTCAGACCCATAAACTAAAGCAAAAGGTGTAGCCCTAGTAGGTGTTCTGATACTTGTTCTGATACTAGTTTTAATACTGATTCTGATACTTGTTCTGATACTCATTCTAATACTAGTTCTGATATTTGTTCTGATACTAGTTCTGATACTTGGTATACTTGATAGAATCTTTTTCTATTGCAAACTCCCAAGTAAGATCATATCATGCAATCCCAATGTCTAGCAAGGTGGAGAACAAGAGGGATTGGCAAGTTGGTGGAAGAGATGGAAGACAAGAGAATGAAGGAGAATGAAGGGAAGAAATTCTCAAGGGCAAACTCCTCAAGAATACCCAAGCTAGGGAAAAATTGTCATGTAAAGCGCATTTGGACAAGCAATGAAAGGCTAGTATAGGATAAGTCACAAAAGCGTAGTGCAAGAGCAGGAAAGAATGCAATCCAAAGGAGTAGACATGTCAAGAGGCTTCATAGCATTGTGTTTTACTCTTTCTTTCTTTTTTTATTAGATCAAGACCAAAGGGGAAAAGGATAGCGATAGGCAAAAATGAATGGAGGAAGACGGATATGAAGGCCAAACATGGAAGGAATGAAAGCAAGATCATCGTAAGATAGCTCACAAAATAGTCAAATGTTCGTGTATAGATCAACATTGTCAAGATCAAAGAGAGAAGATGGAATGGATGAAATATGTAGAAGAACTACGCATGATGCCTGATTGCCAGGTTTTCATCATGGTACTTATCCAAGGTGCCACAAGGGAGTGGTTTTCACCATAGGATGAATTTATTTCTCTTTACTTTTGCTACCAAGGTGCCTGTTTCCAGGTTTTCACCATGGCACATTTTCAATTTTTTTTATTTTTTATTTTTTTCTTAAATTTTAGAAGAAGGCAAGCTTTTTAGATAATGCTCCTTGAAAGGATAAACCATGATATACCAAGGATTCAAATGATATGCTCAAAGATGCTGATAGGGAAAGGAATATGGAAGACAAAAATGGAAGATAGGGTTTTATGTAAAGCGAGTGAGGTTGGAAGATAGGAGGAATAGGCAAATGAGGAAAAATGATAGAAGGTAGAAGGATAATGCATGGAAGGATTGTGAAAGGGTAGGTGGAAAGGAAGGCAAGCTCAACGTAAACACACACCTTGAAGGGTGGTGAGAGGGTGGAGGAAACATGAATGAAGGAATACGTGAAGGAATATGGTGAATGGATAGCAGAGGTTGAGGTTTAGGCACATGGAATGAAAGAATATTTTTGGAGGGAGATGAAGTGGAAGTCTTTGGAAGCTTGAATGTCAACTTCACTTTTTGCTCAACACCAGAATCTTTCAAGAGAGATTTTGGAATCCATATAGTCGTAGGCTTTTTATTTCCTTTTGATGATCTAGAGAGAATATCTTTAATGATGAATTTTGGAACCCATACTTGTCTTGTAGTTTTTTTCTTAGATATCTCTTTGGACTTTATGCTTCCATGTCTATTAGAGGAGACATGGTGATCTTTTTTTGATAGATTCTTGTATTGCTTCTTTTTCTTGTATTGAACATTCAAGTTACTTCCAAAGGACTTGGGACTTGTGGAAGAAGAAGGAGGATATGACTGGTTTAGATGGGTGGGTGGATGAAAAGGATTCAAGGGTATGCATCTATGTTGATCTTGAGGAAAGATGGGAGATGGAGGTATGTAAGGACCCAAGATGGATGGAAAATTAAGAGATTTAGGAGGGGAAAGTGAAGGGACATAAGGACCCAATATGGAAGGAAGACGTGAAGTCCTTAGTAGTGGTGGAAGAGGTCTGAGGATGGAAGTGGAAGACACAAAAGGATAATCAATAAGTTCATCGGCATCTATATGACAACCAAAGATATCAGCATCTTTAGAGTGAGCATTAGAATTTTCAATAGAATCGTGGACATCTTGAATAAGAACATTTTCTTTGATAGGATCGTTCAAAGCTTGTGAAGACTTAGGAAGAGTAGAAAGTGGAAGTGAACATGGAATGGTAGAATAAGAAGATGGAAGACTTTGATCTTGACAAGGATCTTTGGATAGCCTAAGTGCATAATTTTTTTCTTGATTTTCAATAGGCTTAACATTGGAAGTAACAACACCATTTTCAATAATCTTAATGGAAGTATCATCTTTGGAAAGTGCAAGCGTAGTAAGGTTATTTTGATTGTCAATAAGCTCAATAGTGTAAGTAGTAGCTTGATCTTGCTTAGGAGAAGACTTAAGACATGGTGGAATGCATGAAAAAGGGTCTGTAGGATCAAAAGAACCATGAAGTGGATAAGAGACATCATGAAAAGGAGTGGACGACATGGAGGGTTCTTGATCTTGATCTTTTTTTATGTTCTTTTCTTTATCATTTTTAGAGTCCTCTTGACATGGAGCCACTTCTAAGGACAAGGAAGCCTGTTGGGATTGTATGGATGACTTTGGAAGAGATGGTGGAGGACTAGCTAAAGTAGGGATTATAGCATATGAAGGCTTAGGCTCTTTAGGTTTATCATTCTTGAAAGTATTTGCAGCCAAGTGAAGGTTAGCTTGAGTTTCTTTAAGAGGTAGCCCTGGAGGATAACTATAGGGAACCGCATGAAAAGTATCAGGGCTTGTGTCGGATGAAGGTTCTGTGAAAGATTTGAAAGACTTAGAAGCTTTAGGAAATGTACTGGTATTGGAGGAAGTAGGGGATGGAAGGGAATCATCACAAGACAAAGGTCCAACATTAACATGATCTTGCTTGAGAGTGTAATCTTAATTTTTAGCCTGAGAGTTCTTAGAGGAGAGGTCCTTATAGTATTGATGTTTCAAGCTAGCACAATGCATTTTATAGTCCTCAGCAGTAGTAGAAGGATCATAATCAAGGTATTGTCCACAAAAGCCATCAAAGTCTCTTTCAAAATCAGAATCATATGGATCACCATCATGATCTATCCAATGTGACGGCCCATTTGTAGTAAGTAGGAACACACGACGAGGAGGACTCTTAGGAATAAAGGTCTCATAGGTATCATTACATTGTCTGTCGTCATAGTCATCATAGTCTCCAAAGCTGGATGTGTCACTCTCCATGGAAGAGGTATCATAACGATTGTCACGTTGCTCACATTTTGTCTGAGGGCATGGTGACATGTACAAGTCTTTATCAAATGGAAAAGAGCATAGAGTTTCCATGGAGAACTCTTTAGGTTCCTTTTCTTTCTCAAGTTTGTCAAGCTAGACTTGCATAGCTTGCAACTGCTTCATCATAGCGGTGATTAGAGCTTCTTCCTCTTGTGTACTGATTCTTTGAGACATGTGTACTGATTTTCAATAGCTACTGCTCTCTTCTTGACACAGTGATTTATTCGATAGATTATGGAACTAGGCTGAAAAAGCTGGGTATCTAGCAATTCTGACAACTTTCTTACACTTTTTCAAAATTTTCTCAAATGACACTCTACAGACTTGTACGACAGTGGGTATGCTATGAAATGACAGTTGCAAAACTCGTACAACAGTTGGGTAGCAATGAAATGACAGTTGAAAATCTCATACAACAGTTGCAAGATTTTGACTTTGAGAATTTTCTGGCATGGAAACTCATACGACATTGGGTACTCAATCATACGACAGATGGGTTGTAATGAAATGACACTTGAAAAAAACTCATATGACTTTTTGACCTCCTGAGATGACTTTTGACTCCAGAAAAGAATTTGACTTCAGAATTTGCAAATTTTGAGTTTTCAGATTCGGATTGTTTGCAAATTTCAATGTCCAGATTTGAAGATTGTAATAGATTTGTTCATTTTTAGTAACCAAATAGATAAACAAGCACGCAAAATAGCAAGCAAGTGATTTCAAGCATGTTTGAAAATAATGAACAAGGGCAAAAGTAACCTTGTGCATGAACAATCAAGTGACTTATTCATTCTAATCCTCAAAAGCGCTAATTGTGTATGTTCCAAAAATGTTTTGCAATAACGCACATATACCCTATAAAATGAAAATTTGGCCTCGCTAGGGTTTTTAGTAATGGTTTGACTCTGCAACTTTTATGATCTAAAGGGGTGAACTCCAATCCCAGT
Organism: Chamaecyparis obtusa; assembly: GCA_027943335.1. Classification (NCBI taxonomy): domain Eukaryota; kingdom Viridiplantae; phylum Streptophyta; class Pinopsida; order Cupressales; family Cupressaceae; genus Chamaecyparis; species Chamaecyparis obtusa. The sequence goes on along the minus strand of BSBK01007224.1, from coordinate 409,523 downwards.
GCACCAGGGTTTTGACACAGTCTGAGAACTTAATCTTCAGGAGCTGCTAGGGAGATCTGACAACCCAACAATGAACCATACCCATGGAGATTTCTTCCACAAGGACATTTATATAGCGGCTGTCACTACCATGGCGAAAATGGCTATGACTGCTTGAGGTTCTATCAACGTAGTTTGCCCTGTGAAGGGATTGTCCACTACAGTTAACCCTCTCTAAAGATGACTCACAATAGTATACCACAAGGGGACTTGGCTCCAGATCTAAGGTTTTTGACACCTTTTCACTTTTAACCCAAACAAAGAAAGTAGATTAATCTGACACGCTAAGATAAAGTTTTGCTTCACCAAGGTCTATGATGCCAACTCCACGTGATCTATCAACCTCTCTGGGGAGAGAATGTATCAATCAATAAGAGAAGGCACACTAACCAATTTTGATTCACCAAAGCTCGTGATGTCAACCCCACGTGATCTATCAACCTCTCCTGGGAGAGAATGTATCGATTAATAAGAGAAGACACACTAACCAAGTTGAATGTGAAACACACTAAGTATCCTCCCTACCTACAAGGATTCTGTTGTCAAGAAAGATTTCTCTAGGAATCCAATCTCTCAAGAATCACGAATAGTGTTCATAGGGCCTAATTACTATGTGAGCACAGATATATTCCCGAAAGCAAATCTACCAAAAGTACCCAAAAAGCAGAAAGAGGAACACTTAACGCTTAAAGTGAATATGAGATGAGTCCACAAGGTGGAACACTTAACAGCTCACACAAGCTGAAAATGAGTCCCCAACTTAGAAAACAAGTGAGTTCCTAAAAGCACAAAAGGGTTGCCAAGTAGAACACTTAACGCTTCTATCCTGTTGACCCCTCCCCTTTATGGCACTGAGATTGCAACCACGGGGTGGAAATGAGGGGCCGGCAGATTAGCAAGTCCAATAACCCAAGATAGCAATCAAGATCAATCAAAAGTATTCTAAGACTACTTAATGAATCCTTAAGGGGTCACAACCTAGTATCAATTATGCAAGTGTGTAGAAATAGATAAAAGCATGAAAGGACACACACAAGCCAGACACATAAGAGATTTATTTTAAGTCCAAATTGAAATGTTAATAGATGAAGGAGAATACCTTAGGTCCAACGCTCTGCAATCCAGAATTTAGCACACGTTCGAAAGTACAAAATCAAGACAAATCAACAGCAAACTGTAAGCGTTAGAAATCAATAATCTGAAAGCACAAATATGCGAATTCTATCCCTCTGTAGAAAAATCTCGCGTGAGGCAAGATGCAGTCCCACGCGAGGAAACACTATTTCGGGTGACAAAGGATGAAATCTCACGCGAGTCAGGATGCGGTCCCGCGTGAGGAAACACTATTTCGCATGACAAAGGATGAAATCTCACATGAGTCAGGATGTCGTCCCGCGTGAGGAAGTATAGTCTCTCACGAGAAATTGATTTTTTGCGCACAAAAAAATAATGATACTAGTGATATTTCACGCAAGACAGAAAGAAATCTCATGTGACACAGTGTGAAATCTCATGCGATAATTCATACAGAGATGTACAGAAGTACAGACAAAATGATAAAAATTGTAGTGTACGGACAGTTTTGATAGAAAAAGTGCCCAAAAAAAAAATTTCTTTTTTGCAGGCAAAAAAAAAATAAAAAATAACGTCCTACAGAGTATACCAGGACCCTTGAAACCCTTATCCTCAAAAGATAGAAAATTGATAAAAATGAAGGGAAACCCATTTTAGGGCCCCACAGTGGGTGCCAGAAATGTGTGTGTGAAAATTGTACTTGATCTATAGACACAACACTTCAGTAAAACATTAGAGGTTAGCTATAATTGAAATCGTGCAAAATTGAAAGCTATCTAGCCAAGCGATTTACTACCTTCTAGTAGGTGCGAGATTAATGTTCTCAGATTTCTATCGAGATCAGTGACCTAGATGACACCTAAATGAAGGATTTGAATGCAAAACTTGATATGAAATATGAATGCAATTAATCTATTTTTTTTATATTTTCTATGCAATGATATGATAAAAACTGATATGAAATCTATGCTAATATGGAAATTGATCTAATAATGATATAAAAAAGAATCTAAATGAATGTAAAAAAAACAAATTGATCTCACAATAGCCTTGATTCGCAATAAGCTTTGATTCTCCAAATTCCAATTCTCCAAAATAGTTGTGCAATTCGTAGACGACTTTGGCAAAGTAAGCTTGCAAAATTATGAGATCCTTGGATGCAAATTTGAGAGATGATTGAGAGATTCGAGAGATATGAATTATGAAGAGCTGAGCCTTGTTTTTATAGAAATCCAAGGCTTTGGAGGTGCATGAAAGAAAGCCATAAATCACTCAGATTAACTCAGCTTGATTTTTTAGTTATCTGATAATAAAGATAATTTAATTCACAAAAACATGCAAAAGCTAAGTTTTAACTCAAAATAGAGTTTAGCTTTAATTGATAATTGATAGTTGTCTGCTTTTATGACTGTGCATATTTTATTTATGAATTAATTTAATAAATAAAGTGATTTATTCTCAACTTAACTGCTTTTTGAAATAAAATAATTAATTTATGGGTTAATTAACTATTTTACCAAACTTTTATTAAAAATTATATTATTAAATAATGACAACATGCTTTAATTAATTAAATAAGAATTTAATCAATTATTCATAGGAATTTTGATTTATTGTCAAAATTAAATAATACAATTAATAATAGATAGAATTAAATTTAATTACACAATTAAGTGGCAAATATTAAATCTAATTAATTAAATATGAAAATATTCAATTAATCAAACTTTAGGATAAATGTGATTTATTGCCAAATAATTATAAAATTAAAGATAATTATGATGATTAGGAATATTACTAGGAATATTCCCCAATGCAGAATTTAAGATAATCAATTATGATTCGATGATGTTTAGATGTGCCTTAGATTAGGACTTTGATGTCGGTTTCATTCAAATTGAAGATGTAGGAGATTAATGAACTTATAGCCCATTTTTGGGGTATTACAATGCTTTGACCTCTTGCAAAGCTCTAATATATCATATGCTCTCTTCACATACCTCTACTCTGCTTCTCACAACTCTATTTCCACTTCCATACCGAATACAATGGGCGCACCTTATATTTATGCGCTCATATCAAATATACAAATAGGTCAGCCCTATAACTAATTACAAACAACACTTCCAAATGAATTGGCTTAAGTGTTCTTACAATTATACATATACATATGTTAGAAACCTAAATACAATGGGTGCATAGCCCTTACAACATTAAATTATAATCACAAACCAAAATAGTCACTGTCGGCTCTTGTTGGAAACAATTGTCTGAAGGAAATTGCTACTCAAATTATGTATTGTCTTTGATGTCACACAATGTCATAGTCCACAGCAATCAGTTACTACCGAGCTCAGTCGGTCTGCCAGACAGGAATATTAGTGTTTACCGAGTCCACTCGGTCATCAAAGGAAATTCAGTGTTTACCGAGTTCAGTCGGTCGTCAAAGGAAATTCAGTGTTTACCGAGTTCAGTCGGTCATCAAAGGAAATTCAGTGTTTACCAAGTTCAGTCGGTCGTCAAAGGAAACTCAGTGTTTACCGAGTTCAGTCAGTTATCGAAGGTAAAGGATTGTCGGTGTTTACCGAGTTCCCTCAGTCTCTAAAAGATTATAGAAAGTTATGGTCACCGAGCACTGTCGACCCTTGAAGGATTTTTGCAAATAGAATTTGCTTAATTCAGCCGACTGTTATACTAAATAATGTCGATTTGACAAATCTAAAATCATATAAATAAAAGGTCAAAAGTGAAAAATAAAAAAAAAATATAGCAGAAGAAAGACAGGAAAGGTGTGTGCGAATTTGTGAAGGATGTTCAGATATCCTTGAGGTGTAGCACAGATTTATTTGATCAGGAAGGATCACACATATGCAGAACAGAGATCTGTAATCAGCAAGACAATTGCATTATTTATACAGGTCATTTTTCATTGTTACCTTCTTATCATTGTAACAGTGAATTCTAAATCTCTTAACCGAGTTGGTTTAACAACCATATTGTAAATCCTCTAACAAGGTGACAATTCCATTGAATTGTTTTCAAGACCTCTTACCAGGCCACTCCTAGCAGGGTGTTTTAAATCCTCTAACAAGGTCACACCTAACAGTGTGTTTTGTAACCTTTTACCGGGTTGGCTTCTAACTGGGCATCACTTCAGAAAAGTGAAAATTAGTATCTAGATACATTGGTGGTTTTTCCCATATTGGGTTTCCACATTAAATCTTGTGTCTCTTGTGTTCTTAATTGCTATCTTAATCATACACCAGTGCTGATGAATATCTAAAAGATAATTTTGCTAATACTTTCTGCATCTTCAAAGTTACTGCAATCTATTTACCGAGTGCTAAAACAGATAACATTGTTAAGATATCCTAAGGGATCTGGAAAGAATTAATTGTGAAGTGTTTTATGGTTAACTGATTCACCCCACCCCCCCCCCCCTCTCAGTCACTTCATCCATATTCCATCAATTGGTATCAGAGCGTTTGGTGCTTGCAGGAAGGGTTTCAAAGACCTAAGCTAAAGATCAAGATGTCTTATAAGAGGGAAATTCCAAAGCTCAACAGAGATAACTTTTCAGCATGGCAAGGTCTCATGCGACTTCATCTGGCTTCCATTGGTGATTCAGGATGCAAATACATTGATGAAGAATACACAATTCCTAATGGCGCATTAACTGTTGAAGACATTGCAGATAAAAAGACTCACAACACCATGATGATAGACATTGCATCTGCTCTTAGCTATGAAGAATTTGATGATATTAAAGACTGCACTACTGCATATGAAATGTGGATGGCACTGAAGAAAATATATGGTGGTGATGCAAATGTGAAAAGAGCCAAAGCAGAAAGCCTAAGAGGACAGTTTGACAAGATGAATATGAAGGAAGATGAAAACATTGCAAAATATGTTGAAAGAATCAAAGCAAGTGTAAGTGCAATTAGAGCTTCTAGAGGAACAATCTCAGATGAAACTGTTATAAGTAAGGTACTCAGAACATTACTCCCTATCTATGCAATAAGAGTATCAGCTATTCAAGAAAGAAGATGTGAAACAAACCACAATATAACTTTGGATGCTTTAGTTGGAAGATTGACAGCTTTTGAATTAGACAACTATGATAACTATGTTCCAAATTCCAAAAATATTGAATCAGCATTTAAGGCCAAGATTTCACTAAAGAAGAACAAGAAAATTAAAGAAGTTCAGTCAGAAAGTGAAGAAGTATCAGAAGAAAGTTCCGATAGTGATCTTGAAATTGTAGAAGCATTACTTGCAAAGAAGTACTCTAGAGGGAAAGGTAAATATAAAGGTAAAACTCCTTTAATCTATTTTTCATGTGAAGAAATTGGACATATTGCAGCTAGGTGCCCAAACAAGCAAGTCAAGGAAGAGAAGAGAAGTCACAAGTACTATGGCAAAAAGAATTTCAAATCATACAAGGATAAAGGTAAGAAAACATGTTTTATGGCTAAAGATTCTGATGATAGTGAAGAAGAAATTGTCTTTATTGCTATAAAGGATGAATCTGATGATGATGAAGATAAGATGGCACTTATTTCTCATATAAGCAAAGATTATATATGGATAATAGACAGCGGATGTTCACACCACATGACTGGTGACAAGACAAAATTTGAATATCTAGAAAACTGTGATAGTGGTAATGTAAGATTTGGAAACAATGAACCTTGTTGTATAAAAGGAAAAGGAAGAATCTCATTAACCAAAGAACTCATATGTGATAATGCTTATTGGGTTGAAGGACTAAAACATAATCTTCTAAGTGTAGCACAGCTAATCAACACTGGTTTCAAAGTTGAATTCATGAATGGTCAAGCAAGACTGCTGGATGGAAAAGGAAAACTCATTGGATCAGGCAAACAAACAAAAGGTAACTTATTTTATCTTGATCTCAGTGAATATTCATGCTTTATTGCTCAAATAGAAGAAAGTTGGCTATGGCACAAAAGGTTATGTCATGTGAATTTTGATAACATGATAAAAATAAGCAAATTCAAGAAGGTTAGAGGCATTCCTACTTTGAAGAAACCTGATACTGGTCTATGTAAGAATTGTCAGATTGGCAAAATGAGTAAAACTAGTTTCAAGAGGAAGAACTATCAGTCTAAAGAAATTTTGGAAATTGTGCATACTGATTTATGTGGACCTATTGGAATACAAAGCTATACTGGAGATAAATTCTTTATTCTTTTCGTTGATGATTATTCTAGAATGATGACTGTTATGTATTTAAGAGAAAAATTAGAAGCATTTGAAAAGTTCAAATGGTACTTAGCAAGAGTGGAAAAGGAAACAGGGAAAAGATTGAAATGCTTAAGATCTGACATAGGTGGTGAATTCATCTCCCATGATTTTAACAACTTTTGCATTGAAAGAGGAATCAAAAGATAGGTATCAGCTCCTAGAACTCCTGAGCAGAATAGAATAGCAGAAAGAAGAAACAGATCTATTATGGATTGTGCAAGGACTCTAATGATAGAAAAGAACATCGCTATAAAGTACTGGAAGGAAGCTATCAGCACTGCAGTTCATACCTTGAACTGAGTACAATTGAAGAAAGACACATTCAAAACTCCTTATGAATTATGGTATGGCTATAAACCCAATGTAAGTTACATGAAAATATTTGGTAGCAAGTGTTATATCTTAAAAGAATCCAGAAGAAATAAATTTGATGTGAAAAGTGATGAAGGAATATTCCTAGGATATTCTAGCAAAAGCAAGGCATACAAATGTCTGAACTTATCTACTCACAAAGTCATAGAAAGTATACATGTAAAATTTGATGAGTTTGCAGAAAAGACTGAAGAAGAAAGCAAAAGGGAACCTGAGAACTACAGAAGATTCATTTACATTGAACCTGAAACATTGGCAGACACTACTATCAATAAGGAAACTATATCTACCGAGCCAAGCACAGTTACCGAGTCACAGGAAGAAGTTCAAACCGAGTCACAGGAAGGAATTCAGACCGAGTCTCAGCCTGAAGTTACCGAGAAAATATCTACCGAGCCCGAGCAACCTGAAGAAGAGATCCTAGAAGACAATAGCATGAATCATTCAAAAGGCAAGGAACCTATACTAGCCAAATATGTCAGAAGACATCATACACCAGATCAAATCATTGGAAACAAATCAGATGGTACTATGACAAGAAGCAAGCTAAAAGGTACATGTCTGCTTACTAACTTTGAACCTAGAAATATCAAAGATGCATTGGAAAATGAAAGTTGGATTGAAGCAATGAATGAAGAATTAGAACAAATACAAAAGAACAAAACTTGGACTCTTGTACCTAGACCTAAAGATAAGAATGTAATTGGAACAAAATGGGTATTCAGGAATAAGCTAAATGAAGATGGTCAAGTATCTAGAAACAAAGCTAGACTGGTATGTAAAGGTTATTCTCAAGAAGAAGGTATAGATTATGGAGAAACTTTTGCTCCTGTTGCAAGATTAGAAGGTGTAAGAACTCTACTTGCTTATGTAGCACACAAAGGATTTAAGGTATATCAGATGGATATAAAATCTGCATTTCTCAATGGAATTCTTGATGAAGAAGTCTACATTGAACAACCTGAAGGTTTTGTTGATCCAGATAAAAAGGACATGGTCTGCAGGTTACACAAAGCATTGTATGGTTTGAAACAAGCTCCTAGAGCATGGTATGAAAGACTCCATAACTATTTGATTCAGATTAATTTCAAAAGAGCCAATGATAATAGCAATCTGTATATTAAAGAAGGACTGGATGACAAAATTGTATTGGCAGAAATATTTGTAGATGATACTATATTTACAGGGAATGAGGATCAGTGCAAAGAATTTTCAAAGCAAATGAACAAAGAATTTGAAATGTCTATGTTTGGTTTAATAAAATTCTTTGTTGGTCTTCAAATTCAGCAAAGCAAGAATGGTATATACATTACTCAATCTAAATACATTAAGGAAATACTTAAGAAGTTTGGTATGGAAGATTCAAAACCAGTTGGTACACCCATGTGTACTAGACTAAAACTTACCAAAAATGATGATTCAAAAGAAGTTGATCAGACCCTGTACCGATCTATGATTGGAAAATTGTAGTATGTAGTACATACAAGACCTGATATTGCCTTAGCAGTCGGTATAGTAGCTAGATTCTCAGCAAAACCTAAGGAAAATCACATGATGGCAATCAAAAGAATCTTAAGATACTTAAGAGGAACTGAAGAATATGGTTTGTGGTATAAATTTGGAGGCAATCTAGACTTGAAAGTGTTTACTGATGCTGATTGGGCAGGAAACATTGATGACAGAAAAAGCACAAGTGGTGGAGCATTTTTTCTTGGAAAAAGACTGGTATCCTGGACTAGTAAAAAGCAAAATTGCACATCTCAATCCACAGCTGAAGCAGAATATGTTGTTGCTGCAGTAAACTGTTCAAATATTGTTTGGTTTAAATAGTTATTAGAAGGTATGAAGGTTGAAATCAAAGAACCAGTTGTTATATTTTGTGACAATACCAGTGCAATAAACATTTCTAAGAATCCAGTGATGCATTCTAAAACCAAGCACATTGCTATTAAATATCACTTTGTCAGAGAATTGGTGCAGGACAAGGAAATTAGATTAGAATATATTCATACAAAAGAACAGATTACAGACATTTTTACCAAACCATTACCTAAGGATGCATTTGTGTATCTAAGAAGTAAGTTAGGGGTCATTCCCCTATCCGAGGCTCACTAAATACAGTTTTAGTGATGCATCAACCAGAACATGATTGAAAATCAACCAGTTGATGCAGCATATTCAAGGAATCATTGCATATGAATCAGTACTTGAGGTACATTAATTTTCACCGGTAATATGTGAATTGTCTTTGGCATGTGTTGTCAAAGAGGGAGTGTTTACTATGTCTTTTCTATTACTTCAAGAAATTTTCAATAGTCAGAAGGAAGAATTTTCAGGATAAAGGAAGTTTGTTGGCAGAGGGAGATTTGAATCTGAACCGAGCTAATTCTTTCAAATTTCTTATGCTATGACATATTGTGTTGCCATCAATGCCAAAGAGGGAGATTGTTGGAAACAATTGTCTGAAGGAAATTGCTACTCAAATTATGTATTGTCTTTGATGTCACACAATGTTATAGTCCACAGCAATCAATTACTACCGAGCTCAGTTGGTCTACCAGACAGGAATATTAGTGTTTATCGAGTCCACTCGGTCATCAAAGGAAATTCAGTGTTTACCGAGTTCAGTCGGTCGTCAAAGGAAATTCAGTGTTTACCGAGTTCAGTCGGTCATCAAAGGAAATTCAGTGTTTACCGAGTTCAGTCGTTCGTCAAAGGAAACTCAGTGTTTACCAAGTTCAGTCGGTTATCGAAGGTAAAGGATTGTCGGTGTTTACCGAGTTCCCTCAGTCTCTGAAAGATTATAGAAAGTTATGGTCACCGAGCACTGTCGGCCCTTGAAGGATTTTTGCAAATAGAATTTGCTTAATTCAGCCGACTGTTATACTAAATAATGTCGATTTGACAAATCTAAAATCATATAAATAAAAGGTCAAATGTGAAAAATAAAAAAAATATATAGCAGAAGAAAGACAGGAAAGGTGTGTGCAAATTTGTGAAGGATGTTCAGATATCCTTGAGGTGCAGCACAGATTTATTTGATCAGGAAAGATCACACATATGCAGAACAGAGATCTGTAATCAGCAAGACAGTTGCATTATTTATACAGGTCATTTTTCATTGTTACCTTCTTATCATTATAACAGTGAATTCTAAATCTCTTAACCGAGTTGGTTTAACAACCATATTGTAAATCCTCTAACAAGGTGACAATTCCATTGAATTGTTTTCAAGACCTCTTACCAGGCCACTCCTAGCAGGGTGTTTTAAATCCTCTAACAAGGTCACACCTAACAGTGTGTTTTGTAACCTTTTACCGGGTTGGCTTCTAACCGGGCATCACTTCAGAAAAGTGAAAATCAATATCTAGATACATTGGTGGTTTTTCCCATATTGGGTTTCCACATTAAATCTTGTGTCTCTTGTGTTCTTAATTGCTATCTTAATCATACACCAGTGCTGATGAATATCTAAAAGATAATTTTGCTAATACTTTCTGCATCTTCAAAGTTACTGCAATCTATTTACCGAGTGCTAAAATAGATAACATTGTTAAGATATCCTAAGGGATCTAGAAAGAATTAATTGTGAAGTGTTTTATGGTTAACTGATTCACCCCCCCCCCCCCCCCCTCTCAGTCGCTTCATCCATATTCCATCAGCTCTATGCTATGTTCTCTGTTGGCATACACTAGCTGTGCAACTTCAACTAACTGCAACTTTCACATCTTTGCATATCTACTTATGCGCTCTTAGAATAAGCATAAGTATAGTCTAACAACCTTAACTTCTAGGGTGCATACCATAATTCATCTATACGCATGGGTGCAGGTGCTCTGAACTGCAGGAACTTTGTATGTTGTCCAGTCTTCAACACTTAACTAATTTTTGATCTTTACACTTAGTGCACTGACTCCAAACTGCTATATGACTTTGTTGCCATAATGACAACTATATATCTAGGCATATACTTCAGTATAGACAACTTTCCAACAATCTCCCCCTTTGCCATTGATGGCAACAAAGGAATGTGGCCAAGTTTCTAACTATCCCTTTACACAAAACATTTTGTCTTCTATACATCTTTATACACATAAACTTATATCTCCCTATACATCTTATATACTCCATATTCTATAAAAATCCCCCTTTGACATTAATGACAAAGGTATATCAAAATCTTTATCTACATATACTTACAGAGGGAAAACATCCGGATATGCAATCTTGAGTTTCTGGATCTCCTTCTTCCAAAAGGTTATCAGAGAATTGACTATCTGTAGATGGGTGCATAATGCATATTGAAGCTTCTCCATCTTCTCCAATTCTATGCTTGGACCTTGATCATAGGTTGTTAGGTTCGCATTAATCTCCTTTATGTTTTGACTGAGAATGTCTAGTGAGGGTGCAAGAGCATTCCTCAACTGAGTCTGTCTAGACCTTATCTTCTCCATTTCTTTCTCTGTCTTCTCAATTATGTCTAACTAACCTTGATAGACATTGTTACACATATATACATTAGTGGAAGTATCTAACCTTCTCAATCATTGCCTCTGCATCTTTGATCTTCTTCAGATGGGCATCAATCAACTTATCCTGATCCATGGATTCTGCAATGACTTTCCTTCCTTGATCTGCAAACTCCTTCAATGATGCCTGACCAAACTTAAGAGAGTTCAAGTCTAGTGCAAAATTACTCATCAGTTCATCTAGTCTCCTTTTTAAGTACTTCTCCTCTGCCACTATGGCCACAGATTCTTCTAGGCTTGAGAAATTGACTTTGAATTGAGAGATGATTATGCTCACATCATCAACTAAATATACATTTACCATTTTCTTATCCTTTGGCACCAAACTGTTCAAGATATTTACTGATTCCACCAGGAGAGGATTTCTCATTACTTGCTTCTCCTTAGCCTTCTCCATAGCTAGGATGTTGAACTTAATCAGGTCTTCTTCCTTCCAGGAGTCCAAACTGCTAGTGTAAGATGTGAAACTTGACAACAATGTTGAGGAGGGAATGATGGGAGTGCTATCCATCACCTCTTGCTTCACCTTGACCAAATCAATAGAAGATTCATCTTTCTTTTCTACCCATTTTTCTTTTCTTCTTCTTTCTCATCAGATATATTTTCTATGATTACTTCTTCTTGCTGAGTGGGAGGGGTATTACTGCATAAGATTTATGCTTCCTCAATGCTGACAAATGCTTCCTCAAACTTGTCCAACTCCTTATCAGTAGCCACCATGGCTATTTCCAAATTATCTATGATAATTATGTTATCTTTGGGTGATTCTGTCATAGGTGCAAACTGATCTACTTCTATTTGAGTTTTTGCTATGGGTGCTAAGTCCTAAGGACCTATCATTGGTACATTAGTGGGCTCAGCCACTTTATCTTCCTTGCTAGGTGCATGAGTGATGGGCGCAGGAGGTGGTTTGATCTATTTTTCCAACAACACCTTCTCAAAGGCCTTCTCTATTTCCTTTGTTATCAACTCATAATCTTTATTCATGATGTGAAGAGTCCTCATTTTAGTTCTTAGGTGTGGCTTCACCAAATTCAATATCAGATCCATTTCTTCTTTAGAACATACAGGCAGTGTCTTCTAGCACTTTTTCCCTGATCCTTAGGTCTTCTTCATTTGCTTGTCTTTTAAGGTTTTCTAGAATGTCCCATACATTATCTGGTATTTTTTTTTCAATTCAAGAACTGTCTTCTTGAACTTTATAATCATACCATGAATTTTAGACTTATCAATCTCACTATATGATTCATAAAACTTCCCTATTTGATCAATCCTTCCCTCATCAACAATTCTTGCATATAGAACTTTGAGGCTACATCTGAATCCTGCCTAAGGAGGTGCTTGATTTTTTTTCTTGCTCCTTAATGCTCGTGAGGATAGATGACTAGTGCTTGCTTCTTTCTTCCTCTTGAATAAAGGCTTATACTCCAAAGGAGTATCTTTGGGCACAGAAGGATTATTGTCCTCTTTATCCTTTTGACTGTCATCTTTCTCAATTTAGTGCATTCATCCATGAACATTTTATCTAGTTTCAACATTGTGTCCATGTGTGCCCTTAACCTATCCAATCCAATAGGTTCCTTCTTACAATAAATGTAAGCCCTTATGTCTTCTACATGCATGATAGCCATCGACATGTGGGAGAATGCTCCCTCTAAATCATCTAGGGTTGATTTAAATGGGTGCCTCTTGAAAACATACCGCTTCTTCTTAGCACCATCAAAAAAAATAGGAGTGGCCCTGACTTACTTGATATTCACTTTCCAAAAGATCTTTGAGATGTTCTGATGGCTTCTGAATCGGTGCAACGAGCTAGGGTTTCTTGCAATCGATCAAATGCACTGCAATTATTGATAGCTCAATCTCCAAATCTTCACAACAACTTCCAAGGCTCAATCTTCTCTCCAATCACTTTGAATATGAATGCAATGAGTGAACAAACAACTTTCTATGTACTTAAAGTAAGAAATTTGCCATTAATGCAACTCGCGTAAACCAGGTTGTCACTTCAAATTTTCAAACTCAAGTTATGTTAACAATCAGCATGTGCACTCTTGCACAAAGGTTCCAATAGCTTAATTCCAAAGGTGCATACTCTAAGGATGAGTATACCAGCCATGCAAGGGTCTAGAGCTAAATTAGCTCCCCCTATGACCCTAAGGGCCATTCATGTAGATGTAGAGGGTGTTTCCACTGGGGATGCATCCACTACATTACCATTAACATTTTCTATCTTTCCATTTGACCAAATCATGCTCACATCTTCTGATGCCTTCACAAACTTGACTTCTACTTCAGGATCCAAAACTGGTTCTTCGGCCTTTTTAGGGCTTTCATGACCTTGCGTCCTTGATCTAAAAAACTTTGAGATATGTCCAGCCTTGTTACAGGTGTGACAAATCACTGGAGGTCTATTATTCCTCGACACTTTGACATGAGTCACCATTCTACATTGTTTTGTTGTATGACCATTATAGTTGTATATCTGACATGTAACATTCTAAGAACTTCTTACATTGGTCTGATTCTAATTTCTTTGATCATGTTGAATCATATTCTTCTTACTAGTCTTGCAATTTATTTCTCTATGATTAAATCTATTACATATATAACAGTAACCATTAAAAGGTTTTACCTCTATATAGTTTCTTGCAATATGGCCATGCTTGTTACATGCAAAATAGGTGTGTTCAATAGGCTTGTGCTCATTTTTAGGAGGACTACCATTGTATTTGGTTTGATCTTCATTCTTCTCAATATCAGTAGATTCCTTTTGTGTCTCCTTTCTTGCTCGCATCTTATCAATCTAATTTTGTTCTTCATTATATCCAATACAACTAGTGTCTCATTTGATTCTTCTTGCATACAATTGTGATTCTACCAATTCAACACTGGTGTGTAACTTGTCAATCTGGTTATTTGCATCTTTCAATTCAGACTCCAATCTTGCTTTGCAATTCTTTAGATCCAAGATTTCCAAATTTGCTTCCCTTAACTCTTCATTGAGTTGAAGGTTCTCCTTTACTTGTTCATTGTAGGCATCTTGATTGTTCATCAGTTTGTCATCAAGTTCTTCAAGCTGACTCACTAAGGGTGCATTTTCTTCATTCAACTTCTTGACTTTTTCTTCAAGATCACTGTTAGAGCATCCCTTCAAATCCTTTCTTAGTTTCTTGATAACTAATTGAGCATCACTAAATTTTTCTTTTAGTTTTTCAATTTCTCTTTTTGAGTTGTCTAGGTCTTCAAGAGATGCTTCAAGATTCTTCTTCAAATCTTCTTTTTCCATGATCTCCTCAAGTGGTTAAACTTCTTGAGGACCAGAGCTCTGATACCAATTGTTAGGAATGGGAACACTGAGAGGGGGGGGTGAATCAGTGTTCACTATATTTTAACTTTTTACTTTAATCTGAATACTAAATTATAAATTCTTAAGTATTGAATTAGACATTCACATAAACATGAATCATGAAATCAACACATGACACCAATATGGTTATGAGGAAACCCAAATAGGTTAAAACCCCAGTGGGACTTGATACCCACTAATATTCTGCACTAGTGTTTTGTGATCCTTGTTAGAAGATCCTTTACCCTGTTAGGAGTAGCTTTACAATGCTTTTAGTACAACAGACCTAGTTAAGGGTTAGACCCTGTTAGGAGTCTTTTACAATGATCCTTGTTAGGGGAGTGGACTCACTGTCCTAGAGCTCACTACTCAAATGATGAAGGCTACAACCTTCTAAGATTAGATACACACTATATCTGCTGGTGAACCGTTGTTGTGACACTATTTATCTGATCAGTTTCTTTGGTGCGATGATGCTTTGACCTCTTGCAAAGCTCTAATACATCATATGCTCTCTTTGCATACCTTTGCTCTACTTCTCACAACTCTATTTCCACTTCCATACTGAATACAATGGGTGCACATTATATTTATGCACTCATATCAAATATACAAATAGATCGGCCCTATAACTAATTACAAATAATGCTTCCAAATGAATTGGCTTAAGTGTGCTTACAATTATACATATACATATGTCAGCAACCTAAATAAAATGGGTGCATAGCCCTTACAACATTAAATTATAATCACAAACCAAAATAGTCACTGTCGGCTCTATGCTTTGTTCTCTACTGGCATACACTGGCTGTGCAACTTCAACTGACTGCAACTTTCACATCTTTGCGTATCTACTTATGTGCTCTTAGACTAAGCATAAGTATAGTCTAAAAACCTTAACTTCTAGTGTGCATACCATAATTCATCTGTACACATGGGCGTAGGTGCTCTGAACTGTAAGAACTCTGTATGTTGTCTAGTCTTCAACACTTAACTAATTTCTAATCTTTACACTTAGTGCGCTGACTCCAAATTGCTATATGACTTTGTTTCCATAATGAAAACTCTATATCTAATCATATACTTTAGTATAGACAACTTTCCAACACCTTATATTTCACCAGATTAGTGGAGATGACATTTCCAATTCTATTTTTTATAATGCTAAATTTGATGTTCTTAGTGGCCCTCACCTCATTCAATTTAATACTCCCCCACCAAGAAATTCCATAAATAATTCTCCTAATTTTGTTGTGTGAAACTCTTGCCCTTGGGTCAAAGAATTTTTTGAAAAAAAAGAGGCACACGTCCATGGTTGAAATAGAGGTAGATACTATAACCAAGTTATTGTAGGGAAACTATAAACCAAAAAGATCCAAAAGGATGTTCAAGGTGGTAATAGACCTTATGAATAATCAAAGGTTCTTGGAGATTGCAGATCCCAATGACAAAGAGAATGAACATGAGGTCACTAAAAGTGATTTTATCTTGAGAAGAATTGACATGGTTATGTTCGCTTAAGAGAGATACAGTTATCATGCCACCAAATCTATCGATACCCTCGCCTAGAGGGTAAAAATGGAGGAACAAAAGAATTTGGAGCTACTAAGACATTTAAACTCCCTAGTCTCTTTTACTTGATCTATTCTCTATGAGGGGGATACAAACTTTGAGCACAACACACTAGTTTTTATTGATACACTATACTATAAAAAATTGAAGCAAATCAAAAGGGCTCAAAGGATTACTTTAACGATAGATAAATGGGTGGAAAAACTTTTAATTGATGTGATATCTTTTATCCAAGAAGGCATGAAGATGTACTCTCTGATAACTAGGAAATTGGAGAAATGAAGAAATGATCAGCATGATCTTAAAAGGGAAAATTGTAATTTACCAGTGGTTTTATGTGAGCTCCAAGAAATTTCCCATATGCCCCTAACAATTTGAATAGGGGAAGGGATAATAAGAAAATAAGTTGGCCTCAAGTTTATGACTTGGATGGATACATTGGAATGGAAATTTGTTGTCCATGAAGAGTTTGAACAATGTGTAATAAAGGGCCTAACTCAATTTTAACATGATTCTTATAATTTTCTATCATATTTTATGTTGCCGAAGATTAAAATATTTGAAGAGGGAGAGGAAAAATTAAGTAGTACCTTAATAGTCTACAAATATAGAGATAAAATATAGGAGATCTTTTCGTAAGAGAAGGTAAATGAGGAGGTAATAGATAATTTATGGCACTTAGTAGATAATATCCTTATCTTTAAAGAAGAAGCACATGAACTTGACCCTAAAATTATTGAATCAGAGCTTAAAATAGCCAAGCATAAGGTGAAGGTAAACATCAATCTAGGGAATTGTCTGAAGTCCTCACTAAGTAGAGGATTTGTAGAATAAGGGTACATGAGCAATAAGCTCAACCTCAAGTAGTGGATGCAAAGGAATAGGTGGCACATGTGGACCAAGGAATTGAATCATAAAGGATCAAGGAGAAAGAATTGATAGTAATAAACTAGTTTCTCATGGTTCTATATTTTTAAAGTTAATAAAAAACTATAGGCTTGAGAGGGAAATTTTTATTTAAGTTATATGCTAAAATCATTAGTTGATCTTTGGGGTGGTTATGTTCAAGAAACTATCGGTTACCAACTGTTAGGAATGGGAACACTGAGAGGGAGGGTGAATCAGTGTTCACTGTATTTTATCTTTTTACTTAATCTCAAACTGAACTTAAATACTTAAGTACTAAAATGAACATCCACATAAACATGAAACATGAAATCAAAACATAACACCAATATGGTTACAGGGAAACCCAAATAGGTAAAAACCCCAATGGGAATTGACACCCACTAATATTTTGTACTAGTGTTTTATGATCCTTGTTAGAAGATCCTTAACCCTGTTAGGAGTTGCTTTACAATGTATTAAGTACAATAGACCTTGTCAAGTGTCAGACCCTGTTAGGAGTCTTTTACAATAAACCTTGTTAGGGGTGTGGATGCACTGTCCTAGAGCTCATTGCTCAAGTGGTGAATGCTGCAACCTTCTGATCTCAGATACACACTATATCTGTTGGATGAACTGTTACTGTAACACTACTTGTTTGATCAATTCATTTTATGTGTTGATGCTTTGACCTCTTGCAAAGCTCTAATAAATCTTATCAACTCTTTTCACACTTTTACTCTTCTTATCTCAACTATATAACAACTCTTCATGCCAATTACAATGGGCGCATCTCATATTTATATGCGCATACAAAACAAATAACTAGGTCAGCCCTTTAACCAATTACATACAATGCTTCCAATTGAATTGGCTCAAGCATTTTTACAAAAAAAATAATCACATGTTGGCAACCTAATTATAATAGGCACATGGCATTTACATCATAATAATATAACCGCAAATCAAAATGCCAACAGTCGGCTACTTACTCTATTCTTCTCTGGCACACACTAGCTGTGTAACTTCAACTGTCTGTAACTTTATCATACTTGCATATCTGATCATGTTCTCATAGACTAAGCATGAATATAATCTAACAAACTTATCTTCCAGGGTGCATACCATAACTCATTCATACGCATGTGTGTTGATGCACTGAGCTTCAGGTACTCTGTACATTGTCCAATCTTCAACACTTAGCCGATTTCTGATCTTCTCCTCAAGTGCACTGACTCCAAAAAACTATATGACTTTGTTGCCATAATGAAAACACTATACTAAGTCATATACACTAGTATAGCCAACTTTCCAACAATCTCCCCCTTTTTCATTGATGGCAACAAAGGAATATGGCCAAGTTGCTAACTGTCCCTTAATACAAAAAACTTTTGTCTTAGATCTCCCTTATACATAAACTTCTATCTTATATCTCTGTATACATATCTATAACCCATATTCTATACATACTCCCCCTTTGACATTAATGAAAAAGGTTCTTTAAAATTGTATCTACAAATACTTACTGTGAGAGAACATCTGGATATGCTATCTACAGGTTTTGGATCTCCTTCTTCCAAAATGTGATCAATGAATTAACAATCTGCAGATGGGTGCATAGTTCATACTGTAGCTTCTCCATCTTCACAAAATCTATGCTAGGACCTTGATCATATTTCACCATGGTGGCATTGATCTCCTTGATATTCTGATTAAGTATTTCTAATGAGGGCGCAAGAGCATTCCTTAGCTGTGTTTGCCTTGCCCTTATCTTGGAAATCTCCTTTTCTGCCTTCTCAATCTTATCAATCTACCCTTGATATACATTATTGCACATGTTTACATTAGTGGATGGGTCTTATACTGATTTCTTTACACTTTCTATCATTATTTCTACTTCATGTATCTTCTTGAGATGATCATCAGTGAGCTTGTCTTGATCCATACAGTTAGCAATAAATTTTTTTGCCTTCTACTGCAAATTCCTTCAAAGTTGCTTGTCCAACTTTGAGTGAACTAAGGTCAAGTGAGAAGTTTCTAACCAATTCACTTAGCCTTTTCTTCAAATACTTCTCCTCTACAACTAGGGATGCAGATTCTTCCAAGCTAGAGAAATTACTCTTGAACTGTGAAATAACTTGTACTCACATCATCAATGGAGTGTACCTTGGACACTTTCTTGTCTACTAGTAACAAGTTGTTTAAGATGTTTACTAGTTCTACAAGGAGGGGATTCCTCATTACTTTTTTCTCCTTGGCTTTCTCCATAGCTAATACACTAAATTTGATCAGGTCTTCTTCTCCCCATGAATCTAAACTGGTTGTGTCAGGAATCAAACTTGACAATAATATTGCTGAGGGAAGTAGAGCAATAGGAGTACTGTCCATAACTTCCTTTTTTACTCTTATTGTCATTGGTTCATTTTCTTTTCTCTCTACTTCTTCTTTTTGTTTTTCTACTTCTTTTTATGTTTGTTCTTCTTTCTCATCTGTTATATCCTCAATCAATACTTCTTCTTGTTGATTGGGAGGAGTGTTACTACATAAGTTCTCAGCCTCTTGAGTGCTTACAAATGCCTCTTCAAACTTTTCCAGATCCATGTCTGTGGCCACCATAGTCACTTTTACATTGTCAATAAAGATAGAATCATCCTTGAGTGTCTCTGTTATGGGAGCATACTTCTCTACCTCTATGGATGCATCAATTGCATGCGATGAATCTTGTGGACCTGTATATGGTACTTTAGTAGTCTCTGACTCTTTTGCAACCATTATGGGTACTTGAGATATGGGCACAATAGCTAGATACATGTGCCTATTCATGAAGACCTTCTCAAATGCCTTCTATGTTTCCTTAACAACCAATTCATAATTCTTGTCCATTATGTGCAGGGTCCTTGAATTGGTTCTAAGATGTGGTTTCACTAGATCTAGTAACAGAGATTTATCCTCTAGATAACATACTAGAAGGGTTTCATCTAGAATCTTTTCTCTTATCCTTAGATCCTCTTCAATAGCCTGTCTCTTTTGGAATTCTAAGATATTCCATACATTGTCTGGAATCATAGTCTTTAGTTCTAGGACTGTCTTCTTAAACTTCAACATATGTTTGACAATCATTCCATGTATCTCTAATTTGTCAATCTCACTGTATTTCTCATAGAAATTTCCTACTTGATCAATTCTGCCTTCATCAATAATCCTTGTATTTAACACACTGAGACTAGGTTTGAAACTTACTTCAGGAGGAGCTTAAGCATTCCTTCTGTTCCTTGTTACTCGTGAGGATGGATGACCAATGCTAGTCTCTTTCTTCCTCTTAGGCATTGCCTTATACTCAGGAGGAGTAGTAAGGTCAATGGTTTCTTTGGGCACAAAAGGAGTAATGTTAGTTTTACCCTTCTTATCATCTAATTTTTCTATTTTTACCTTCTTCAACTTAGGATCCTCTGATTTTGTCTCTGTTGTTGTTGCGCTCTCAATTTCCAAAGCAATCTTTTCTTCCCTTGCTTTGTCTAAGTCTGCTTGTGATGCACCATGAATTCTCAAGATTTCTGAAGTAACCTTGGCAACTTTTCTTTTTGTTGTTGTGTTGTTTAGAACAGCATCAGCTTCTCTAGTTTTCTCTTCATAGGTTCCCCATCTTGGCTCATTAAGGTCTTTAGGGGCTAAAAGAAATACTTGTGCATATGCTTCTAGGACTTGTTCATCAACCTCATATCCAAGTGGATGGATCCACTTTGTCCTTGGCTCAACTACTTCCATACAAGTTGTGTCTATCTCAACCATGAAATAAATGGTATCCTTGTATTTTTCTACTATCTTCTCTAGAATTTTGTATCTCATCTGCATCTTGACTCTAAATGTCTTCAACTCTAGTGTCATGTAGTCTTTCAATGTACTCTCAGTACATGCCTTGAGAGATATCTATGGCATTGTGGGGATAGATTTATCTAGATACAAATTAGACACTTTTCCAACAATATGGAAGTACATATATATGATCAAAGACCCAAATCTGAATATCTTGGTCTTGTCATGATTGATGGCCTTAATGTTATCTATCATTTGTGCACATAGGATCTCACACAAATTGAACTCTCCATTCTCTTTCACAAGTCTTGTAGCTGCAAGAATTGTGGCCACAGACACACTATTCACCCTACTGGTGTGTTGGAACCTGTATCCTAGTATCATGGACATCAATTTGATGTCATCTTGCTCAATAAGCTCTATAGTCATTCTACACCTATCACTTATTGACTTGCATGTTTTCTCAAGAAGTTTCCTTACATCCTTTCCCGCTAGAAGAATGACACCTATCTTTGAGAGGTCTATCATCTAATGAATTAGGTCACTAGTAATTCTGACCAGCACTTCACCTATCCGAAATAGGTCATCATTGTATGCACCCTAAAATGGTCGCCTAGACTTTGGGCCCCCGTTTATCAATTTATCAAGTCCCTGAATCAATATCAACATTTTCAATTATATCAATTTCCTTGATCAAATCATAATCAATTCAATATTTCCTAAGGTTTGAGCCTTATTTAATTAAAAAGAGAAAAAAAATTAAAAATAAAAATCTTATTTAATTAACAGAACATGCTCCCTTTTAATTAATTAAAAATCTCTTTTAATTAAATAAATAAAAAATCTTTTAATTAAATAATAAAATCACTTTATCCTAAGCCACATTTAATTAAAAGAACAAATCTCTTTTAATTAAATAAAAAATCTTTTAATGGAAACCACTTTTCTAAAAATAATAAATAAATAATAAAAGAAAAAGAAAAAGAAAAAGACTTTTTGTCTTCACATGAATGCACACTTTTCAAGGTGAGTGGAATCCCTTTTTGCCTCTTAATCTCTTCCACACATCTTTTTTGCCTCTTAACCATGTCCATTGATTTTGCCTCTTGAGAATCTTGAGCACATGGATCAACCAAGATTTAATTTCCACCTTTGATAATTCTTTTTTGCCTCTTAATCTTGACCGTCCGTTCATTTCTAAAATCCTTTAAAAGGAGACTCTCTCATTCTTAATCATCCATCTTTTGCAAGATTCATCTTTTGCATAATCCATCTTTGGCATCCATCTTTTGCATAATTCATCTCTTGCATTATCATTCTCTTGGATTCTTGGCATCCTAGCATCTTGGAATCTTGGAGCTTCTCAATCTTGGCATTTTGGAGCTATGGTATTCTTAGATCTCTCATATTGAAACATTGCATCATCATTTCATTCTTGCATCATAGTTTAGTTTCATTATCATTGCATTCTTAATCTAGTTTCCTTTATGCTATAGATTATCTCACATAGTTTAATTAGCAAGGATTTGTAATACTTCTATCTTTCATTTTTATAGCTTAGCTTGCATCTTCATTCTAGCATAATATTGCATTGCATTCTCATTTAGATTTCTTATGGATATTGGCATTCTTTCCCTTGTCTTCATTGAATCTCCCATTGCATGGTTTACTAGCAAGGTTATAGGTTTAATAGCTCTAGCTGAGAGCAAACTTAAAATACCCTTGCACTCCATGCCTAGGGAGCTCTAGGTATCTTTCTCAAAGTTTCCCTCTCATGGATTCCCTTGGATATAATGACTTGGAGAAGTGCACTATTTAGAGTACACATTTTTGGCACCCACCGTGGGGCAGAACACTCTCGTTTTGTCCTTCATTTTATGAATTTTTTGTCATCATTTAACTTTAGTTTATTTTTAGTTTATTATTAGATTTTTTATGTGCTAACCATTGTGGGGCTAACAAGTTGTGCTTGTAGGTGTGCCCTCATTGCTTGAAATATTTTCTCAAAAGAACGCATGCTAAAAGGGCTAATAATAGTTTTTGTAGGGCTACCCAAAAGCATAAAAATCAAAAAAAAAAATTGCTTGTGTTTATTTCCTTTTAAGTGTGGCAATTACTAGTTGTTTCATTTTATAGGAACATAATATCTTGTGGAAGGAATTTTGAGGTGGTAGGAGAAGTATGCTCTTCACCCTTGTGGTGAACTAGAAAATCTTGACCCATCTTGGGATTTTGGAAGCAAGAGAGTAATTGAACTCTCTTCTTGATGTGTTTGGGAGAAATTTTTGAGATAGGGGAGTATGCTCTTCACCCTTGTGGTGAACCAAAAACCTTGAACCTCAAAAATTGATCTACTCTTTGTTTAGATTTAGAATCCTTTAGCAGGCCTGCTCTTGAGCAATCAAGAGGAACGACCCAAGTGGGGACAAGCTAATACTGAGCTAATATTGAGTACCTTGGTAGACATAACGCTTGTCTTCGCTTGATGTGAGTAGCTCATGGGATTGCGACCATGGGGAAAGAATTGAGAAAGAATGCTTAAGGTACTCTTGAGGCCGCGAGGTCCTAGTCCTTTATGAGGAGCAAGAGGGGTGTTATGAACGGAAGCCCTTACTACGAACCATTAGTTAGAAGCCACCTTATTTTTTTCGTTTAGCTTCTTGGTGCAAGGATTGATCCAAGTGGACTTACCCGGATCACCCCAAGACACTCTCCATATGTGTTCCTTTGGTTGTGTTTTTGACACTTCCATGACAACGCCAATATCTCTTGTGGGCAACCACTTGGTGTGAGGCAAGGGAGCATCAAGTTGCAGGCCAAGTTGCTAAGTAATGAGCCTTGTCCTTCTAGGTAGTAATTTCTTGAATTGTCTTCGATTGTGCTATACCAGTGTAAACATTCTCAACATTCAAATAAAATGGTAGCTTTCATAAGGTTTTCTATTTTGATATCACAAGTGCTTGTCTTGGCAAGGTTGCTTTTGCCCTTGTTTCAAGTGTTCTATGACATGTTTGATCCTATACTATTTGCAAACCTATCTTTTATCTGTTGTTACTGAGAAATTACACTATCAAACCTTTGAACTTGATCAAAACGCTTCAAAACTGAGATTTTTATGTTCACTGCTCAAAGAGTCATACGACCCTGGAACAGTGTCACACCTTGCTCTGCAAAATATCATGTGACAATTCATCCCTGCACAACTGTCACCCCACTTCCCTGGAAAGTGTCACCCGGCCTTACTGGAAACTCTCACTTGGCTTAGGGTGAAGTGTTGCCTCACTATAAACTGTCACCTTGTCTGCCTAGAAAGTGTCACCCAGAACCTTTTTGCTGTCTTGTTGCTGTTGCAATCTGGAGCTACTAAACTTGCATTTTAACCTGTCGTAGAGTGTCTTTTTCTATTCTTACCTGAAGCTAGTATGTTATCTACATGCTCAGACTTGTTCTAGACTAAAACAAATGAGCTAAAACTATTGAATTTGAGCTTAACAAATGCTACTCTTGATCACTTGTCGCATCATGGTTACCTCTCTAGCTACTTGCTTATTGAGCTTCTTGCTCACTGCTTGGCTTTAGTCAATTAATTGTTGTAAGTGCTTGAGAACTTTTGACGAGCCATCTCTCTATTGTTCTACTTTGACAAGTGATCTTTATTAGCTTTTCTTATCTCAAATTTGAGAAACTTTGTCTCATTCTATTAGTCGACCAACATTTCTTTTTCATGCCGGTTACAACTCAGTCTCAATTTGAGTAGGAGAATCACCCTCTATTCAATTATACTCAATTACCTTCTCCAACAAGATGCTCATGAGTGCCCCCTAGCAATGACAGTTCTAGTTTTGACCAATCTAGGAATTCTAAGGCTACCCCATGGTACAAAGGAGGATTCCTCTTTTCTGCGTTCAAGACCACCAAAAACATAGACAGTGTCTCACTCACTTTGACTAAACAAGAAAAATTTCAACGCTTGCAAGAACACTTGAGCATAAGGATAACCAAGCACGCTTAGACAAAGAACACAATCAACAAAGGATGGATGTTGCTAGGTGCATGGCTTATAGAGGAATGTCTTATGAGCAACCCGAGACTAGTAACTATGAGCATAGACCTCTTTTTAATGGAAACAATGGCAACAACACACCACCAAGATCTCCTCCAAGATCTCCTCCAAGACCCACTTTTGGTATGCCTTCTTCACCTCCTAGACCTCCTCCCTCTCAACATGAGGTAGAGGCTAATGATGAGATTTCTAGTGAGGATCTTATGAGATTTGAACAAGATGTGGTCTCCCAACGAATGATGCATAAGCTTTTAGAGTGTAATGGTGACCAATATTTTCAATATATGACTTCTAGAGGATACAAGCTTCCTCCCGGCTATGATGTTAGACAAATTTTCCAACAAAGAGTACCAACTGAATTGGAAGTCCTTCAGGAAGAACTGCGTCAGACAAATCAACGCCTTACCCAAATGGCAATAGAAAGAGAGCCTCCAAAGGTCTCTTTTGTAGAATCAATTTGTGCTCTTCCTTTTGATAAAAGTCTATACATGGTCCCATTTCCTAGGGATATTGAGGTTCCCAAATACAACGAGTATGATGGAAATGGTGATCCTCATGACCATGTGCATCACTTTTACACTCATAGCATGGACTTCCTTCACGAAGACACATTTTTGCTATGATTATTCCCTCAAAGCTTAAGAGGACAAGCTTTAGAATGGTTTCCAAAGTTGACACCTCCTTTGAAAAATTTTGATGAGTTGGCTATGCGCTTCACACAACACTATTCATACAATATCCAACAGCCTATCACCACGATAGATCTTGGTGCTTTGAGACAAAACCAAGGAGAGTTATTTGCTACTTACTTGCAACATTGGAGGTCATTGTATTCACGATATCCTTGTCAGCTACCCGAGAGAGAAAAGATTAACATTTTCATCAACACTCTAGTGCCTGAGCTATATTATGATCTTAGGAAACAACTGTTCTCCTCTTTCAATGACATGGTTGAAAGCACATATAGGATTGAGGATGTGGCCATTAGAAAAGGGGATATTTTTATTAATAAAGATACTAGAAACAATGGCAAGGACAAAAATAAGCCTTGGAATAGAAACAAGTATGTTGTTAATGATGGGGTTGTTGATGCTCCTAAAGCTAAAGAGCCTACTTTCAATCTCTCCAATGCTATCTATGCAGCAAAACAACAAGAAGTTTCTAATGCTCATAGTGCTCCTAAACCTCAATATGCAGATAAGCCTAAGAAGTCATTTTGAAAGTGAGTCTATACCAAGTTGGAAAAACCTTATGATGTGATCCTTAACACTTTGGTTGACAATGGATATCTTACGCTTCCTGATAAACTTGGTAACTAGGATCTACTAAATAGGCCTAATTGGTGGAGAGAGGATCATTACTGCCATTATCACAGAAACAAGGGACATCTGACAGACAATTGTTTTAAGCTTAAGGATGATATTCAAGACCTCATTGATAACAACACAATCTCCACTGATGACTTAACTAAAAATTCTTATCACACAACTTTCAAAGATCCTCTACCTGAGCATGACAAGGGGGAAACCTCTCAAGCACATAAGAAGAATCATGATGCTAAGATCAACTATACATATACTTCTGATACGCCTTTGATCAACATGATAGAGCTCATTGAGAGTGTTCTAATGTTGAGGTCTCAAGATGATAATAAAGTCAGTCATGGTAAGCCAAAGTTGGTCTTGCAAACACATGGTAGTTCATCTTCCTGAAGTGAGACACTGAATGCTGTTACTAGGGGGCAAGCCAAGATTGTCCTTAAAATTGCGCAAGATCCCAAGAAAGCTTTGCCTTCTAAACAAGAGGCTCCTTCAGCCACCCCTATTTGTGATCTTGTCCAACATTTGCAAAAGACACCAGCCCAGATATCTATCCTTGAGTTACTTCGGTTATCCCCTTTGCATAGAGAGATTCTTGATGAGGCTCTACGTACAATATGTGTTCCCAGTGACATTGATCCAGATTCATTTTAGGCTATGGTCAACCACATTTCATCTCTGCTATCTCTCTCCTTTTCTGCAGAAGATGACATATCTATTGCTCACCCTCATAATCTAGCTTTACACATCGAAGTTCTAGTCTACCACACCCACGTCCGCCGAGTCCTGATAGACAATGGTGCAGGGTTAAATATTGTTTCTTTCAATGTCATACAATAGTTGGGTTTGTCAGAATTTGCTGTCGATTCTAAGAAGAAGATTACTATAAAAGCTTATGATGAAGTGGAAAGATCTTCCAAAGGTCTTGTCACGCTGCTTGTCCGAGTGGGCCCTGTCATGAAAGATATTAACTTCCAAGTATTGGACATCCCACTTGCATATAACATTCTTTTGGGTCATCCTTGGATCCATGACATGTAGGCTATTCCTTCCACTTATCATCAGTGCATCAAATTTATGTACAATGGCACTGAAGTTGTGATTCCTAGAGATCATACTATTGCTATTAATGCTCTTGCTACTACTGAAACATTTGTTCCTCACAATGAACCTTCTACTGATCCTAGTACATCTTTAGTTGCTACTGAGAAAACACTTAAGATGATGAGCCTTGGTATGGGTGAATATATGCTGGATTCTTTTGCTTCTATACCTATTTCTCCTAGGTCATATGGGAAACTGTCTGATAAGATGAAGCCTTTTGCTTCTGCTATGACGGTCTTTGATACTTTTGTTTCTTCATCCATTCCTTTAGAAGCAAAAAGAGAAGAACAAGTTGTCCAAGAGTGGATCTATAGAGAAGATGAGGGTAGTATGGCAAATGCCCTCCTTGATTATTCTAGAAATACTCTCATGCTCAGTAATTCAGACACATATACAGATGAGTCACCACTACACACTATGGCTCAAATGGGAGATGATCTTCCTTCTACTTCACTTCTTTGGGGAGAAGAATGTATATCTACTGATGATATGGTTGAGGCCTCTATGTCTAGAACCTATGTGCCTAAAGAATCATTGAACTATGATAGACAACATCGCAACATTGCACGACTGCTACAAAGAGGTGATCTCACACATAATGACATGAGTATCTCTACTTCTTGGCATCTTAAGCCTCTTCCAGAAGATTCTTCCATGATAGATATGGATTTTGATGTAGTTCATACCTCTCATAACCCACCCGATGTAGTTGATGAGTCTCGTGCAGGGCCTGATGAGTTTGTTCCCCGTATTGCCTTAGTTGACTATGTTGGTCCTTCTCTGACGAATCTAGATCTAGCTACTTTTGGAGCTTACCCTATAGGCTCAACTTCTCTTGTCACCAGAGATGACACCCCTCGCATAAATTCTATTGAACCAGTCACTTCATTTCATCTCGCATTAACACATGTTACTTCTTCCACCAACAAACTAGAAACAAAAAGGACTGAATCAGCAATCAAGTATCACAAGCATCGAATCAAAAGAAAAGAGCAATGGTCAGATGGTGAAAACCACATTGTGGTGGTATCCGCACCTAAGAAAAGTAAAAATAAAAATCTACTCAAAAATAATGACTCTCAAACAAAAGATGACAAGTTAATTCTCTACAAAAAAATGGTACACTACTTCAAGCATGATCTCATATCTGTTATACTTCAGCCCATTCCTAAAGCTGAGAACAAAGTTGCTAATGCCTTGGTTACTTTGACATCCATCTTACAAATGAAAAGGCATAAATCTCGCTTCAAGTTCCTGGTGGATGAATTATGCTATCCCTTACACTTTGCCTTTGTCTCTAGTGACTTGTATAGGAAAGGTCTAGACAGAACTCTCCTTAGGTGTCTAGAAATAGAGGAGTCAGAAAAAGTGCTAGCTGAAACCCACTATGGCATATGTGGGTCACATTCTAATGATCCTCCATTAGCTCAAACATTGCTTAGAGTTGGTTATTATTGGTAGTACTAGTTGAAACCTCCTATCATCATAGCTGCAGCATTTGGGCCTGGGGCCTATCAGTTCTCTACATCAAAGGAAGCAAATTCTTGATGCCCATTTATATCTGGGGCATTCTTTGTACATACTTTATGATCCTAAAAAAATACCAAAAAAATTCATATATGATGCTGAAAAAAATCCTAAAAAGCATAAAAATAAAAAATAAAAAAATTTGAAAAAATGCCTTGGTAGCAAAAATACAAAAAAAAAAAATTATAAAAAGTCCTAAAAAAAATTGCAATAAATCTATCAAGTGGTGAAAACCTGGAAACAGGCGCTGCTTGAGACCCTCTACATATATGTCTATCAGTCTTGCGTGGTGCTCCTTCGCTCCACTTCTTGCTTTGCCTCTCCTAGCCTGGAATTGATTCTTGTCTTAGTCTAAGGGGCATCTATTTTTTTGAGCTTATCTTGGGTCTCTTTGTGCGTCAGGGTTTCTTGGGCAACTTGGTTCAAATTATATTTTTCAACACTACCCTTGCATCAAGTGTTTCTCAACACTTATCAGATGTCCTACCCTACAGTCTAGTATGATATGATATTTCTCATTTGTAGATGCGATACTCAAAGTTTGACTCTATGACCTACACACACACACACTTGCTGAGATTTGTTGACTTTATTTTTCTTTGTGTGTTGTCTATGATGATTTCTTTGATGAGTGTTTTCTCCCTGAAAAGTTTTCGATGATGCATAGCTAGAAGACTGAGGGTATGAGAACATGTTTTATTTCTTTATCTGCTTGTGGGTATATTTTGTTGATCCTAACTGTCATGAGCATTTATGATGGTCTTACTTGACACTATGGATTGACAAGGTATTATCCTTGACTTTTTTTCGCAAGTGCATGCTTATAGCTATCCTGACTTTTCATGTGTCTTCATGCTAGCATAATCTTGCCATATCAAACTTAGGTAATCTCACTGCACTAGTCATCTTGACTTACATGTCTTTGGTGCCTAGGTGGGATTCCCACATTTCTATCTGATATAGATCATATTCATATACTCATAGTTATGCTAGTGAGTATTGTATGATCTTACGGCACTATGAATAATGCTTAATGATGATAATTAGATGTCTATTGGCATTGTGACCTTGCAAGTAAACCACTTTTCATAGTAGTTTACATTCTTAGGTTCATGTTAGATTATTTTTGCATCTTGCATATGGAGAGAGCTCTCCTTTCATCTTTTACAGACTTGTTAGTCAAACTGCGCTCACCTTTCACTTCTTCCTGATCATGTCTTTCACTTCTTGTCTTTCATATCACATCATCTTCTATTCATTTTGGGATTGAAACTAAAATCTGAGTTCACCTTGATCATTTCTCCTTCTTCCACGCAGTTGCCTGACCGTTTGAGGCCTGATCCTTTGATCTTCACTGGGGCATTCTTCACTTCTTCATCCCCATCTCTTTCAAACTTCTAGTCTTTCATTCAATTTCAAATTCCTCCCCTTCGTGGTGTTTTCAGGTTGAGGGACCACTTGGTTCATGCCCCGGGTCCCATGTGTGGGGCATATCTTCACTGCTTGATGGTTATTCTATTCTCTTTCTTTGATTATGATTTCTAGTGATTTGATCATGTTGCTCTTGCTTCTGCATTTCCTCTACCAGATTTCACTTTCGATCCCGAGGGGGCAGACACATCATATCTTATAGGCTATCTCTTTCCTAAGTGTTCAGTACTGTTGCTACCAGGCTAACCATGCAGGATTTGCTATTTTTCTGCACTTCATTCTTTGGAGTCAGAATGCTATTGCTTGCCTTCTTGGCTATCTCTTGCTTTCTTGGCTGATCTGAGTTGCTTTGTGATCCCAAATTGATCTCACATTTCAACTTCATTCTTTGACTGCATGTGTTCCCAGATCGATCACACATTAGTCAAAGAGGGGAAAATGTATGCACCCTAAAATGGTCGCCTAGACTTTGGGCCCCCATTTATCAATTTATCAAGTCCCTAAATCAATATCAACATTTTCAATTATATCAATTTCCTTGATCAAATCATAATCAATTCAATATTTCCTAAGGTTTGAGCCTTATTTAATTAAAAAGAGAAAAAAAATTAAAAATAAAAATCTTATTTAATTAAGAGAACATGCTCCCTTTTAATTAATTAAAAATCTTTTTTAATTAAATAAATAAAAAATCTTTTAATTAAATAATAAAATCACTTTATCCTAAGCCACATTTAATTAAAAGAACAAATCTCTTTTAATTAAATAAAAAATCTTTTAATGAAAACCACTTTTCTAAAAACAATAAATAAATAATAAAAGAAAAAGAAAAAGAAAAAGACTTTTTGTCTTCACATGAATGCACACTTTTGAAGGTGAGTGGAATCTCTTTTTGCCTCTTAATCTCTTCCACGCATCTTTTTTGCCTCTTAACCATGTCCATTGATTTTGCCTCTTGAGAATCTTGAGCACATGGATCAACCAAGATTTAATTTCCACCTTTGATAATTCTTTTTTGCCTCTTAATCTTGACCGTCCGTTCATTTCTAAAATCCTTTAAAAGGAGACTCTCTCCTCATTCTTTATCATCCATCTTTTGCAAGATTCATCTTTTGCATAATCCATCATTGGCATCCATCTTTTGCATGATTCATCTTTTGCATAATTCATCTCTTGCATTATCATTCTCTTGGAGTCTTGGCATCTTAGCATCTTGGAATCTTGGAGCTTCTCAATCTTGGCATTTTGGAGCTATGGTATTCTTAGATCTCTCATATTGAAATATTGCATCATCATTTCATTATTGCATCATAGTTTAGTTTCATTATCATTGCATTCTTAATCTAGTTTCCTTTATGCTATAGATTAGCTCACATAGTTTAATTAGCAAGGATTTGTAATACTTCTATCTTTCATTTTTATAGCTTAGCTTGCATCTTCATTCTAGCATAGTATTGCATTGCATTCTCATTTAAATTTCTTATGGATATGGGAATTCTTGCCCTTGTCTTCATTGAATCTCTCATTGCATGGTTTACTAGCAAGGTTATAGGCTTAATAGCTCTAGCTGAGAGCAAACTTAAAATACCCTTGCACTCAATGCCTAGGGAGCTCTAGGTCACTTTCTCAAGGTTTCCCTCTCATGGATTCCCTTGGATATAATGACTTATAAAAGTGCACTATTTAGAGTACACAATCATGAATCCTGCTCGGTAGAATTTTGATCCATTTCGATTTGTAAAACTCATATGTCATAGCATACTCCACTATAGGGTGATTATTACACTACGCATACTCATCCATGAAGGTCTTATCTAGTTTCATCATTGTTTCCATGTACGTCCTAATTTTGTCCAATCCTACTAGCTCTTTCTTACAATATATGTATTCCCTAATGTCTTCGACATGCATAACACCCATAGGCATGCAGGAGAATGCCCCTTCTAGGTCATCCAATGTGGATTTGAACGGATGCCTCTTAAATACATATCTCTTCTTTTCCACAACATCAACCATAGTAGGAGTAGCCAGCACTTACTTTTAAATCTCTTTCTTAATGGTTTCCAAGATATTCTAAATCGACACGATGAACTAGGGTTTTCGCAATCAATAAAATGCACAGCAAATCACTTGATGTCAAACTGCAATCCTTCACAATCAAATGCTAGGATTCTTATGCTCTCTATTCGCTCTAAATTCGAATGCAATGAGAGATTTACAAACTTCCATGTACTTTAAAGTAGAAAATCTACCATTAATTCTTGTTGCGTAAACCAGGCTATCACTTCAAAATTTCTAACTTTCATTCTGCAAACAATCAGCAAGTGCACTTTTTCATGAAGGCTCTTCAAGTCTCCAAAATCTTAATTCCAAAGGCGCATACTCTGAAAGTGAGTATACCAGTCATGCAAGGGTCTAGAGCTAAATTAGCTCTGCCTATGACCCTCAGGGCCATTCATTCAAATGTAGAGGGTGCATCCTATTATCACTAAATAAAAAAAAATTCAGCTTCATGCTAGTATTCTTGAAAATAATCTAAGTTTTTGCCCTAAAGGTAACGTTTCATGTTGGAAACCCTAAGTTTAAACCAAGCCCTAATTTAGTCCTAGGTCTTGTGATATTTTCACGTTACCTTTTTGGCTCACTAATCTCCCTAATAAAGCATGTGTTATTTTGTCAACCCTTAGTTTTCATCACTTTATCTGTTGTGTAGTTAGGTTTTGGAAGCGGGATTCCCTTTTAATTAATTATATCTTTCAAAGCCTAAGTTTTCGATTAATTTTTCTTAAGTATTAACCTTTTCAAATATGTGGTTGTCATTGCACCACAAGACTCCCAGTTGTCAAAATCCTTGACATGCACTTTAGCGACAATGCACCACCTATCTAGGTGGGCCCGTCTAATAACATGGTCTGCTGGCATCTAAAGAATAGGTATATCCTACAGCTGTCGTTATACCGTTGGACCAAGCTGATAGCCATTTAATCATCATGATATAGCGA
Organism: Chamaecyparis obtusa; assembly: GCA_027943335.1. Lineage (NCBI taxonomy): Eukaryota > Viridiplantae > Streptophyta > Pinopsida > Cupressales > Cupressaceae > Chamaecyparis > Chamaecyparis obtusa. The sequence continues at coordinate 376,173 of BSBK01007224.1, read as the reverse complement.
CAACCGTTAGATTATCTCTAAGGAATAAAGTATGTGGTGGGTCCTGACAATGCCAGGTCATGTTAATATGTTAGTTTCTTATTGGTTTCCAGGAGTTATGATGTGGTGGTTGTCAAGATTTTTCCAAACTGCGAATGAAGATGACAGAGGTTCCACTTGTTGATTCTCTGCGATGTGGCAATTTATAATTTGTGATGGATTTGTGATGTGCCATAGTGGGGACTATGTTTTTGGATGGTTAAAGTACCACAAGATCTCACAGTTTTCATTATACCATTGAGATAAGATGCATGCTCTTTAAGGTCAGCGGTATAGCGAAAACTGTTGATCTTGTCTAAAGAGGAGGATCATTCGGTGGGTCCTCTGCGTCAGAACTTTTTGATGATGTGGTTATTTCTAATTGGCCGAAGGTATTGGTGACATGTTAGTATTGCTAGTGTGTCTGACACTAGGGATGAGGTGGGATTTTCAGCCTACTGACATGTCTGACTTGGTGTTTCCTGATTTGTTGAAGGTTTTTTAAAGTGAACAGTGGGGCCGAAGTTTTATTAAAATGTGGTGATCGTCTGATCAAAGTGCATCAATGGTTGTCGTTATATCTTGAGATGGTTATTCTGATAGTTTTTGGTTAGTGCTTTAGTGACAAGGTGACACCTGTCCGCTCTGGGTAGAGTAAAGTTAAGTTGTTCATTTCTTCACATGGTGATTTTGAAGTGTCCTCATTGGTTGAGAATTAGCTTATGGAAAAGTAAAGAGGGCTTTGCTGTTTGACTTGCCAACCATCCGATGCGCCAAAATGGAGATATATCAAGGGTCAAAATTCAAATTTTTGCTTAGTGACATTTTTCATGTCCTGTGAATACTGAGGCCGCCAATTTTGCAGTAATGGAAAATTTAATATGTTACATGCGGATGAATTGCAAGAAGTTGGCAACGTTATACATTACTTTTTGACTGTTGTTTCATTTCACTATTTTCATAAGCTCTCTGGAGATTTATTTTTCTCTCTCGGAGCGATTTCAAGTGAAGAATTTGCAAGTGCCTGGTAGGTCTAAGTTTCTGAATTTAAAGAATTGCTTGAAGTCTATGAAGAATTTGTGAAGGATTTTGTGTTGATAATTTTAGGGTTTTCTTGAGAATTAATATATTGTTTTATAAAGCCCTAGTTTCAAAATGCCACCAAAGAGAAATTTGTTTGGTCAGACAGAGTATACCAAAAGAGGGATTTTTGAAGGCTTGATGCAGTTACTCCCACATTCAGATAATGGGGCAACAAGGATGAAAGAATTGGTTCCAAGAAACCCTAGGGATTCTGTTGCAGATGGTCTCCATGACAAAGGGAATTGGATGACAGATGCTAAAGTTGGTGACAAGCATAACAGTCTTATTTTGTTTAAATCAACTCATTCACAAAGAAATGGTTGTGCCCCCTTGAGTAATATATGGCAATTTGACATTGGGAGATTGATAGTCCCTGGAGTTTTCATGGATGCTGAGTGATTGATTCAAATTGCTAAGTGCTATGATCCTGTGACAAAGTGTGTCAAGGACATAAATGGGAAAGACCTAATCAGCATCATAGAGGATGAGATTAGGGAGTTTTTTTCATTGAATGATCCTTCTGTCGGGTTACAAAAGATAGACTTTACAGAATTTACAAAAATTTATGAGGCGCAGAGAGATTATTTAAGGGCAGGGCCTCCGAGGCAATTCTTAGATGAAATTGGATCTATGTGTGTGATCAGTTCAAGCACACCAGAGCCCTTTAGGCTAGATTTATTCAGTAGAAGAGCACAGGAGGTCTATAAATCATTGACCTTAATTCTAGGGCATCATGAAGCAACTCATATGCCATTCCCATACATGTTCATGATGGTACAATCATTGCAACCCCAATTAGCATTGATTTTTTATTTTGCATCTCATTTAGTTGATTTGATTCATGAAGGGTTGATGGGAATCAAGGACATGAAGGTTAGTAGGCCTTTTGGGTGGTACTCAATTCTTATGCACATGTTCCTATACAAAGGTGAGTAGTTCTTCAGCTCAACAATGAATATTGTGAAAGAGAGGAATGGAGAAACCCTTCCAGTGCAACTATGGACTATAGCCCTATCATGGGATAGAATTGATGCCAGTTACATTGCTTTTGATAGGGATTTTGCCTCAAGGCTTAGAGCTCTTTTGTTTTTTGACAACCCAAGGATCCCAAGAGAGTTGCTGAGGCTGATCAGGCCAAAAGAGTATTGTCAAGACATCACTATTGTCCATAATTTTGGGGATATAATTTTATATCCATTTTCCATAGTTTTCAGAGTGTATGGTTGCAAGGTAGCACCTTATATTTTACCCTATCAAGTCCCATTGAAGTTAGGATATGCCAAAATCTTGAGGTAGATTGGGGACTTACAGGAGACCACTCTCACTGGAAAGGGAAGGGGAACTTTCTTCCCTATTATAACTATAGCACATCAGTATGTGATCACAAAGGGAGGGTGGGTACATTTGAACAAAGTTTTGCAGCCCTACATAATGACAATAGTTGTTATCAAATGTGCAAATACAGAGGGTTTCCTCTCAGGATTTTTTAGGGATAAGGTGAGATGTGCTCTTATTGAGCATCAGTTCAATTTTCCTGAGGATGTAATCAGAAATGAGTTTCACCTTCAAACTCAAGAGATTAAGAAAGAAAAATGGGTCATCTATAAGAAGACACTAGACTTCATTCAGAATTTTGACAGAGCTTATGATCCATTGAAGGGGTTTGAACCATGGGCAAGGAAAGTGGATGCCCTTATGGAACATTTTGAGGGTATCATGCATGAAATTAATGAAAAAAGGGCAATTGTGAGCAAGACAGACCTTGAGAGGGCTATGCAGATTTTGAGACAGCCAAGGTATATGAAATTGACCCCAAGGGGATTTTATACAATGCAGAGGAGAAGTGGTTACACTGTTCTCCTGCCATCACAACAAAGAAGTGAGGATATCCCCTCCACTTCAAGAGGGAAAAGACCCATTGATGATCCAGCAGTGCAAGGACTCTCTCCAAAAAGGAAAAAACAAGAAGAAGAAAGACCAGGAGAGGAGGCTTATTCTCCTTCTCAATCCCCTATCCAATTGGATGAGCATGGGGTGGCAGAACAACTTGTACAATTAAGAAATGAGGGAAACATTTTTTTTCCAATGATGATTTGCAGGAAGGGATGCCGAAGGCACCTAAGGAGGTGGTCATGGATCTTTTAGTTGAAGCATTTGAGGGTAAACAAATGGACCCTATTTTGAAACAAGCTACTGATTCCTTCCTTGCTGATGACAAATTTGTAAAGACCAGGGCATTCTCCCAATTTCTTTGGAGAATGAAAATAAGTCAATTTAAGGAGATATGTAAAAAGAGGAAAGAAGAGTCCCCTACTAGGGATATCATAGAAATAGAAAATGAGACCAAGGCAAAACTGGTCAAACAATTTGAGAAAATTACTCCAGAGGAAGGGAGGGCCATGGTTCATACAGCAGGGGTACTAATTCTGCCAGAATGGGACATTGCAAATGCAATTGTTTTTTATCAGGTTAGAAAGAGAAAAATAAAAACTCTTGCTATAGTAGAGCAAGCCAAACAGGCTGCAAAAGGGATTGCTTTCTCTGAAGATCATGTTGCCCTAGTAATGTGGTCCTTGAATAGAGATGAAGATAAAGGAAAAAGGAAAGATCTCTCTACAAGGCATACAGGAAGTTTAATGGTTCAGAGAGTAGGAGAGACATCTAGTGTAGAGGCATCAAATTTGATTTTGGAAACTGTCAAATTCAATGTTAGTGTTGCAGAAAAAGATGCCAAAGAGAAAGAAGAGCTTAGGCTCAAGTTTGAAATGGTCCTTAAATCTTACAATGAGCTCAAGGTTGAGCTAATTCAGAAGGATAAAATGATTGCACAGTTGTCAGGGCCCTTAGATCATAGGTCTCCTCAGTTGGTGATTTCTAATAAGCCTATAGTGGCTTCATCTTCAAGCCCAATAATTGAGCTACCACCATCCCCCTACCCAGAGACAAATTTGGATGCAAGGGTTATCTGGGAGAAGCAAAGACTGACAGAAGAAACAAATAAGTTGAGGGAAATAAGGGTAGAATTGGAAAAGGAAAAGAATGAAAATATAAAGGCCACAGCTTTAGTAAACCAAAAGTATGAGGAAAAAATAACAGACGGAATCATGCAGTTTTCTATTGATTTAAAACCCTCCATTCTCCATAGTCATGCCAGTAAGTTATATTCATTACTTGAAACTTTGAATAAGGAGAAGACAAAGATGTCACCAATTTTGAAGAAGTGGATTGAAAGGTCTCCTAATGTAAAGTTATTTCATATGCTATCAAAGGGACAAGAAGATCCTGATCCATTGATCAAACCAGTACATTAGATTGTCAAGAAAATGGTAAAGTATGGGATCATTTTGGATAGTTTTATTAGAAAATCAAGCATGTTGAAAGCTGAATTGATGCTTTCAAACTATGAACTGGTTCCTACCATTTTCATAGATAAAGGAAAATTTAAAGAAGCATATCAATGGAGAGAAGAAATGGATGCACTTTTGTCAGAAAGGGTGACTGGTGTCCTAAGTGGCACTTTTTCTATTAGTAGTGTTATCAAGTTGTTGATAAATGCTAAATCAATGTTTGACAATATTTAGCATAAGGTTACTCAGATTGAAAATGAGTGGGAACAATTATCAAAGAAAAAGGCTGAGTTTGCCAATTTTGAGTTCCCAAGTGTAGAGGTATATCACAGGTGGAGGTATCAGTACATACCTCATGTTCAAAGGGTCAATACTCTCCCAACCTCCTAGAGCGAATAAAGACAAATGTTTTTGAGTCATATAAAAGTTGGTAAGATGTATGAAGACATTTATTACATGATGGGCAGCGAGATGTTGTAGATCAAATTTTTTGAAGAAAGCCAAGGATGACATTAAAGACAAAAAGAAAGGTGGCTCATCTGCAAATATCCCAATTACCTGATCAAAATATCCCATCTATTTCATCAATGTATTTATTGTAAATTTTTAAGGTTGTTGAAATGGTTTTTAGGTCAAATTTTGTAACCCTATAATGATCGGTAGCTTGTTGCATTTCCCTTGTATATAAAGGATTTTCCATGATCATTCTAGGCATTGAGAGCTTAGGAGAAAAAAGGGATAGAAATTCTCAAAACCTAACCCTCAGTCAAGGATTGTAAAATCTTGTATCATTTTATCAAAGAAATAGAGAAGTATAGGTTGTTGTTATTCTGCAAGCTTTTGATTCAGAATATGATGTGTGCAACGTTTAAGGTTATACTTTATATAGATCTCAAGTCTTTATCTCTCCTATGAGTTTATTCAGTAAATTTTTAAGTCTCGATGAGGTTTATATGTATGTGTTTAAGCTCTAAGTTCTGATCTAGTATTGGATTAAAAACTTCTTTGAGTTGGATGCATGTTTACTGAATCTATTTAGGGATTTTTCCTGTAAGTAGGAAAGACTTGGAGTATTTTGTATTTATGTTTCAGGACCAATTATTCTTTGAACACCATTGTACTCATTCTATCTTCTGATATTCTACCCAATGAATAAGGCACTGGCCTATGTTTTCCTATCTTATCTTTGTATGAAATGATTGAAATCTTGTAATCCAGAAAACATTAAATCATTACCAGTTATTTTAGTTTTATTTACTTTATATGTTGTTTTATCCAGTGATGGAGAGTCAATGACTAATAGGTTGTTACTTAGTACTTTCTCACTGCTATCTGTTGTAAGATCCAATATTAGATAAGAAACAAAGTAAAACTATTGGATCAAGTGTACCCGCCTTGGTTTTGCAGAGCCAGAAGTGAAGAGGGCAGTCTTGTCCCTATAGTTGGTCCAGTTGCCTATAGATTTCTCATATTTGGAATTAACCAATCCTTAACATCAGTTATAGGCATATTGGTATCTCATGGAGTGTAAAATCCTATCCAAGAACCAACAAAATGGTGACTCCGCTGGGGAGTGGAGATTGTGATCAAGAGAAAATAGTGCAAGGAACAAGTTGAGCTTGAATCTTGACCTACCTATTTCAATCAGTGGATATCTCTAAGTTGTAAACATTTGTATACAGTAATGCAGGTACAAGTTGAGCTTGACTCCTGGCTTGCTTATTGTCAAAATCAGTTAGTTACCTTTGATTACAGAGTTGACTCCTTTCTTTTGCCTACCATTCCTAATTCTTAAAATCATAGATAATCCCATATAACTTGGGTGGAGACTCTAAAACATCTTTGTACCAGTGTTTTAATTAATATCACTATATCATTATGAGTTAGAAAAATACAAGGTCTTGGAGGAAGGAACACCCAGAAGAAAGTTTGCAGGGTGAACTCCCTGTCACATCTAGACGAGGCTAGGGTAGGAGTGAAAAAAGTGTCACTGACATGTCTCTTACTTGGAAACAAAAGGGAAACTCAAGATAGGAGGGTCTTGCTCCTCCCAGTCAGGAAGGAAATGCCTCAGAATATGAGGAAGCGGTGGTTGATCTAGGCCTAAACTAGTATGAGGATTATTATTCCCCTACAGAGAGGGAGGGTGAAAGAGTACTCCACAATAGTAAAATAGTCCCAAATAGATGGCATGGGGGGGAGAGAAGGTCTAGAAGTAAAAGTAGGGGTGGGAAAGACTTTGTTCCCCCTTTCACCCTTGGTTCATCATCGCCCCAAGGCCTCCATGAGTCTCAAGATCAACAAGAAGAGCCCCAAGCACAACAAGCTGAAGTCTGAAATGACTTTGCCTGATTCTGAGGAAATATTTGAGGAAGTATATGAATTGGAAAGAAGAATTCATGAACAAGCAGCCATTAGGCAGAAGAGAGAAAATGAAAAGGAAGAAAAGGTCAGACATGCCATGATAAGGGCTAACCAATTAAGAAGGCAGTTGTTAGATTTAGAAGCTATAAATTATGTTCCCATTCCTAAACAGACAAATGAGTTGCCTATTGTCCATCAGACTTTTGAAACAAGGGATCCAAAGGATAAGGGAAAGTAGAAGGCAGTGGGCATTTCAATTAAAGAGCCTCTAGTCCCAAAACTTCTCTTAGATTCCACTCAAAGATTGGAGGCAGACCTTGAAAAGGCCAAGAGGGAATAGGAAATGCTAGCTAAGGAACTTGAAAAAGCAGAATTAGAAGCTACCACATTAGAAATGAAAAGGAAGATTGATTTTCTTAGAAGGTCTGCAGGACCCACAAATTTTGCTAGTTCTACTATGACACAAGGAGCAAATGTCACAAATTTAGCAAATCAGACAGCCAATGTTCCCCCACCAGGTGGACTTAAAATTCCTGCCATTACAAATACTAATGCTTCCACATCTCAGGGTGCTAGTATTTTTAACATAGTTGTTGTACATGAAAGATGTAAACAATTGGTTTTCACTGGCATCCCTGGGTATCCTAACCCTATCCCTAAAGAAATTAGGAAGAAGCTCCCTAAGTTTACTAGAAGTAATGTTGTTACTTGTGAAGAGCACTTTAAAAAAATTATTGATGTGATTGATGATTATAACATTGTGCCAGATGATGTTATAATGAAGTTATTTGTACAATCTCTAACAAAGGATTCAAGGGATTGGTTTAGGGCTTTGCCACATGGTAGCATAGGATCATGGGAATAGCTTAGACATTTTTTCAAGGAATAGTATGGTGACAAAACTCATGAAGGTTTTATGCTAAATGAATTCAATAACATAAAAAAGAATTTCAATGAGGATGTTGTTGAGTTTAATGTCAGATTCCAAAAGCCCATGCATAAGCTCCTCCAAGTTATCAGACTAGATGATAGGATCTACCTTGTCACATATTTAAATGCTTTTGACTCAAAGATGGGTTACCTTTTTAGGGACAAAAATCCAAGGAGTCTTGTTGAACCTTACAAGCTAGCTATGAACATAGAGAGAAACCGAAGAATCTCAAGAAATTTGGGAAGAAGGGAAGACGACAAATCACCATTGTTAAATAGAAAGGATCTGGGAAAACCTCAAGGTGTTAAACCTAAGGATGATGAAAGCCTAAAGTAGATTTTAAAAGCAATAAAAGATCTAAAGCCTGGTGAAAATAGAAACAATAAAGTTGCAAGAGGAGATAAGCCTCCATTTAACAACTTCAACAAATTACCAAGAATGCAGAATTACCCATATAATACTCAATGGAAAGATGGGAAGCCTATCCATCCTGATAAAAGGGATAAGCCAAATGAAAGGACCCCTGATCCATTGTAGAGAAAATCAATGAATGTAGTGGAAGAGTTCCCATGGTGTATTGCTTGCCAGTCACCACATGATCCAAATTATTGTGTCATATCTCAAAGTGTTTCTTCACATGAAGAGCAAGAATCTAATGAGGATCAGCCTTATGATGATAAGGGGTGTGGAATGATTTCTTCCCATGTTTGGGATGAGGTTGATTCTACTAAAGAAGATGAAAATCAAGATGTTCTTAATTCTTAGACCAGAGCTAAATTATACCATCAGCAAGTTTTTTCAGATGATGATAATGAACTTGACAATATCCAGTGTAATGTTGTGAGGAGTAAAGAAATAGTTGTTTTGAGAAGGCCATCTGATGAAGAAATTGCCTTGATAATAGCAGATATGGTTACTCAAGCTAAAACAAATTATAATTTGAGAAATAGGGTGGTTACTAGTCCAAATCAAAGGCCTACTGGAATTTTTATCAAGAAGATAGATAAAGATGTAAAAGTATCACAAGACAAGCCTAAGGATACCAGTCTTGTTGATAAGGTCAAGATAAAGAAAAATGCCAAGCCTAATATTGTCTATAAGGTGAAACCCAAACCCATTATTGATGAAATGCCAGTTTTGCAAAAAGGGAATGAAGTCCAAAATAAAAAAGCTGCAGATATACCCATTCAAGAAACTGATAAAGAAGTTGCAAATTCAAAACCTGATGTCTCTGATTCAAAATATGTCCCAGTTGATATGAGAAAATTGTTGTCTCAGATTACTATCAAGGCTCCATTATTAGAAATGATGAGAATAGAGGAACATAAGGAAAAAGCTCTAAATTAGGTAAATGGTGTAGTACCCATGGATTCCCAAAAAATTGAGGGACTTGAGAAACAAATAGCAACTTTGAACAATGAAAATGGAAATTGTGGTGAGGAGATTGTTTCTAAAATTCCCCAAATATATTTGGATACAAATGTTGTTAGTACCTCAACAAGAACAGTTGATCCTTTTTTTTTTACTCTACAAATAAATGGAAAGTTGCTAAAAAATTGCATGATTGATTCTGGAGCGTCAAATAATGTTATGCCTATTGAGGTCATGAAATCTTTGGGATTAAAGGTGGACACACCTCATGGTAGATGCCAAGCAATGGATTCAAGGGAGGTTCTAGTTGTGGGTACTATTAAGGCCTTACCCTACAGATTAGCTGCATACCCCAGTAAACAACTAACCATGAGTGTCTTGGTAGTGGATATTCCTCCCCAATATGGGATGTTGCTATCAAGAAAGTGGAGTGCTTCTATGGGAGGCAGCATACAGTGTGACTTATCATTTGCTACTTTTAATTTTCAGGGAGAAAGTATCAAAGTCATTAGGGAATCTAGAACTCCACATATGATTGAAGAAGAAGAGGATAACATGAATTCTTTCCTTGATACTGACATTAATGCCTTCAAAGTCCAAGATAAGGAAGCAGAGGAAGGTGTTGAACCTCCCCATGAATTGGAAAGCCAGCAGGGATGGATTGACCTTGATGGCCTATAGACCATGTATTTTGATGGAGCAAATAGCAAGGAGGGGTCTGGAGCTAGAATACTGCTCATATCTCCAAATGGTAAAACTTTCAAATTCTCTTTTTCGTTGCTATTCTCATGCACAAATAATGTTGCAGAATATGAGGCCCTATAGATAGGTTTAAGACTGGCATCAATGCATGGCATAAAATGTTTAAAAGTGGTAGGTGACTCTGAGTTAGTTGTGTCCCAAATTAGATCAAAGTATGCTTCTATAAATCAGAAATTAAAGCAGTATAGGAGTGCAGTGTGGGATGAGATTGAAAGTTTTAATGCTTTTAATATTTGTTGGATGGAAAGAGGTTAGAATAGAATGGCAGATTTATTGGCTAATATAGCCCTCAGACCAGAGGATATAACATTTGTAGATGTTTCTAAAATAGAGGTGCAAGCTAGGCCTTCTATCCCTGACAATCTAGATAATTGGCAAGTTTTCTCTGATGACCAGGACATATTAAGGTTTCTCCATTGTGAATCTCATTTTGGTGATAAAGAAATGGATTTCAGTGCTTATGTTGACATAGTGGATGGTAAAGATGTTATCTTTGGGAAGGAAGTATTACAATTGAAATCTAACAAAGTTCCCAAAGGATTGGTTGCTCTTGAAAGAGCATTTGATAATAAAGACAAGGCATTCTCTGTTGGTACTGATAAAATCAATGAGCTTGAAGAAATAAACTTAGGAACAAATCTTGTTCCTGAGAAAGTCTATATTGGCAAGTCTTTATCCCCAAGAGTCAGAAAAAGTTTGATTGATCTTCTCAGAAAATTTAGACATGTTTTTGCTTGGTCCTATGAAGATCTTAAAGCTTATAGGGAGGACCTTTTCCAACATGAAATTCCACTTAAAGAAGGCACAAAGCCCTTTAGGAAAAAGTTGAGACCTGTCAACTCTACCTTGGCACCTAAAATGCAGGGTGAACTCAAAAAGATGATGGATGCTGGGATAATCAAGCCTATTAAACATTCCACTTGGGTTTCAAATCTGGTGCCTGTTAGAAAGAAAAATGGTGATATTAGGTTATGTGTAGATTTTAGGAATCTTAACATAAATTCTCTGAAGGATAACTATGGATTGCCAAATATGGAGAATATGTTGCAGAAGGTTACTGGATCAGAACTAATGTCTATGATGGATCAATTTTCTGGTTACAACCAAGTTATGGTTAAGGACACAGAGCAATTTAAAACTACATTCACAACCCCATGGGGGACATACGTTTATGTAAGGATGCCTTTTGGGTTGACTAATGCCGGTGCTACTTTTCAAAGGGCTATGGATGTGGCTTTTACAGATTTCATTGATAGATTTATGGTGGTGTATCAGGATGACTTGATAGCTTTCTCAGCCAAGGAGGAACAACATTGCCAACACCTGGAGAAAATTTTCATTAGAATTTTAGAGTATGGGGTTTCTTTGAACCCAAAGAAATGTGCCTTTGGTGTAATAGAAGGAAAGTTACTTGGACATATTGTTTCAAAAGATGGGGTGAGGATAGATCTTGAAAGGGTGCAGGCTATTGATAAATTGTCCTTACCAAGGAATATCAAGGGGATTCAGTCCTTTCTAGGACAAGTAAATTTTTTAAGGAGGTTTATTACAAACTTTGCAGAGATCAGTATTCCCATATCTAAAATGTTGAAGAAAGGAGAAAAAGTTGAATGGAACATGGAAGCAATACAGGCCTTTGATGATATCAAAAAAGCCATAAAGCATGCCCCAGTCTTAAAGACACTAGACTATAGTAAACCAATGTAGATTTTCTCTTTTGCATCTGCCCATACCATTGCTACAGTATTGTTACAAAAAAATGTTGAGGGTTTTGAACAACCTATTTCTTTTTTTAGCAAAACTTTGTAGGCAGCAGAATTGAACTATGATATTATTGAGAAGAAAGCTTATGCCTTAGTAAAGGCTATTAAAACATTCAGATGCTATTTGGTGGGAGCCACAGTGGTTGCCTATGTTCCAAGTGCTGCAATCAAGGACATTTTAGTCCAACAAGAAGTTTCATGAAGGAGATGTAGGTGGATTAATAGGATTCAAGAATTTAATATTGACATCCACATTGCAAAGCTAGTGAGAGGATTAGGCCTGGCAAAGTTGATGGCCCAAAGCAATCTAAATGCAAATTAGATAAACATGTTGGAGGAAGATCAGAGACCTTTTATATGCAACATGGATTGTTGTGAGTGGTACAAGGACGTTGTCAAATATTTGCAAAAGATGGTCTTACCTCTTGAATTGGATGACAAAAAGAAAAGAACTATTAAGCTTCAATCTATAAGGTATGCAATTATAAATGGTGATTTATGGTGGAGAAGTAATGAGGGTGTCTTGCTTAGATGTGTGGATCAAGATAAGGCTAAAATTCTGATGGATGAAATGCATAATGTGGTTTGTGGGGGACACTATATGGCAAAGACCATAGCCCATAAGATCATCAGATCAGGTTTTTGGTGGCCTTCACTTTTCAAAGATACCCATCAATTTGTTAAAAGGTGTGATCCTTGTCAAAGATTTGCTGGAAAATTAAAATTTGGTGGAAATTTGCCTCTCAAACCTATTTATGTTTAGGCCCCTTTCCAGAAGTGGGGTATGGATTTCATTGGTGAAATCCCTAATAAATCTAGCGGTGGACACTCTTACATCCCAGTGGCAATAGACTATTTCACCAAGTGGGTTGAGGCAATCCCTAAAAGAAGAGCAACTAACAGAGTGGTGACAGATTTTATGATGCAAAACATTCTCACAAGGTTTGGTTGCCCAGAGAACATAGTTGTTGATAATGCATTATGTTTCAGGTCTGAGGAGTTTGTTGGTATTTGTCAAAACAATGGTATAACAATTTCATATTCATCTCCATATCATCCACAGGGTAATGGCCAGGCAGAATCTAGCAATAAGAGTTTGGTCAAAATTTTGAAAAGAGTCCTAGATAAAAATAAGAAGGCTTGGGATTCCAAATTGTTACAAGCCTTATGGTCTGATAGGGTTACAATCAAAAAAGCAATTGGCTGTGCCCCTTTTGACTTGGTATATGGAATCAATGCAAGATTACCCCAAAATAATTTGTTGCAGATGTACCAGTTCATTCAAGCATATGATGATGATGTGGAGGAAGATATGACAGTCAGAATTAATGAGCTGATTTAACTCAATGAGGTAAGAAATGAAGCACATGATAAAAATGAGAGGATGCACGCCCAATGTAAAGTCCTGTATGACAGAAGGACTACTCAGAGAACTTTTACAAATGGTGACATGGTCTTGATGTGGAATGCAAGACTAGAAGATAAAGGCAAGCATGGGAAATTTGATCCCATTTGGTTAGGACCATATATCATTGAAAATAAATGGGGAACAAATTCTTATCTTTTGAAGAATTTAACAGGCGAACTCATGGAATTGCCAGTTCATCATCAATTCTTAAAGTTATTTTTCTCTTAAGAGGATCTTTTTCAGCCGCTGTATAGGTTTGGTTTTTCCTTTTTGTGTATAGTTCCTTGTTTGTCAGTCAAAAATTTTGATCTGGTCTACTTTTCTAGGAGATTCTAGTTTTCTTACTGTATCTACAGGAGATACACATCCCTGAGCATGAGCCACTATTATCACTAAACAAAAAAAAAATTCAGCTTCATGCTAGTATTCTTGAAAATAATCTAAGTTTTTGCCCTAAAGGTAATTTTTCATGTTGGAAACCCTAAGTTTAAACCAAGCCCTAATTTAGTCCTAGGTCTTGTTATATTTTCACGTTACCTTTTTGGCTCACTAATCTCCCTAATAAAGCATGTGTTATTTTTTCAACTCTTAGTTTTCATCACTTTATCTGTTGTGCGGTTAGGTTTTGGAAGCGGGATTCCCTTTTAATTAATTATATCTTTCAAAGCCTAAGTTTCTGATTAATTTTTCTGAAGTATTAACCTTTTCAAATATGTGGTTGTCATTGCACTACAAGACTCCCGGTTGTCAAAATCCCTGACATGCACTTTAGCGACAATGCACCACCTGTTTAGGTGGGCCCGTCTGATAACATGGTCTGCTGGCGTCTAAAGAATGGGTATATCCTACAGCTATCGTTATACCGTTGGACCAAGATGATAGCCATTTAATCATCGTGGTATAGCGATGACCATTAGATTATCTCTAAGGAATAAAGTATGCAGTGGGTCCTGACAGTGCCAAGTCATGTTAATATGTCAGTTCTTATTGGTTGCCAGGAGTTATGATGTGGCAGTTGTCAGGATTTTTCTAAACTACGAACGAAGATGACAGAGGTTCCATTTTTTGGTTCTCAACGACATGACAATTTATAATTTGTGATGGATTTGTGATTTGTCATAGTGGGGCCTGTGTTTTCAGATGGTTAAAGTACCACAAGATCTCGTGGTAATTGTTATACCATTGAGATAAGATGCACACTCTTTAAGGTCAGTGGTATGGCGACAACCATTGATCTTGTCTAAAGAGGAGAATCATTCGGTGGGTCCTCTGTGTCAAAAATTTTTGATGATGTGGTCATTTCTAATTGGCCGAAGGTATTGGTGACATGTTAGGGTTGCTAGTGTGTCTAACACCAGGGATGAGGTGGGATTTTCGGCCTGCTGATATGTCCGACTTGGTGTTTCCTAATTTGTTGAAGGTTTTTTAAAGTGAACTGTGGGGCCGGAGTTTTATTAAAATGTGGTGATCGTCCAATAAAAGTGCATCGACGGTTGTCGCTATATCTTGAGATGGTTTTTTTGACAGTTTTTGGTTAGCGCTTTAGTGACGAGGTGACACCTATCTGTAATACCCCAAAAATGGGCTATAAGTTCATTAACCTCCTACATCGACAAATTCGAACGAAATCGACATCAAAGTCCTAATCTAAGGCACATCTAAACATCATCGAATCATAATTGATTATCTTAAATTTTGCATCGGGGAATATTCCTAGTAATATTCCTAATTATCTTAATTATCTTTAATTTTATAATTATTTGGCAATAAATCACATTTATCCTAAAATTTGATTAATTGAATATTTTCATATTTAATTAATTAGATTTAATATTTGCCACTTAATTATGTAATTAAATTTAATTCTATCTATTATTAATTGTATTATTTAATTTTGACAATAAATCAAAATTCCTATCTTTAATTGATTAAATTCTTATTTAATTAATTAAAGCAAGTTGTCATTATTTAATAATATAATTTTTAATAAAATTTTGATTAAATAATTAATTAACCCATAAATTAATTATTTTATTTTCAAAAAGCAGTTAAGTTGGAAATAAATCACTTTATTATTAAATTAATTCATAAATAAAACATGCACAATCATAAAAGCAAACAACTATCAATTATCAATTAAAGCTAAACTCTATTTTGAGTTAAAACTTAGCTTTTGCATGTTTTTGTGAGTTAATTATCTTTTATTTAAAAATAACTCAAAAATCAAGTTGAGTTATTTGAGTGATTTATGGCTTTTTTCCATGCACCTCCAAAGCCCTGGATTTCTATAAATTAAGGCTTTAGCTCTTCACAAATCATCTCATATTTTGCACAATCACGCTGGAGAATTGGAATTGAAGAATCAAAGCTCTTGTGAATCGACATCTTTGTGAGATCAATCTTATTTTTGCATTCATAGTTTTCATATCATTGTTAGAATCTTCATTGTTAGATCATTTAGCATTCATTTCATATCAAGTTTTTCATATTAACATAGATTCATATCAAGTTTTCATTCTTATTGCATAGAAAATATCAAAAATATAAATTAATTGCATTCAATTTCATATCCATCTTTTGCATTCAAATCCTTCATTTAGGTGTCGTCTAGGTCACTGATCTCGATAATAATCTAAGAACATTAATCTCGCACCTATTAGAAGGCAGTAAATCGCTTGGTTAGATAGCTTTCAATTTTGCACGATTTTGATTATAGCTAACCTCTAATGTTTTACTGAGTGTTGTGTCTACAGATCAGGTATAATTTTCACACACACATTTCTGGCGCCCACCGTGGGGCAACCCACCTTTGCATGCTGGTTTTGATTTTTTTGGGAGCTAAAACCTCAAAGTTTCAAAGATTTAATTTTATCTCCCAAACGGCTTAGAATTTTGGTCTGAAATTTTTTTTGCAGGTTGGTGACATGTCATGGAAGCTACAGTAAAAAAAATAGAATTTTCTGAGATGTTTTGAATTTTTAATAATTTTTTCTTGAAATTCCAGAAAAAATTAATATCTGACGCAACTCAGCATATTTTTCAAAAAATTTTATATTTTCGAAAAGCTCTTTAAATTCTACAGGGGGTCTATTCTTTGTGTTTTAAATTTGGATATGATATCATAGCTCAAATAGTCAATTTACAAAAACTGGTCTGTTTTGATAAAATGGGTCTCTAGGGCACAAATGAAGAGGTTTTTCTAAAAATTTTGCATTTTTGGAAATCTCTCTGATTTTTAGCAGGGGTCTCTATTCTGAATTTCTATTTTTGTGGCCAAAATCATATCAAAAAAATTAGATCTTGTTGACTAGGTCAAATGCAAAAAAAAAAAAAAAGTTTTGTGATGGGTATGCACTTATTTTTTTACATGGTTCAATGAATGATATGAGTTGTCATTTGGGTTGATTGTTGGTTATTATTACTAATAATAATTTATTTTTAGAGCTAACCCTATAGTTTTCATAAGTTGAATATATTTTGCATATCTTGTTTGCTTGTTTGCTTGTTGGAGAGTTCGTCACTTGCTTGCATGGAAAAGCTCAACAAAAATTGCTAAAAATTAAGTAAAATCTACTAAGCGCGTTGCAAGGATCCCAGGTATTCTCCTTCATCTAATAATATTTTGATTTGGGACTTAAAATAAATCTCTTATGTGTCAAGCTTGTGTGCATCTTTTCATGCTTTTGATCTATTTCTACACACTTGCATAATTGATACTAGGTTGTGAACCCTTAAGGATTCATTAAGTAGTCTTAGAATACTTGTGATTGATCTTGATTGCTATCTTGGGTTATTGGACTCGCTAATCCGCCGGCCCCTCATTTCCGCCCCGTGGTTGCAATCTCAGCGCCATAAAGGGGAGGGGTCAACAGGACAGAAGCGTTAAATGTTCCACTTGAAAACCCTTTTGTGCTTTTAGGAACTCCCTTGTTTTCTAAGTTGTGGACTCGTTTTTAGCTTGTGTGAGGTGTTAAGTGTTCCACCTTGTGGACTCATCTCATATTCGCTTTAAACGTTAAGTGTTCCTCTTTCTACTTTTTGGATGCTTTTGGTAGATTTGCTTTCGGAACATACATCTGTGCTCACATAGTAATTAGGCCCTATGAACACTATTTGTGATTCTTGAGAGATTGGATTCCTAGCGAAATCCTTCTTGACGATAGAATCCTTGTAGGTAGGGAGGATACTTAGTGCGTTTCACATTCAACTTAGTTAGTGAGTCTTCTCTTATTGATCGACACATTCTCTCTCCGGAGAGGTTGATAGATCACGTGGGGTTGATATCACGAGCTTTGGTGAATCAAAATTGGTTAGTGCGTCTTCTCTTATTGATTGATACATTCTCTCCCCGGAGAGGTTGATAGATCACGTGGACTTGATATCACAGACCTTGGTGGAACAAAACTTTGTCTTAGCGTGTCGGATTAATCTGCTTGCTTTGTTTGGGTTAAAAGTGAAGAGGTGTCAAAACCTTGAATCTGGAGCCAAGTCCCCTTGTGGTATACTATTGTGAGTCATCTTTAGAGAGGGTTAACCGTAGCGGACAATCCCTTCACAGGGCAAACTGCATTGACGGAACCTCAAGCGGTAATAGCCATTTTCGCCATGGTAGTGACAACCGCTATATAAATGTCCTTGTGGAAGAAATCTCCACGGGTATGGTTCATTGTTGGGTTGTCAGATCTCCCTAGCAGCTCTTGAAGATTAAGTTCTCGGACTGTGTCAAAACCCTGGTGCGCCGGGATTGGAGTTCACCCCTTTGAATCATAAAAGTTGCAGAGTCAAACCATTACTAAAAACCCTAGAGAGGCCAATTTTTCACTTTCAGGTATATGTGTGTTATTGCAAAACTTTTCAGAACATACACAATTAGTACTCTCAGGGATTAGCACAATTTGGTCACTTGATTGTTCATGCGCAAGGTTGCTTTTGCCCTTGTTCATTATTTTCAGACGTGCTTGGAATCACTTGCTTGCTGTTCTGCGTGCTTATTTATCTACTTGGCTATTAAAAACGATCAAATCTGGTATAACCTTCAAAATCTAGATAGTACAATTTGCAAACAATCCAAAACTGAAAACCTTAAATTTTGCAAAAATTGACATAAAGTTCTTTCTGGAGTCAAAAGTCATTTCAGGAAGTCAAAAGTCGTATGAGTTTTGTCAAGTGTCATTTCAGTATTACCCAACTATCGTATGAGTTTAGCAAATGTCATTTCATAGACTACCCAGTGTTGTACGAGTCTGTAGAGTGTCGTTTGGAAAAATTTAAGAAAGTTGTCAGAAATTGTCAAATTGCAAGATATCCAATGTTTCCAGCCTAGTTCCAAAATCTGTCAAAAATATCATTGTGTCAGGAATAGAGCAATAGCTATTGAGAATCAGTACACATGTCTCAAAGAATCAGTACACATGAGGAAGAAGCTTTGATCGCCACTATAATGAAACAGATACATGCTATGCAAGTCCAGCTTGACAAACTTGAGAAAGAGAAGGAATCTGAAAAGTTCTCCATGGAATCTTTATACTCTTTTCCATTTGATAAAGACTTGTACATGTCACCATGCCCTCGGAAAAAAATTGAGCAATATGATACCTCTTCCATGGAGAGTGACACATCTAGCTTTGAAGACTATGATGACTATGATGACAGACAATGTAATGATACCTATGACACCTCTGTTCCTAAGAGTCCTCCTCATCGTTCATTCCTGCTTACTACAAATGGGCCATCACATTGGATAGATCATGATGGTGATCCATATGATTCTGATTTTGAAAGAGACTTTGATGGCTTTTGTGGACAATACCTTGATGATGATCCATCTACTACTGCTGAGGACTATAAAATACATCGTGCTACCTTGAAACATCAATATTATAAGAATCCTTCTCCTAAAGACTCTCCTACTGAAAATAAAGACTACACTCTCAAGCAAGATCATGTTAATGTTGGACCTTTGTCTTGTGATGGTTCCCTTCCATCCCCTACTTCCTCCAATACTCGTACATTTCCTAAAGCTTCTGAGTCTTTCAAATCTTTCACAGAACCTTCATCCGACACAAGCCCTGATACTTTTCATGTGGTTCCCTATAGTTATCCTCTAGGGCTACCTCTTAAAGAAACTCAAGCTAACCTTCACTTGGCTGCAAAGACTTTCAATAATGATAAATCTAAAGAGCCTAAGCCTTCATATGCTATAATCCCTACTTCAGCTAGTCCTCCACCATCTCTTCCAAAGTCATCCATACAATCCCAACATGCTTCCTTGTCCTTAGAAGTGGCTCCATGTCAAGAGGACTCTAAAAATGATAAAGAAAAGAACATAAGGAAAGATCAAGATCAAGAAGCCTCCATGTCATCCACTCCTTTTTCTAATGTCTCTTATCCACCTCAGGGTTCTTTTGATCCTGTACCCCCTTTTTCATGCATTCCGCCATGTCTTAAGTCTTTGCCTAAGCAAGATCAAGCTACTACTTACACTGTTGAGCTTATTGACAATCAAAATAACCTTACTACACTTGCACTTTCCAAAGATGATACTTCCATTAAGGTTGGTAAAAATAGTGTTCCTTCCAATGTTAAGCCTATTGAAAATCAAAAGAAAAATTATGTGCTTGTGCTATCCAAAGATCCTTGTCAAGATCAAAGTCTTCCATCTTCTTGTTCTACCACTCCATGTTCACTTCCACTTTCTACTCTTCCTAAGTCTTCACAAGCTTTGAATGATCCTATCAAAGAAAATGCTCTTATTCAAGATGTCCATGATTCTATTGAAGATCCTAATGCTCACTCTAAAGATGCTGATATCCTTGGTTGTCATATAGATGCTGATGAACTTATTGATTATCCTTTTGCGTCTTCCACTTCCATCCTTGGACCTCTTCCACCACTACAAAGATCTTCACACCTTCCTTCCATCTTGGGTCCTTATGTCCCTTCACTTTCCCCTCCTAACTCTCCTAATTCGCCATCCATCTTGGGTCCTTACATACTTCCATCTCCTATCTTTCCTCAAGATCAACATAGATGCGTACCCTTAAATCCTTTTCATCCACCCACCCATCTAAACCAGTCATATCCTCCCTCTTCCACAAATCCCAAGTCTTTTGGAAGTAACTTGAATGTTCAATACAAGAAAAAGAAGCAATACAAGAATCCATCAAAAAAAGAAGATCACCATGTCTCCTCTAATCGACACGGAGGCATAAAGTCAAAAGAGATATCTAAGAAAAAAATTACAAGACAAGTATGGGTTCAAAAATCCATCATTGAAGATATTATCTCTAAATCATCAAAAGGAAATAAAAAGCCTAAGGCTATATGGATTCCAAAGTCTCTCATAAGAGAGTCTCATGTTGAACAAAAAGTGAAATTGACATTCAAGCTTCCAAAGGCTTCCACTACATCTCCTTCCAAAAATATTCTTCCATTTCATGCGCCCAAACCTCAACCTCTGCTATCCATTCGCCATATTCCTTCACATATTCCTTCATTCACGTTTCCTCCACCCTCTCGCCACCCTTCAAGGTGTGTGTTTACGTTGATCTTGCCTTCCTTTCCATCTACCCTTTCACAATCCTTCCATTCATTAACCTTCTACCTTCTATCATTTTTCCTCATTTGCCTATTCCTCCTATCTTCCAACCTCACTCGCTTTACATAAAACCTTATCCTCCATTTTTCTCTTCCATCTCCCTTTCCCTATCAGCATCTTTGAGCGTGTCATTTTGAATCCTTGGCATATCATGGTTTATCTTTTCAAGGAGCATTATCTAAAAAGCTTGCCTTCTTCCAAAAAAAGAAATAAAAAATAAAATAAAATAAAATTGAAAATGTGCCTTGGTGAAAACTTGGAAACAGGTGCCTTGGTAGCAAAAGTAAAGAGAAATTTTTTTTCATCCTATGGTGAAAACCACTCCCTTGTGGCACCTTGGATAAGTACCATGATGAAAACCTGGCAATCAGGCATCATGCGTAGTTCTTCTACATATTTCATCCATTTCATCTTCTCTCTTTGATCTTGACAATGTTGATCTATACACGAACATTTGACTATTTTGTGAGCTATCTTACGATGATCTTGCTTTCATTCCTTCCATGTTTAGCCTTCATATCCATCTTCCTCCATTCATTTTCACCTATCACTATCCTTTTCCCCTTTGGTCTTGATCTAATAAAAAAAGAAAGAAAGAGTAAAACACGGTGCTATGAAGCCTCTTGACATGTCTACTCCTTTGGATTGCATCCTTTCCTGCTCTTGCATTACGCTTTTGTGACTTATCCTATGCTGGCCTTTTATTACTTGTCCAAATGTGCTTTACATGACTATTTTTCCCTAGCTTGGGTATTCTTGAGGAGTTTCCCATTGAGGATTTCTTCCCTTCATTCTCCTTCATTCTCTTATCTTCCATCTCTTCCACCAGCTTGCTAATCCCTCTTGTTCTCCACCTTGCTAGACATTGGGACTGCACGATATGATCTTGCTTGGGAGTTTGCAAATGGAAAAAGATGCTATCAAGTATACCAAGTATCAGAACAATTATCAAAATCAGTATCAGAATCAATATCAGACCCAGTATCAGAACCAGTATCAGAACAATTATCAGAACAAGTATCAAAACTAGTATCAAAACAAGCATCAGAACCAGTATCAGAACAATTATCAGAACAAGTATCAAAACTAGTATCAAAACAAGCATCAGAATCAGTATCAGAACCAGTATCAGAACAATTATCAGAATTAGTATCAGAACCAAGTATCAGAACCAGTATCAGAATAAGTATCAGAATGGGCCTACAAAACAAGAATCAGAGCACCTACTGGGGCTACACCTTTCACTTTAGTTTATGGGTCTGAAGTGGTACTGCCTATTGAGGTTGAAATCCCATCACTCAGGATCAGAATGCATGGACTTGTCACTGATGAAGACTACAGAGTGTCGAGGTTACAAGAACTTGAACTACTAGATGAGCGCAGACAAGCAGCGTATGATCATCTCAGAGTGTATCAGAAAAGAATGTCTAGAGGCTACAACAAGAAAGTCAGACATAGAGAATTTCAGGTTGGTGATCTAGTGTTGAGAAAAAAATTCTAAAAATCAATCACATCGAGAACGCAAGAGGAAGTTCGAACCCAATTGGTTGGGTCCCTTTGTTATCACTGCTACTTTTGGCTCTGGTGTCTATCAACTCTCAATGATTGAAGGAGAACAGCTCTGAGAACTAATCAACGTTCTCCATCTGAAGAAATTTTACGCCTAAGGCATTCAGTGCTTGGTAAATGTCCTGAAAAAATCTTAAAAATCAGAAAAAGTCCTGAAAAAATGAACATCTTGGTGAAAACCTAGCAATAGGCACCTTGATGATTCACAAAAAAAATCAAAAAATATCAAAAGTACAAAAAAAAAAAAAAAAAAAAAAAGTGCCTTGGTGAAAACCTGGAAACAGGCACCTCGGTAGCAAAAATAGAATCTCTACCAAGATGGTGAAAACTCGGCAAACGGGCACCACTTGTTCCAAAATGCTCCATCTATCAGCACAATCTTGGTCTTTCCCAGCTTTCAGTCTTGCTTTAGTTTGTACATATCTCCCGGTTTGTTCCTGCATTTCCAGTTTTCAATAAGTCGGCCTGTACACCAACCAGCTCAAGCGTTTGCATCCTATCAATGTTCACACTTGGGGGCAATCAATGTCATATCCTATGGTCTCCCATGTATCTTAGACGTGTCATATCCACTCAGAGTCCTTTGAAGCTTCAAGTTGAGTCAGTCAGTTTGTCTCGTCTCCAGAAAGGATTTTGCATCAACAACAATCAAACATCAAAACTCAACTGAAAACAATCTGTGCTTTTCATGCTTTTATCTCCTTGTAGGCTTACTGATTCGCATTGAGATTTTTGCATATTGTGTCCCTTCGAGCTCTTCGATGATGTCTTTTATAGGATTTAGAGAGTGATGACTGGGGGCATAATCTTTTCTTTGTCTTCTGCTTGTATGTGAAAATCTAACAGCTTTGGAAATTCTGGATTGAAATGGTGTCCGACTGTAAGAGCCTCTATCTCGAATTGGATGGCCATGCGTACCTCGACCATTGATACCCAAAAAATTCAAGGAAGTTTGATCTAACTATTGTCTTTTTGAGTAAGTTCTTTCTCCTACTGTGGAATGCAATCTTGCCTAAGGATGTGAACGATAAAGGGTCACTACGGGTAATTCACATTGGATTTAGAATGATCTCTTGACTGTTTGATGTGTTTGCAATGCAAGGCATATTCAGGTCATCACGACGTTTATGTTTTGATGCTTGTACAAATTGCTATATCAAAATGGACATGATATTCAGGTCATCCTGGCGTTTGTGCCTTGATGCTTATATCTAATCCGACATTCAACAACTAAAATCAATATTCATATGTCCATGGTTGTTTGACCAGTGGGTGTTGTATTGATTCTTGCACATACAAATCGATATTCATATGTCTATGGTTTCATGGCTAGTGGGCATTGTATTGATTTATCCGGTTACCTAAAAAGTTCAATGATGATAACAAATCGACACATGATCAGTGACTAGGTCCTAGGTCTTAGGTTGCATTTCATTTTGCATGTCTCATTGCATTTTGCATGTTTACATGATCTCACAATGATTAAACGAACTTCAATGCTTAAATGATTCTTCAAATCGCATCTTCAAGTCTAACAAGAGATGAATCTCACACGAAGGTTCCTCCAATGAAATAGCAAGTAGAATCCTTTTTCGGGATCAAAATTCAAATCTGAGATCATTCATATTATTAACTACTTGCATATTCGACCTTCAATCATCACAGAAATCTAGTATTCAACTTAACTGATTATCTTACATCACACTATCAAAATTTCAACTTGGTCAACCATGGTCAACTCATGGTCAAACCTAGTCAAACTTGGTCTTTTGGGACCTTCCAACGATGCAGAATGCATTCTCGGATGTAAATAACCACTTCTCAGATCAATTAACATGCTTCTAAACTATCAACGCTGACTTTTCTTGTCAGATTTCAATTTTAATCCCGAAGGGGGCATGGTATTGCACATCATTCAAAGTCTGTAAATCAAATTCTATCGATCAAGTCTATCAATATCTTTCATCAGTGATCAAGACAAACAATCACGTCTAGTTACTGATTCATCAAAAGTCCTCATCGCTCGGGGCAAATCTATCATCACTTGGGGCATATCAGATTCATCGATCCATATCAATCTGGTATTCTCCTAATCTTGTAAACTGTATCATTTTTTGCAACCATCGGATCATAGTGTTATTTCCTTGGTTCTTTGGCAACTAAAGGATTCGGATGTGATACCTGCTAGTTCTGCTAAGACAATCGAGTCTAGAACGGGTCACTCACTTCTTATCAATCCTAAGGTTCAGAATCAGGCATTTTGACACTTTTTCGCAATCATAGGTTCATTTGCTGCTATAGTGAACATTATCTTTGGTCATTCAGGACCTATTATCTCCATATCAATTCAATATCAATCAGCTTCTATCTCATATCAATTATCAATCTCAAACATCAGTTTCATATCTCTATCAAACACAGACTATCTTTGAACCACTGCGCTTCGCACAGTAATTCAAAGAGGGGCAAAATGTAATACCCCAAAAATGGGCTATAAGTTCATTAACCTCCTACATCGACAAATTCGAACGAAATCGACATCAAAGTCCTAATCTAAGGCACATCTAAACATCATCGAATCATAATTGATTATCTTAAATTTTGCATCGGGGAATATTCCTAGTAATATTCCTAATTATCTTAATTATCTTTAATTTTATAATTATTTGGCAATAAATCACATTTATCCTAAAATTTGATTAATTGAATATTTTCATATTTAATTAATTAGATTTAATATTTGCCACTTAATTATGTAATTAAATTTAATTCTATCTATTATTAATTGTATTATTTAATTTTGACAATAAATCAAAATTCCTATCTTTAATTGATTAAATTCTTATTTAATTAATTAAAGCAAGTTGTCATTATTTAATAATATAATTTTTAATAAAATTTTGATTAAATAATTAATTAACCCATAAATTAATTATTTTATTTTCAAAAAGCAGTTAAGTTGGAAATAAATCACTTTATTATTAAATTAATTCATAAATAAAACATGCACAATCATAAAAGCAAACAACTATCAATTATCAATTAAAGCTAAACTCTATTTTGAGTTAAAACTTAGCTTTTGCATGTTTTTGTGAGTTAATTATCTTTTATTTAAAAATAACTCAAAAATCAAGTTGAGTTATTTGAGTGATTTATGGCTTTTTTCCATGCACCTCCAAAGCCCTGGATTTCTATAAATTAAGGCTTTAGCTCTTCACAAATCATCTCATATTTTGCACAATCACGCTGGAGAATTGGAATTGAAGAATCAAAGCTCTTGTGAATCGACATCTTTGTGAGATCAATCTTATTTTTGCATTCATAGTTTTCATATCATTGTTAGAATCTTCATTGTTAGATCATTTAGCATTCATTTCATATCAAGTTTTTCATATTAACATAGATTCATATCAAGTTTTCATTCTTATTGCATAGAAAATATCAAAAATATAAATTAATTGCATTCAATTTCATATCCATCTTTTGCATTCAAATCCTTCATTTAGGTGTCGTCTAGGTCACTGATCTCGATAATAATCTAAGAACATTAATCTCGCACCTATTAGAAGGCAGTAAATCGCTTGGTTAGATAGCTTTCAATTTTGCACGATTTTGATTATAGCTAACCTCTAATGTTTTACTGAGTGTTGTGTCTACAGATCAGGTATAATTTTCACACACACACTATCCACTCTGGGCAGAGTAAAGTTAAGTTGTTCATTTCTTCGAATGGTGATTTTGAAGTGTTCTCATTGGTTGAGAATTAGCTTATGGAAAAGTAAAGAGGGCTTTGCTGTTTGACTTGCCAACCCTCTGATGCACCAAAATGGAGATATATCAACTATCAGAATTCAAATTTTTGCTTAGTGACATTTTTCACGTCCTGTGAATACTGAGGACGCCAATTTTGTAGTAATAGCAGATTTAATGTGTTACGTGCAGATGAATTACAAGAAGTTGGCAACGCTATACATTACTTTTTGACCGTTGTTTCATTTCACCATTTTCATAAGCTCTCTGGCGATTTATTTTTCTCTCTCGGAGTGATTTCAAGTGAAGAATTTGCAAGTGTCTGGTAGGTCTAAGTTTTTGAATTTAAAGAATTGCTTGAAGTCTGTGAAGAATTTGTGAAGGATTTTGTGTTGATAATTTTAGGGTTTTCTTGAGAATTAATATATTGTTTTATAAAACCATAGTTTCAAAATGCCACCAAAGAGAAATTTGTTTGGTCAGACAGAGTATACCAAAAGAGGGATTTTTGAAGACTTGATGCAGTTACTCCTACATTCAGATAATGGGGCAGCAAGGATGAAAGAATTGGTTCCAAGAAACCCTAGGGATTTTGTAGCAGATGGTCTCCATGACAGAGGGAATTGGATGAGAGATGCTAAACTTGGTGACAAGCATAATGGTCTTATTTTTTTAAAATCAACTTATTCACAGAGAAATGTTTGTGCCCCCTTGAGTAATATATGGCAATTTGACATTGGGAGATTGATAGTCCATGGTGTTTTCATGGATGCTAAGCTATTGATTCAAATTGCTAAGTTCTACGATCCTGTGACAAAGTGTGCCAAGGACATAAATGGGAAAGACCTAATCAGCATCACAAAGGATGAAATTAGGCAGGTTTTTTCATTGAATGATCCTTCTGTTGGGTTAGAAAAGATAGACTTTAAGAAATTTATAGAAATTTATGAGGCACAGAGAGATTATTTAAGGGCAGGGCCTCTAAGGCAATTCTTAGATGAAATTGGATCTATGTGTGTGGTCAGTTCAAGCACACCAAAGCCTTTTAGGCTAGATTTATTCAGTAGAAGAGCGCAGGAGGTCTATAAATCATTGACCTTAATTATAGGGCATCATGAAGCAACTCATATGCCATTCCCATACATGTTCATGATGGTACAATCATTGCACCCCCAATTAGCATTGATTTTTTATTTTGTATCTCATTTAGCTGATTTGATTCATGAAGGGTTGATGGGAATCAAGGACATGAAGGTTAGTAGGCCTTTTGGGTGGTACTCAATGCTTATGCACATGTTCCTATAACAAGGTGAGTAGTTCTTCAACTCAACAATGAATATTGTGAAAGAGAGGAATGGAGAAACCCTTCCAGTGCAACTATGGACTACAGCCCTATCATGGGATAGAATTGATGCCAGTTACATTGCTTTTGACAGGGATTTTGCCTCAAGGCTTAGAGCTCTTTTGTTTTTTGACAACCCAAGGATCCCAAGAGAGTTGTTGAGGTTGATCAGGCCAAAAGAGTATTGTCGAGACATCACCATTGTCCATAATTTTGGGGATATAATTTTATATCCAATTTCAATAGTTTTCAGAGTGTATGGTTGCAAGGTAGCACCTTATATTTTACCCTATCAAGTCCCATTGCAATTAGGATATGCCAAAATCTTGAGGCAGATTGGGGACCTATAGGAGACCACTCTCACTGGAAAGGGAAGGGGAACTTTCTTCCCTATTATAACTATAGCACATCAGTATGTGATCACAAAGGGAGGGTGGGTACATTTGAACAAAGTTTTGCAGCCCTACAGAATGACAACAGTTGTTATTAGATGTGCAAATACAGAGGGTTTCCTCTCAGGAGTTTTTAGGGATAAGGTGAGATGTGCTCTTATTGAGCATCAATTCAATTTTCCTGAGGATGTAATCAGAAATGAGTTTCACCTTCAAACTCAAGAGATCAAGAAAGAAAAATGGGTCATCTATAAGAAGACTCTAGACTTCATTCAGAATTTTGATAGAGCTTATGATCTAATGAAGGGGTTTGAACCATGGGCAAGGAAAGTGGATGCCCTTATGGAACATTTTGAGGGTATCATGCATGTAGTTAATGAAAAAAGGGCAATTGTGAGCAAGACAAACCCTGAGAGGGCTATGCAGATTTTGAGACAGCCCAAGTATATGAAATTGACCCCAAGGGGAGTTTATACAATGTGGAGGAGAAGTGGTTACACTGTTCTCCTGCCATCACAACAAAGAAGTGAGGATATCCCCTCCACTTCAAGAGGGAAAAGACCCATTGATGATCCAGCAGTGCAAGGACCCTCTCCAAAAAGGCAAAAACAAGAAGAAGAAAGACCAGGAGAGGAGGCTTATTCTCCTTCTCAATCCCCTATCCAATTGGATGAGCATGGGGTGGCAGAACAACTTGTACAGTTAAGAAATGAGGGAAACATTTGTTTTTCCAATGATGATTTGCAGGAAGGGATGTCAGAGGCACCTAAGGAGGTGGCCATGGATCTTTCAATTGAAGAGTTTGAGGGTAAATAGATGGACCCTATTTTGAAACAAGCTACTAATTATTTCCTTGCTGATGACAAATTTGTAAAGACCACGGCATTCTCCCAATTTCTTTGGAGAATGAAAATAAGTCAATTTAAGGAGATATGTGAAAAGAAGAAAGAAGAGTCCCCTATTAGGGATATCATAGAAATAGAAAATGAGACCAAGGGAGAAATGGTCAAAAAAATTGAGAAAATTACTCTAGAGGAAGGGAGGGCCATGGTTCATATAGCAAGGGTACTAATTCTGCCAGAATGGGACATTGCAGATGCAATTGTTTATTATTATGTTAGAAAGAGCAAAATAAAAACTCTTGCTATAGTAGAGCAAGCCAAACAAGCTGCAAAAGGGATTTCTTTCTCTGAAGATCATGTTGCCCTATTAATGTGGTCCTTGAATAGAGATGAAGATAAAGGAAAAAGGAAAGATCTCTCTACAAGGCATACAGGAAGTTTAATGGTTCAGAGAGTAGGAGAGACATCTCGTGTAGAGGCATCGAATTTGATTTTGGAAACTGCCAAATTCAATGTTAGTGTGGTAGAAAAAGATGCCAGAGAGAAAGAAGAGCTTAGGCTTAAGTTTGAAATGGTCCTTAAATCTTACAATGAGCTCAAGGTTGAGCTCATTCAAAAGGACAAAATGATTACACAGTTTTCAAGGCCCTTAGATCATAGGTCTCCTTAGTTGGTGATTTTTGATAAGCTTGCAGTGGCTTCATCTTCATGCCCAATAATTGAGCTACCACCATCCCCCTACCCATAGACAAATTTGGATGCAAGGGTTATCTGGGAGAAGCAAAGACTGATAGAAGAAACAAATAAGTTGAGGGAAATAAGGGTAGAATTGGAAAAGGAAAAGAATGAAAATATAAAGGCCACAGCTTTAGTAAACCAAAAGTATGAGGAAAAAATAATAGATGCAATCATGTAGTTTGCTATTGATTTAAAACCCTCCATTCTCCATAGTCATGCCAGTAAGTTATATTCATTACTTGAAACTTTGAATAAGGAGAAGACAGAGATGTCACCAATTTTGAAGTGAATTGAAAGGTCTCCTAATGTAAAGTTATTTCGTATGCTATCAAAGGGACAAGAAGATCCTGATCGATTGATCAAACCAGTACATCAGATTGTCAAGAAAATGGTATAGTATGGGATCATTTTGGATAGTTTTATCAAAAAATCAAGCATGTTGAAAGTTGAATTGATGCTTTCAAACTATGAACTGGTTCCTACCATTTTCATAGATAAAGGAAAATTTAAAGAAGCATATCAATGGAGAGAAGAAATGGATGCACTTTTGTCAGAAAGGGTGACTGGTGTCCTAAGTGGCACTTTTTCTATTAGTAGTGTTATCAAGTTGTTGATAAATGCTAAATCAATGTTTGACAATATTCAACATAAGGTTACTCAGATTGAAAATGAGTGGGAACAATTATCAAAGAAAAAGGCTAAGTTTGCCAATTTTGAGTTCCCAAGCGAAGAGGTATATGATAGGTGGAGGTATCTGTACATACCTTGTGTTCAAAGGGTCAATACTCTGCCAGCCTCCTAGAGCGAATAAAGACAGATGTTTTTGAGTCATATAAAAGTTGGTAAGATGTATGAAGACATTTATTACAGGATGGACAGCGAGATTTTGTAGATCAAATTTGTCGAAGAAAGCCAAGGATGACATTAAAGACAAAAAGAAAGGTGGCTCATCTGCAAATATCCCAATTACCTGATCAAAATATCCCATCTGTTTCATTAATGTATTTATTATAAATTTTTAAGGTTGTTGAAAAGGTTTTTAGGTCAAATTTTGTAACCCTAGAATGATCGGTAGCTTGTTTCATTTCCCTTGTATATAAAGGATTTTCCATGATCATTCTAGGCATTGAGAGCTTAGGAGAAAAAAGGGATAGAAATTCTCAAAACCTAACCCTCAGTCAAGGATTGTAAAATCTTGTATCATTTTATCAAAGAAATAGAGAAGAAGTACAGGTTGCTGCTATTTTGCAAGCTTTTGATTCAGAATATGATGTGTGCAATGTTTAAGGTTATACTTAATACAAATCTCAAGTCTTTATCTCTCTTGTGAGCTGATTCAGTAAATTTTTAAGTCTCTCTGAGGTTTATATGTATGTGTTTAAGCTCTAAGTTCTGATCTAGTATTTGATTAAAAACTGCTTTGAGTTGGATGCATGTTTACTGAATCTATTTAGGGATTTTTCCTGTAAGTAGGAAAGACTTGGATTATTTTGTATTTATGTTTCAGGACCAATTATTCTTTGAACACCATTTTACTCATTCTGTCTTCTGATATTCTACCTAATGAATAAGGCACTGGCCTGTGTTTTCCTATCTTATCTTTGTATGAAATGATTGAAATCTTGTAATCCAGAAAACATTAAATCATTTCTAGTTATTTCAATTTTATTTACTTTATATGTTGTTCTATCTAGTGATGGAGAGTCAATGAGTAATAGGTTGTTACTTCGTACTTTCTCACTGCTATCTATTGTAAGATCCAGTATTAGATAAGAAACAAAGTAAAACTATTGGATCAGGTGTACCCGCCTTGGTTTTGCAGAGCCAAAAGTGAAGAGGGCAGTCTTGTCCCTATAGTTGGTCCAGTTGCCTATAGATTTCTCATATTTGGAATTAACCAATCCTTAACATCAGTCATAGGCATATTGGTATCTCATGGAGTGTAGAATCCTATCCAGGAACCAACACGTCCACTGTGGATGCATCCAATACATTCTCATCAACCTTATCCTTCTTTGCTTCTGACCAAATCAAGCTCGCATCCTCTTAAGCTTTCACAAACTTGACTTCTCCTTCAAGATCCAATACTAGTTCTTCAGGCTTTTTAGGGCTTTCCTGACCTTGGGTCCTTGATCTACAAAACTTTGAGATGTGTCCAGCCTTGTTACAAGAGTGAAAAATGACTCGAGGCCTTATATTCCTCGGCGCATTGACATGGGTCACCATTTTACATTGTCTAGCTGAGTGACCATTATAGTTACATATCTGACATGTAACATTTTGAGAAATTCTTATATTTGGTTGATTCTAATTTCTCTGGTTATGTTGAATCTTTTTCTTCTAACTTTTCTTACAATTCATAGCTCTATGACCAAATTTATTACATGAATAAAAGTAACCATTGAAAGGTCTTACCTTTGTACAGTTCCTTGCTATATGTCCATGTTTATTACATGCATAACAAGTTTCATCTACTGGCTTGGGCTCACTCTTGGATGGTTCAACATGATCTTTAGTTTGACTTCCAGTCA
Source organism: Chamaecyparis obtusa (assembly GCA_027943335.1). NCBI lineage: Eukaryota > Viridiplantae > Streptophyta > Pinopsida > Cupressales > Cupressaceae > Chamaecyparis > Chamaecyparis obtusa. The sequence continues at coordinate 344,365 of BSBK01007224.1, read as the reverse complement.
CCTTAGCATCTAATGTGTCTTCTGGTGCTTTCATTCTTACTCGCATGTTGTGAATCTGATTTTTTGCTTCATTGTATCCAATGCAGCTAGTATCTCCTTTAACTCTTCTTGCATACAAATGAGATTCTATCAAATCAAAATTGGTGTACAACTTATCAATGTGATTCTTTGCATCTTTCAATTCAGATTCTAAGCTTTTTTTGTTGTTCCTTAGCTCCAAGATTTCCATGTTTTCTTGCATCAATTCTTCATTCAATTGAAGCTTCTCTTTGATCTGTTCATCATAGACTTCCTGATTTTTAGTTAGCTTATCATCTAATTGTTTAATCTATTCTTTTAGAGATGAATTTTCTTCACTGGTTTTTTTTATCATAATCCCTAAATCTCTGGTAGAGCATTCTTTCAAATCTTTTCTTAGCCTTTTGATGACTACTTGAGCATCACTGACTTTTTCTTTAAGTTCTTCAATTTCTTTTTTAGATCTGTCCAGGTCTTCAAGAGCAGCTTCAAGATTTCTTTTTAGATGTTTCATTTCTAATTTTTCCATGATCTCCTCAAGTGGTTAAACTTATTTGCTAAGGACCAGAGCTCTAATACCAATTGTTAGGAATGGGAAAACTGAGACGGGGGGTGAATCAGTGTTCACTGTATTTTATCTTTTTACTTAATCTCAAACTAAACTTAAATACTTAAGTACTGAAATGAACATCCACATAAACATGAAACATGAAATCAAAACATAACACCAATATGGTTAGGGGAAACCCAAATAGGTAAAAACCCCGGTGGGAATTGACACCCACTAATATTTTGTACTAGAGTTTTATGATCCTTGTTAGAAGATCCTTAACCCTATTAGGAGTTGCTTTACAATGTATTAAGTACAGTAGACCTTGTCAAGGGTCGGACCCTGTTAGGAGTATTTTAAAATAAACCTTATTAGGGGTGTGGATGCATTGTCCTAGAGCTCACTACTCAAGTGGTGAAGGCTGCAACCTTCTGATCTCAGATACACACTATATCTGCTGGATGAATTGTTACTATGACACTGCTTGTCTGATCCATTCATTTTATGCGCTGATGCTTTGATATCTTGCAAAGCTCTAATACATCTTATCAACTCTTCACACACTTCTTCTCTACTTATCTCAACTATATAACAACTCTTCATGCCAATTACAATGGGCGCATCTCATATTTATATGTGCATACAAAATAAATAACTAGGTCGGACCTTTAACCGATTACATACAATGCTTCCAATTGGATTGGCTCAAGCATGTTTACAAACAAACATAATTACATGTCGGCAACCTAATTACAATAGGTGCATGGCCTTTACATCATAATAATATAACCACAAATCAAAATGCCAACTGTCGGTTGCTTACTCTATTCTTCTCTAGCACACACTGGCTATGTAACTTCAATTGTCTGTAACTTTTTCATACTTGCATATCTGATCATGCGCTCATAGAATAAGCATGAATATACTCTAACAAACTTATCTTAAAAGGTACATACCATAACTTGGTTGTACGCACATGCGCCGATGAACTAAGCTTTAGGTACTTTGTACACTGTCTAGTCTTCAACACTTAGTTGATTTCTGATCTTCTCCTCAAGTACGCTGACTCCAAAACACTATATGAATTTGTTTCCATAATGAAAACACTATAATAAGCCATATACACTAGTATATCCAACTTGCCAACACCAATAGGGATAACTTTAGTTGTGAATGTCTCACATTGGTGATCCATGATGCAAGAGCATCAAAGCATGGCAGGAGGCCTATGGGGGACAAAGGAAAAAGAAAAGGCATGGAGGTGTCTAGAAAAATCAATTGGAATACATTGAAGCCTATCATGACCTTTGAAGGATTTAAAAATGATAAACTTGTAATAAATCCTAAAGGGTATGTTAAGGACCTTAGGATCATCAATGGTGTTATAAAGCCATAATGATGAAATAATTTAAATTGGATCGTTAATGGCCTTAGGAGAGTTAGGAGTGGTTGATAGAGTCTTAAGGATCTATTTGAAATTTTTGAGAATTTATCTAGTTGTTTTAGGCAATAATTTGTAAGTTGGTAAATTCAAATTTTTGAATCCCAACGGCTAGGAGTAATTAGGAGGGAAACTAGTTTTAATGAGTTTTAAGATTAAATGAGAAAAGAAATTGATCCAAATCAGTTGGGATAGTTGAAGGGAAGATTTAAAACCTTTTTTGGAGTCATTGTATGACATGATGCAATCAAGGTATTAACTGGTGTATGACATAGCAGTAAATGACCAATAAAATTCAAAATTTGCAATCCTTTTATGTGTTCTTTGGCATAGTTTGATCTGGTTGTTCATTGTTTTGTGTTGGAATGTAGAAGGAGTATATATTTCATCATAAAAACAAGTTTGATTCACTGATAAATTATTTTATTCAAAGTTTCATCATTTTATTCTGACTGGTTTTTGAAGTTTTCCTGATTTCTAATAACAGTTTTGTTGTCTAATCCATGAAATAGATCACTCCATGGATGATAGGAACCGATTCTCATGGAATGATATAATCATGACATGTACCATGTAAATATAACATGATTTTATGCAAATGAGTGAAGGAAAGGCAGGTGATCACCGAAAAAGTGTGTTGAAGGGTTATGAAGTTGGTTGCTAGTGAGCAGTAGCAAAAGATCTATCTAAAGGAGAGGGGTATTTAAGAGTTTGGATAGAATTATAATTATTATATAAAGGTGAATAAAATTTTATCCAAGCCTAGATGTGAGTGGAAGCAAAGGATTTGAGAAACCCTTGGTTTAAGGGCTAGTTGGAGACCATCTTTGGGATTTTGTATTTGTGTTGGTCTGAGGGTCAAACTAAGATCATATTCTTTATTTTTGAACCATTTTCAAAGACTTTTTAAAGTCTTGATGAATAGGAGTGATTCAAACTACTACTTGCTTTGTTAAATGACCAAATTTTATGCTTGATTTGGAGGCACAATCAGAATATTTGGTAATTTGTCGAAAACACTGAATACTAAATTTGAGATATGTTAACAAGTGGTGAAAAGCATGTTTGAAAATACTTTTATTTTTTTTGGTACTTTGGGAAGTTTGTGAGTAAATCACCTTTCTATATCATTGGAGACCTACTGGAGGACAATTAGGTCTGTTTGGGAATTTGGGACTTTAGAGTGTTGGGTGTTGCTTGGGGACACATAAACATTAACATCCCTTTAAATCCAACTAAATTCAATAAAAAATAATCAGGTTTTCCACTAGGAAGGTGTGTGTGTAGTGTCAAGTCACTTGAGACTTGTAGGTTGTTGGGGTATGGGCTTAAACAAATCAATCTCGAACCTTTGAAGAGTTGTTCTCAAACATCCACCCAACCCTCTGCATCAATCCAAGATTTGGTGAATATAATGCATATATCGGGTTGGTCATGTTGCCTAAACTTTATAAATATTAGGTGGAATGCTTGGGCCCATTGCCCATCAATTTATGTAATTTTCTCCTTTCTTTAACAATATCACCAATCGAATCTAATTCTTGGACATGGTAAATTGAAATTTTGTGCCTATAATTTCCAAAGATTATTTTAATCAACGACCTATATTCACCAATGGTGTTATAAAGATATATTTAGAGGAGGCCCCAAATTTGCTTAGAATTTTGTAGATGTGTGTCTCAAACCAACACCATTTTCACCAACTCTATTAATCATAGAAAATAATTGGATGACCCATAATCACCTCGTAAATTATATAAGATGTGTTATAATTACATGAGATTCACCAATTATTTATATACCATATAATATTCCCATTGAATTCACCAAAAGGATTGGTATAAATACATTCATAGATCAATGTTATTGTACACAATTTGATTTGGTTGGTTTTGATATCTCAATTTTGATCGATAGTGAAGATTCAGACTGTTGAGTGCAATGGCGACTGTGATTGAGGCAAAGATAAGTGATTAATTTTTGAAGTGTACCTAATATAATATTATTCTAAATTCACCTAAGGTTTCACCTCTATCTGTCTATGATTCTACAATTTTGAGTTCATTCTTATTTAGTGGGGACCAATTAGTGGTCAGTGGTCACCCCAGAGACCTCAAACATGATGACATCTAGATTTTATATTGTAGATTGTAGATCCAATGAATCATATTTATATATATTATAGTATATTGTCACTTCTTCAACAAGTTAATATGTTTTTTGGTAGCCTTTATTTCATTGGAGACATTGAACAAGAATAAGGGTAAGGCTCCCGCATATGGGGAAAGCCAAGAGAGGCCATCAAAATGTAGAACCTTATCATCGTACTTTGGTGGTGGAAATTTTTTTGGCCAAAATCGGGAACCTACTTCATCACAAGTATATTTACAAGATTCATAACCTACATGGCATATTGAAGAAGGCAATGAACCTGATATCTCAGATCACAATGAACTTGAAGAAGATTTTTAGGTAAATAACTAGAGTATCTAGAATGATATAATTGGCTTGGGTGAGGCTAAGAATGCAAGAGAAATGGTGCACAAAAGAAGAAAATAAAATACAATTCAAAAAAGGATAGAGAATAAAAAAAGATTGAAAGTGGGATCTGCTGAGGAATTTTCAAAAAGAATAGGCATCGAAGTATCCATTCATTGAACCAGTGGAAAATCCAATTGAAGGTGAGCCTCCAATAGAATGCAGATGTAAGATTTGCACTAGGATAAATAAGAAGGAAAATATTTTGCAGCTAGAAATTGACACCATAGAGAAGCATATGGGTAAAGTTTACGAAAATAAAATCATAGATGGAGTTGAAAAATCAATGATTAGATGGAAAAAAAAGGAGGAATCTCAACATGTTAGGAATGCAAAATTATTTGAATTTTAGCATCAAATACAAATGAAGCTTGTTGAAGTTAAAGGCTCTATTGAAGCTTTTTTTTGGAAAAGAAATGGAAGTAGAACAAATGGGAAAGTTGTCCAGTTAAGTGTTGTCTTTTATATTTTGAGAAGAGGGCGTGCTATGAAAGACTACCCATCATCAAGTGCTTTATTACACTTTCTAAAATTTCATAACTATCCTAACAATAAATGGTCAGTAAAAAATAGATGGGGATGGACAACTTGTCTTGCCAAGGTTGAAAAAGAAGATCTAAAGGCAAAAAATGAAGATTCAAAATTTATTGCATTGTCTTTAAGTGAAGCTATAGAAATAGATAATACTTTGTAGGTATGCATGCATGTTTATATTGTACACAATATTGTCCTCCAACCTCATCTACTAATTGTTTCTAAAATGAAGGATAATGTGACAACGGAAAATTTATTTGAACTAGTAAAGAGTTCTCTAATTGAATATGGAGGTATAGATAACATGGCAATTGCCAAAAAGTTGGTGTGTGTTGGAGCGAATGGAGCTTCTGTAATACAATGCCACATGAATGGTATTTGCACATAGATAGAAAGTTCTTGTGTACTCAATGTTATTGGCACTCATTGTATGGCCCACAAAATGAATCTAGCTTTTGGAGTTATCAATAAGCATGCTCCAGTACAAATATTGAAGTTTTAATCAAAGAGATCTACCAACACTTTTGTCGAAGTCTGAAATGATTCAAGGAATTTCAAAAATTTGTCAAAGGACAAACTGATGGGAAAAAAGATTCTTAAGGATAATGACACCATATGGATCTCTTTAGATGGACAAGCACATCAAGTTTTTTTAGTTTCCATTGTTGCTTGGTCTAATGAATTCAAGTTATGATGAAGTATGGATACCAAAATTTCTTGAGTTGCTTTGAAGGTTAAGTAATGTAGAGACACTCTTAACATTAGCAAGTCTTCTCCCCATGCTAAAGTAAATGAGGAATATAATGAACAAGGCTGAACAAAGAGCTATGCATATTGAAAAATATATTGTGCTACATAAATTGACATGTGTGACGCTTGATAATCTCTCGATTATGTGATGATGTAAAATTTGCCAACTAGATGAGAATCACAAATTTGGACAATCCTGATAACTTTTTAAAGATAGGTGCAAACATGGAGTTATATGTAGAAGTAAACGGAGTTGAGATACCAATGCACTACTTTTCCAGGGTTGAGTTTAAGGAACCAGGAAATAACCCTAGGAAGTGACTATCAAGTGTTACAAGGAAAGACTTTTCCAAGATCCTTGAGTCTATAACTACTTTTGTGAAGCACATTGCCTATGATATTTCCTCACATATTAGAAAAATATTCCCTCTAGTCAGAGTACTTGAATCCATGGCTATTGTGTTTCCTCAATATTGGAGTCTCAATGATTAAAAAGATTTTTGAACTTTTCTACTGACTTTGATATATCATTTTTGCAAAACCAAATAATCCGATGGAGTAACTCTAAATGGAATTTTAGATGAATCTCGTTTGAGAGAGAAATCAAGACATTTTTCATAGACAATGAGGGAACAATATAAAATTATGTGAAACCCCCATGAAGATGGATCAGTATCAAGGCTTTGGAAAAATCTAGCTCAAAGCAAAATTTTGATTGATTCAATATTAGAATTTTTCAAGCTTGTTGATTTATGTCTGACCATGATATTGGGGTCGATAGAGGATGAGATATTTTTTAGTGCTTTGGGGTTCCTAAAGTCAAAGCTAAGAAAAAAACTAGACAATAATTTGGAAAATCTATTGAGGCTCTATACATCCAGGTATGATGTCCATACTTTTCCTTATGATGGGGCACTAAAAGTGTGGAGGAAGAAATGTCAAAGAAGAGGGTTGGGCAGCATTTCAAACCAAAGTGGGAGTGCCAGAAATAATGATGTCAGTGACTCATGTACTAGTACTAGTAGCGTTGAACTTGAGATGCAGTTAAGCAGAGGTATGTAGACTGAAGAAAATATGGTGAAGAATCAAGGAAGCTATGAGGTTGATTGTGAGGAATCTGAGGATCCCGATAATGAGATGATGTGAAAACTTGAATCGTTGTCAAAGTAGTAGGTCCTAGGTATTTATTAAATTTATTACTATAGTCTATTATCTGTATCTCATCATCCATCATCAATCATACATAATAACATATTCCAATGTCAAAAACATCAATGTGGATTGTGGTTGATAATGTCATCAATTCTACAATTAATATTAATTAAATTTTTTTTGTATTATTCAACTCATATGGTACTATTCTTAAATATTTTCATTATTTTTTTAAAAATATAGAAATTCATAGATATTATCATTAATTTATTTATAAATATGATACAGTTCATTCATTAGCAGTAGTAAGTACACAACTCTGTGTGATTTTGTTTGCAAAAGTCAATACCCAATTTCAATTTCATTACCCTTAGCAAATAACCATGAATTCTCTTTTATAGAAATAAGGGAGCAACAACAGCTTTAGGTTGATTTTCCTCATGTGAAGACTCAACATCAAAATCAATATCACAACCTCTCTATAATTATACATTTCTGCATTTGATAATTCAGTTTATTAAATTAGCATCTGCTACATTTATCTTGTTCAAAAAAAAAGTTTAAACTTTAAACTCAATTCAAGCCATTAGAAATAAAATATTGAGATGATTTAAAGTACTTTCACATACTATAATTAATGAGATGATTCTACTAATTTTTTTAGGATGCCCCATTTTGTATCATTTGGAAGGTCAATATTTATCATGTTATAGTAAATGACCTGCAACCTCATCATCCATCCATACTTGGAAGAGTGACTTGAAAGTGATGCTTCATCCAATACTGCATTCAAATTTGTCAATGGTTGGATACAAGTTGCAATGCTTTCATGAGTTGTGTCTTGAGGAAGCTTATCTAAATCGGATGTCATTGTGTCCTCCAACTTTTTTGTAAGCTTCTCTTCCAACGAACTTCGTTGATGAGTTAGTAGGACCAGGAACATGATTCAACACACCAAGGCTTATTATTTTGGTTATTTTTTGAATCATTTTGGCGATCTTTCTCCCATATAAGGCCATAATTTCCTCTCCTTCCCTTAGTTTCTGATATTTTTTATAGATAAATGTTGCCTTTATTATAGCATGAATGTGGTCATGAATTCCCTTGATTACCAAATGCCTGTCACTGGTTGTGTTGATTTGTTGCAAAATCTCTTTTGCAATATTCTCTCTTTGATAAAGATTTTTATTCTTATCAATGTGCTCTTTGAGCTTCCCAAAAATATCTCTAATATTTTCATTCAATTCAAACCAATCATACAACCTATCACCCCTCACCTTTATTTGCCCCCAAATATCTTGTTTTAATTGCTTGTCTATATTTTTTACTTTATCATTCAAGCTATTTTCATAAGTTTTAATTGTATTATTTGTGTTTTGTAGTTGTTCTTGTTGGAAATTGAATTGAAACAATTGTTGTATTGTCATTGATGTCAAACCTTAATTGGTAAGAGTGTTGCTACTTAGGAAAGTACTATATCTATTTGAGTGTTGCTAAGGGGCTAAGCAAGGTTGGTAACAATAACACCTAGGGAAAGGTTGAGTTATCTTGATACTACAAAGTGCACTTAACTATGTTGCACTATGATGAGATAATGTATTGTTTATCTTAGTAAGACTAAAGACTAAACTGGTAGGCTTAACCAAGCAAAGAATGAAAAAAATATTGTTTAAGCCGAGTGATGTTAGTGTCGACCGAGTTAGTATATGCTGAGAAAAATTATAGTGTCGACCGAGCATCAGTAAATTGTCGAGGAAGATAGTGCAAGCCGAGGAAATAGTTTTAGTATTGACCGAGTGTTCTACATGAAGACTGAGTGAACAATCATAGTATTGACCGAGCATCAATAATTTTATATTTGAAGAGAATTTAATTTTGGAGCCGACATTGTTGAATTCTTGGATTATGTAAATCATTTTGACTTTATTTATTGATTGTTTGGAAGCATTAAATGCATTGTAAAACATTTTATTGTAAATCCTTAAGAGATTTGAGATGATTCTAGAAAAGGAGCCGAAGAACATAAAGCGGGTAAATTCAATGAATCTGACCTAACCCTAAGATCTACGAATGAGATTGAGCGGCAAAAGATGAGTTAAGCTAATTGAGGAAAACATAAGAAAACCTGAACATTGTGATATGTATGTACATGGTGAATAGAGAATGTTGGAAGAGAAAAGTTTTATTGACTGATTAAGTAGAAAAGGTTGAAGGAGAATGGTGGTGATTGCTTGAAGAAAAGTTATGAGTAGATCAGAGATGGAAATGGCAAAGTTTCAAAGTCAGTAAACTAGCATTAGTGTATGGAATTGGATCTGATATTTGCAAAGTGAGTTGTATATTTTTCAGATAATACTGCTGCTACTTTCTAACCATTGTAATAGTCAAAATCCTTTTAACAGAGGTTGACCTAATAGTCATATGTTAAATCCTTTGAACAAGGTTGCATTCTAATGGAGTGTATGTAAGTCCTATGACTAGGCTCACTTTTAACAGGGTGATTAAAATCCTTTAACCGAGTCACATTTGACAATGTGTATTGTAACCTTTCACAGGGTTGGCTTTTTACTGAGCTCACTTTAGAAGAGTGAAAATAATAGTAGCATGTTACAAAGTGGTTTTTCCCAAATTGGGTTTCCACTATAAATCCAGGTGTTTATACTTGTGTGAATGTTTAGATCTGAACATTACTATGTTTTACAAGTTAAGTTACAGCTGGGTAGTGGACTGCATTGTTAGATGTTTCTATTATTGAATTAGTGATGACCGATTTTGTTTTGGTTTTGGATCTAATTTAAGAATAAGTTTATGAGATTTTTTTATACATTAGGACCTGAGAACAAATGATTCACCCCCCCCCCCCCCCCCCCCCCTCTCTGTTGTTCTTAATCATATTAACAGTTCTCTCAATTTTGACAACTGGTGTTCACTATGATTTCTTATTTCCTCTACTTTCTCTTCCCACTATTTTTCATTTGCCCTCTCATTCTCAAATTCCTTATTTAAATTAATGTTTTCTTGTGTCATAGTCTTCATGCTTTTGTATAAACATAGTGAAGAGGATTTTTCATCCCCAAGTTTTTTATTGCTCTCTTCCAATTTTTCCCTTAGAATTTTCAGTTCTTCCTCCATATGTTCTTGTTTTGCAATTGCTTCTTTTGAGGAATAATTTTTTATCCTTTTTTGTAATTCTTAGCACTTTTTATCTGCTTCTTTCTCCTTTGCCTTTTCATTTGCCAGGTCTGCCTGTAACTTTTTTATTTTGTCTGCAAGCTTTTCTTTCTCTCTCTTCGACTTCATCACTAAACTATAGACCACTTGGGTGGTCATTTTCGACACATTTATCTTGTCCACATTTTTAATTTTGGATAAATCCATTTGGAGGGTACTAAAGTAAAATTTAGAAGGATCTAACTGACTCTCTAGTGGATTATTATCTCTATTTGAGGGCATAACAACCATGAACTCCATCATTTCTTTGTTTGGGTCATATGTGGGAAATATCCTATTCAATTGATGTTTTGTATCACGAGATACAACAACTACATCCCTCTTCAATGTCTTATTATTTTGTCTATTCCTATTTTTTGTTTGTTTAAAGTTAGTTACAAAATCATTGTAACAAAAATATGGGTTTGCTGACACAATTGAATGTTTGAAAGGTGAAATAACACTTGCAGTGATGTACATGTGCCCACCTATGCTTGGGGTTCTAATAATTGCATCATGAGGATTAGAAACACCCTAACCCATTCTTAATCTTCTCCCACTATCACTAGCAAGTGGAGTTTTTGGACTATTATGATGGTTTTGTCTCGAAGGTGTGGCGATTATTGGACTCACCATTGGCATTGTTGTCATAACCTTTTGCTTCTTTACATTGTCTTGATATTTGGGATCCATTATTTTCATGTCTAGTTGTAATGTCATTTTTGGACCACTAGTACTACCCATTCCATCCCCACCAGTGACAGTGGCACTTGATTCAAATTGACTCTGAGTGCTTGGAAAAGGTGGAACTAGATTTAAAGATGGAACAAATGAAGGTGCAAGGGTATGAGACTATGTAGTACCTTTTTGTGATGACCTTGACGATTTGACTCCAACGACTGGTTTCTCACCATGTTTTGGTGGAACTGGTGTGTCAAGTGGAAACCAAGGCCCTTGTCCTATGCAACCCTGACCACCACCACCTAGAAAACCCATTTTTTCTATAATCTCTACCCCATTGGTATATTTTTCTTTCGTTGAAACATTGAATCCACTAAAAGTTGAATAGATTATAGTAGTTTTGGGAGTGAAATCAATAGATATGGGATTCACAGAAGCCCACTCACACTCATTATCTTCATGATCATCATTACTATGATACGCTTCAATTGGATGCTCCTTATTCCACAAATCGCTAAATATTTGATCCTCTTCCACTTCATAAAGATTTGCAGAGCTCTTTGGCTTGCTGAGATTATTCCTCATTTCCTAAAAACCAAAAATTTTGGTTTGAGTCCAATTACCATATTTACATTCATCCACTAGGTCTACTGGAATAGATTTTGTAGATGGTTGAGCAACTTTTTGGTAGAAATTGTAGGATGTCCTAGGCTGCACTTTTCTTTTTTGTTTATGCAATGCCATAATTTATCATGATAATTCTTGTATTGAAATATTATTTTTAGCGGTGTATTTATCCATCTCTTTTTTTACCTCATCCCTTGAGTCCATGTTTTTAAAATTTTCTATCAATGGCATACTCTCATGTGAACCCTCTTCATGAGAAAGGCAAGGAAGGAAATATCATTTTATTTTTCTAACCATTAAAGAGTACATCTATGCTCTCCATCTATCATACATATTATAATGAAAATACCCTCTTTGTCACATTTATTGGAAGTTTCTAGGGTTCTACCGCTGAACTATAAAACCTTAACACAATGTAGTATTACATGAAGTACTAGTCAGCTAAATGTATTTGACTTCCAAGTTGAATACAATCTATACAAGACACGAACAATCTAGGCATCAGAGTGCCTATAATTTTATGCTACATTGGTGCCAAAAAGAAGTCTACAAAATGGTTGCAGTTCCTTCTATTGTCACTCATCCTTATCTTAGGTTTCCATTCATATATTCGATTATGGACTTGACTTTGAAGCTTGTTTGTCTGAAATATTGCATGATTCTTTGTTAAAAGAAGGTAGCACAAGTAGGTTGTGAATCTAAATATCTTATGTGAACCTCTTTTAATTATTAGTAATTATTCTTGCATGTAATGAACAATGTGCTCAATAAAATTATATCTTACTAGTTCTGATTCACAATGAATATGAAAAATCATTTCAAAAATGTTGGCACCCACTTCTGTGTTACTTTCCAATCCCAAACAAAATGCTAGCAAGGAAATACTATCTTGAACCCATTGCTCAAAAATTATCATAATCATAAGGAGGCTTCTAATCTTGATCCAGACTAGAATTTCCTTTTATTCCTCTGATCTATGAATATTTCTGTATTGCATGTAATTTTTCATAATTCTCTGCTAGCTTTCCCAGGTCAATGCACATGTTTGAGTTTTGTGATTCAAACCCTAGGTCCAACAGACTAACAAATTCACTCTCGATTATCGACAAAATTTCCTCCTGAGTATTTTTATTGATAATTTCTTTTTTATTTTCATCATAATTTTGGGTGCAGACCATGACAATTTTTGGGCAAGGGAATACTTGAGGTAACACCATGTGTGCCGAGCTAGCAACCCACAGTGTAATTTTATTTGTCTTTGCTTTTACCAAGATGTTAAATGCATAATATTTTGTCTCCTTCATTGGATCTTTCCACTTATTTTCAAGTGCAAATATAATTTTCATGATTCCCTTATTTCCATGGATAACAAGATCATAAATATCATGGAATTCATCAATGAAACCTGGTGTTTTAACTAGTTTGTGGAAGTGTATTATCTTTGTCTCCCATCTTTTCCTTTTACTCGTAATCGTGGTATTTATTTTGGCCATCATGGTATTTACTTGTAGGAAAATTTAAATAATTCTACATAGCTATAATTTATAGGTGTGATTCAAAATTAAACCCTAATTCTAGTTCTACAATCTAAACAATAAACCACGAGATTCAAAAAATTAACAAAGTAGGACTTAGGTGTTTAGGATTTTACCCAAAATTTCAATTTGAGTAGACTATGTGGGAAGAGATTTGAAAGACTCTGTTGCATTCCTAAACCTAGAGGTTGTAACCCCTTTCTGAATCTCTAATACTAGTTAGAACTGAAAAACTTAGATTGAAAACATAAAGGGAAAAATTTGTACAATCGTGACTCGTGTTAACTTTTATTGCTTCAATATTATTGATTACTATTTGCATCATCTTTTTGAAGACTGACAAAAGATGCGTCACACCTGACATGTGTCACTTTTTCAGTAATGTTCTTGAAGACTTTTAAATCCTTTACAACTATTGCCTGAAATAGAGCTTTTGGGTTAATAGCTTATTACACTCAATAAAATGTTTATTATGCTTAGTTAAATGTTTCACCAAATTTAGATTTTAACTATACTTAAAGTCTTAATTAAATGTTTATCATTTATTGTCCATCACATGTGTTGCTATTCCAGAATGTTTTTAAGGCTTTAATTATTTACAACCTCTCCCCAAAACAAAGTTAATTGTAATTAATTAAATGTTTATAAATGACATGTTTCATTTTAGGATGAAGTTTTGAAAAAATGTGTATTATGCCCACATTTTTCCTAGAATACAACATACGTCGTCGATCTGCTATAATCCAACAAACGACTCAACGATAATAGGTATTCGTTGGAAGTTATTGTAGGTCCCTCAACATTGATGTCTATTCATATTTAAAAATGAAAATACCATCACTTCCTTATTTCTACTAAAACATAATTGTCTAATACACAAATAAAGAAACTAATTAAAATATTGCAATCACAAAGAAGTCTAAGAATCATTTTTTGTACCCATAAAACACAAATTGAAATGAACTTGTAAAATTATCATTTTTTTTAATTTATACAATTAAATTGTAAAGTAAAAAGAAAAACCTACTAGGTCACTGATAGTGGACCAATGCCAATGGTATGATTATATAAAAAAGAACAAAAAAAAAGTGGTATTAATGTATCACAAAAAAGTGGGTGATGGGTCATGGGTAACAACTGAGACTAGTGATTTTCCCCTTCATCTAAGTAGAATTATCTAGAGAGGATTAACTATGAGAATTCATCAAGCCATTCGTACTACCCTATCTCCACTTCATCGAGAAAAAACCACTTATGGAGAAAATCTCTAGTAATCAACGCCCATTTCCTATGGCGCTACAACTACCCAGCATTCAAGCCCAACAAAAAAGTTTGAATGGACACATTATGGTTTGGGAGGAGAAGCTTGGGTATTTCACTTGCCCAAGGAATCCCTACCCCTATTTCTGCAAACACGACAACATTAATGTTGTCCCCCAGGTACTCTTTTTTGAAAAACTTCCTCAACAGCATCAACATGTCCACCTTTTCTCCTCTGAGGTCGAGAAGAGATTCCAAAAATTGGGATGTAATGTATGTGTTCACTTGGTGCCTGATTTGTAGAAACTCTTTGCCCAACACCATTTTAACAAGCTCAGTTATGAAAGGCCCACCCCCCTACAAATTGACACCAGGGTTTCATCTGAGAAAAAGTGCAAAAAGGCCTTCTAGGCCTCCTTAGATGTGCATATAAGCCTACTAGGAGTGTCCATCTAAATATTTAGAAACCTAAAAATCAAATTATCTACAAAATAATGACCTAAACCAGAGGCAACTACACCAATTTATCTACCAAAGATGAATTGAGGAAGAAATAAGTTAGATTGTCTATAAATAGCCTTGACTACCTCACAATTCCTTCTCTTACCCTATTCACTCAGTTGTCCTTCCAGTTCCAATTATTTTAAATTATTAAATATTTGTAAATCTTTCCCATAAATGCATGATTGTGTGAAATTGGTATATTGATAATATCATCAGTACCAACTTGGAAGTTGTGCGTGCCGAGTGGATCAAAGATAGAGAATGTCACTGATAGTGACAAGACATTTATTTAATGTCGATTACGAGTGGGTGAATGGATACATGTCACCATTTTGGATACTTGCAGAAGATTGAGGTTTCCTTCAAGACTTTAAGCCCAAAATAAAATTTCAACCATTGATCTATAATCATCGAATGGTAGATGGATGTTAGGTGCACGTTGCAGTGGTCATGCTTATCAATAACATCATGCAGAGTGATGTCTCTGATCAGTAATAAATTTCCATTTGGCATTGGCCCAAATGACAAGTGAAAACTATTGTAAAGTGGTTATTAATAGATAATATTGGGTGTTCGCCAATACAATTAATTTTTTTTTGTTTGCAAGCAAAACATTCACCTCATACATTATATACATTTTCCTTCAAAAGAAAAAATTTCACCTCATACATTATATATATTTTTCCTTCGAAAGGAAAAAAAATTACCTCATATATTATATATTTTCCCCCACATTAATGAATTAATCACTTGGATTTTATAGGATTTTCCAAAGGTAGGAAAAAAATTGCCAATACGAACTAATTTTTTCCCTACTTTGAAAAAAAAAATCGCCATCAATATGAAAATTCCCACCCCACCCCCAAAACAAAAATAAAAAAATGTAGGATTTACCATGATTTGACACCTTTTCCCGGGAGAGGGTTTCTTAAAGTTATCCCTGGTTACCAAAGGTAGTTACATACTTGATGCATATATATTGCTATTTATTTTTTTGTGTTAGAGGTTAGATAGAGAAAGAAGAAAATAATTTTACGAGATTTAAATGAATTAGCATCTGAAAGTGATCCTACAAATTGTGGACCGTGTGTTACAATTTATGGGTTACTCATTCTTCTTGTGTTGAATGCATTGTTGTAGGATTTTATCCCTTATTCATATGTTTTAAATATTTTATGAATATGAATTATTGATTGTTGTTTAATGATCAACTTTGTGTGGGATTAAATAACAAATAGGTGACAGTTCATATCATTTTATATACATTTGAAGAAACTTTTGTGTTATTTTTGTTCATCTCAGTATTTAAGGATTTCACCTTTCAAAACTTTTTAGTTAAAAGTTCTCTTCCTTATTTTCTTTTTGGTTAAAAGAGTACAAGTTTTTAGTTTCCATTATTTTTAATTATAAGAAGGTAGCCACACTTTCCAAAATAAGTAGAGAGTTGGTGTAGAAAATCATTGCACCTAACTCAACTATTGGTCCAAATTGTCACTTGTTGGGAAGATTATATTGGAAAGTTAAGTGGTAAAAATATAAAACTAACAATGTTTTATTTTAATCATGCTTATGTGATTACTTCTTCGAGCTTGGAGACTCTCATTCAATTTTCAAAGGCATCTCTCCTATTTTATGATTGTTTTGGCACTAATGTTGTGACTTTGTCTTTGTCCTTGGAGCTTTTTCACAATTAGTTTCCATTTGTTCCTTGTTTTTCACCTTCTACTATGATTGGGTATGTTCCTAATTAGTTCATGACATCTTCATCATCTAAGGATATGACATCATATGAGTAGATTTTAGAGACATCATCATCATTCGACATTTGGATTCCACTTCCTAAATCCTATCCAAAATGGGAAGCATTCCTATATTTTTACTTAGTTTACCTTATTCCCGAGGGGATGAATGTTGTTTGTGGGCATTTTACTATGTTTTTCCTTCAAGAACTCACCATTTTTGTAAGACGCTACTCATTATATGGGCATATTATATTTCTCTTTTCCCTTCCTATAGAAGGATACTTGATTATATATACATGATGTACATGGTCCTTGGAGGGTCTTGAGTCCTGCATGCATCATGATTTGTTTGTTTCATCTCTCTCTTTTGGAGAGGAGTTTTCTCTGACACGGTTTTCTCCTTTTCTCTACTTGTGAGAGATTTCATTTGTATTGTACATTATTACCTAACATTACCTATTAGTTGGGACCCATATTGAATAAAAATGTACTCCCTAGGTTGCACTTAACGGGGGTGTTGGTGTAATTAAGGTGTTGTGCCTAGTCATAACCTCACCTAGGCCCTTATTTACACATATCACTTAAGTTTACTTAGTGCCCACTTTATGCTTTAGGATCATCTCCACTTTTGGTGGTTATATCAAGGTATCACTTATCCACCTCAAGTGGGACTTCCACCTTTAGTGTTTTTATCACACTATCACTTTTCCACCTTATGTGGGTGATAAGTTATGCATTTCATATTATGATGACACTTGTTTGCATCTTGTATATTCATCTTACCTATATATACACAATTTATTATGTACATTGATATATCCCTTAGTAATATCACTATCTTACATTGTGATGCAATCTTCTTTCCATTCTCTTGTGGAAGTTATCTTAGTATTTCTATGATCTTGGGGTGTTGTAGAGTTACCTAAAACTGTAACACTCATAAATTTTTTCAATCAAAAGCTAAGTGGGCTTAATCTTGGGGGAAAAATAATGGTTAAGCATGCTTGAGTTAGAGTAATACTAGGATGAGTGACCTCCCAGAAAGGCCCAATGGTTCACTTTTGTGGGCATAACCTAGATGCAACAAGTGCTAACTGTACCATTCATTCTCACAAGAGATGGGTTGTTATGAACCGCTACTCATGAAGCGGGAGGTTAATGAATTTGACATGAAAACTACACAATTGAATCATGGTAGCAATATCATAAATAATGATATCAATTTTGGCTAATCGAAAGCATTTGTTGTTATTCCATTGGTCTTGCAATAAGCATACTTGCACAGGTTTTAACAATTATAAACCTTTTGGAAAATTACAAGAACTCTATAAATTACAATCAACAAAAGCATTATATGTCCTTTTAGTGCATGTGCTAGTTGTACATATGATGATGATGATGATAATAATGATGATAATAATAATAATAGTAATTGATTATATATAAAATTTAGTACATACACACATGTGTATAAACATTTAGCAGATATATAAAATCAATAATAAAATATTATATTTAATTAAATTAGATATTTTATATTTCCTAATACTCTTAGAACCCCTTAGAACCCCTAATAGTTCCAATCCACTCATAAGCCCCGATGATTCTTAAAGACACTAAAACCCTCAATACTACTTTTCATTCACATTTCGATAGAATTGTTGCATCAACATTCCTTCCCAAAATTCTATTCATACCATAATAAAATTTTCATGCTTGTCATCGTTGACATGACTTCTTTGACGATTTCAATTTTTCCCTCTACGTTGACTTCTCTTTAATAAAAACTTTTCAATTTGATCATCCATGCATTCTTTCCTCTAGTGCCAACTCTTGGTCCCAAAATTTCACTTTGCAAATAAAAGCATCTTAAAATAAGCATTGATAATGTAATCCCTAGTTAGTTCATCTGAGAATAAAAAAATAAGAAAGTTATTAGAATATGCAATATAAATTCATAAATATTAATTATTAACTAAAAATAAAGTTAAAAGGGATGAAATTCAACACATAAGCTTGCTTTTTACAATCATATGTATGAAGTTGATATTCAGTGTTGTCTCCATGCAAATGATGGATCGTAAACATTGTAGAGATAATCTATGCCTTTTGCTTAACAACTTACAACAAAAATATTCACTTGACTTGTTATGGTGGCACAAGAAGTACATG
The DNA here is from genome assembly GCA_027943335.1 of Chamaecyparis obtusa. NCBI lineage: Eukaryota > Viridiplantae > Streptophyta > Pinopsida > Cupressales > Cupressaceae > Chamaecyparis > Chamaecyparis obtusa. The sequence goes on along the minus strand of BSBK01007224.1, from coordinate 325,651 downwards.
TGTGCACACAAACAAGAATAAACGTGCATATATAAACTAAAAAACACTACAACTGTATAGAAAATACATTTATTATCATTACATTTTGACCATATTCAAATTCATATAATAGCAAGTGAACATTGCTTTCCAAATATTATATTTTGTAAAGAATATGCAGGGTGAGCTATTTTACTTCATTGTTTAGGACAAACTAATAGATTGGCAAATTGAAAAGCTTTCAAAGTAATAAAAAAGTCAAAAAAATGCATTTTGATGAATTACAAGTTTGCAAAACCATAAAAAATGTTGAAAATATATTTTTAAAACTTCTTATAGTGTCGACAACAAGTCATTCAACATTTTGACAAACTGTAGAACTTTCTATTTCATGGAATTAACATTATTGTGATATATGTTAATTATAGTTGATTTATTAAGTATTGTATACAATATTTATATAAATTTTCTCAATGTGACACCTTGTTCATAAATATGATAATATAAAATATAATAGATACATGATTAGTTCAAGTAAAATTATTCCTTTTTACACATAGTAACAATAATTTTATTCAAATTTCAAAATGACTAGTGTATAAGCTTAAGCTTTTTTGTTTATTGGTTGTGATCATGACAAAGCTATGTTGCATTGTATCACATAGTTTAGAGAAAAAATTCCACATTTTATTCTTGGTGCTTCTTGCATCTCCTTATTAGACCTTCAAACTTGTTTATATGTGATCAGTATTTCTTTGTCTATTTTCAAATGTTTCAAATGCCACTAATTTGAAATGCTTTAAAAGTCATTATTTCATATTTTTGAAAATCTAAAGTTGACTCCCAATCCCAATTCACTTATTCAAAGCTTCTTCATGTGAAACTCTTGATTGGACCCCACCTTAAAATTTTCAACCCAGCCCTTCGTGTCCTTTATGTGGTAAAATTGAATCCTTCAAACATTTCTTTTGGTTTTATGCTCATGTTACATTGCTATGGAATGACTTTTTGCCTCCTTACCCACCCTCTTCCACTTGGTATTGAAAATTTGCTCTTCTCAGATCCCCAAATGCTCACAAGTTGATATGCGACTCTTGTTATCTCATAAGAACAAAATACATTTGCAATTTTCAATGCCTGGTCACTCTATCACACTCCTTTTCTCCCTTGGATATTGAATTACATACCATTTGTTGAAGCCTCTTCCTTCAAATGACACTCATAGTCACCTCTTTAAAAGATCGCCAATATTGATGATATCAAGGTGCAGGTAGAAGTGTAATCACTAAAAAATGGTCTAATAAACCTTGAGCTCCACTCTAACATTAAAATTTAATTACTAGACTTTATCTTATGCTTAATCAATCTTGTGTATTGATTTAATCTCTTATCTCTTGATCAAATCACCTCTTTAATCATTTATTTGATGATATCCTAAAGTTTGACCACTTTATTGTAAGTTTTGTTTAATTAAAAGAACATGTCCCATTTTATTTATATAAACCCACTTTATCCTATGTGTGCACATAAAAATGAATATCTTAATTTGAAAAAAGAGAAAAGGCAAAAAAGTAGAATCTCTTTTTCTTCTTAATCCTCACCACTCATTTCTACCTAACCATTCATGTCCATTGATTTTGCCTCTTGAGAATCTTGTGACCTAAAGTCAAAATACAAATTTTTCTCCACCCTTGGATTTTGCCTCTTAATCTCTCACTGTTCATTACTCTTTAAAAGGAGACTCTTTCCTCATTCTTGTCTAGTCTAGATATTACTCATTCATGCTAGTGTTATGCTATTATTTTGTTTAATTGCATTCTTATAGCATTCTCTTACATACTAGCTGTTGGAGATTTGCCAGCAAGTTGGTGCTGACTATATGTTTGTCATTGATGACAACATATGGTAAGTAGCATGCATTGAAGACTTATGCAGTAAGATTTGAGTATATGTACCATGAACATGTTATTAGCATGATATCATAGACATAGAGGTTAACTGTTAGTACAGATAGTTATGTAGCAGCGTGTGTCAGCAGTGTTCCTGACAGAGTTACAGGCAGTGTTCTGTGAGTGATTGTACATACAGTCATCATGGAGCCTTGCACCTTTGGATATGTGATGAAGACATGTTAGTGGTGTTATAATCATGGACGTAGAGTTTGATGATCAGTAGAAGTGAAGTTATGCAATCGCTATTCACTAGTAGTAGTTTCCTATGTTTATTCAGAAGAGCCGACAGAGATTGTATTGGTTCAAGAGTTGTGCCTATCATTTTAGTATGTGCCCTTGCATTATGGATTGGAGAAGTGTTAAGAATGTTTGGTTAAGAGTGCATGATGTAATTCATCTTGAGGAGGAAGTTTCAGTTACTTTGGTAGAGCTGACAATGTGTAGCGTGTGTCTATATTTATTAATATTGGACAGGTCCCAGATTGTGTTGTGTGCTTAGTAGAGCTGACAGAATTATTATTGGAGTATGTTATGGTTTCTCTAATATGATTTCAAGGTGGTTCTAATAGGCTGACTTGATTATATCATTTGGAGGAAATATATTTATAGGCGGTCATTTGTGATTGCTAAAGCATGGTTTAGAGTTGTTTGTGAAGAGCAGAGCAGATTGTGTGAAGTGTTGAGCCATCAATAGAAGGTCTATGTGACCAAGTGAAGAGTTTATGTTATACATTGGAACTGATCTAGATAGCAGGTCAAAGCATAGTTCACCAAGATCCAAATATAGTGTGTATTTGTTATTTAGAAGGTTGTAGCCTTCACCCCTTTGAGCAGTGTGCTCTCAAACAGTGTGTCCTTACCCCCTAATAGGGTTAATTGTAAAAGGCTCCTAATAGGGTCTGACCCTTAACCAGGTTACTGTACTAAATACATTGTAAAGACAACTCCTAATAGGGTTAAGGATCTTCTAACAAGGATCATAATACACTAGTGTAGATTATTAGTGGGTGTCAATTCCCACCAGGGTTTTTACCTATTTGGGTTTCCCCATAACCAAAATATTGGTTTTGTTTTCAAGTGTTCTTTCATTGTGTTTATGCTTTATGTTTAAGTATACTTAATTGGATAAAGAATTGAAATTTGTAGATAACTGATTCATCCCCCCCCCCCTCTCAATTATCTCTTGGGACTATTCCTAACAATTGGTATTAGAGCCAAGTGCCTCAGAGAGAAAGTGTAATAGCTTGAGGTTGATCAGATGTCATTTTTTAGAAAAGATAATCCTAAGTTTGATGGAGAGAATTATCTTGATTGGAAGAACAAGCTGATGACACATTTACAGTGCATTTCTTTTGAAGTTTTTGAAGTGGCTATCAAAGAAGTTCAGATCCCCTCTCTAGAAGATCTTGCAAAGGATGATGCTACTAGCAAGCAGAAGGATTTGTTCCATTAGAATTCAATAGCAAAAGAATCCCTTATCAGTGCCCTATCTGATAGTGAGTTTTTAGAAATAAAGAAAGTAGACTCAGCCTACAAGATATGGAAGAAAAAGTATAATACATTGGAGATGTTACCTGAAGAAAACATAAGAGCCTATAATCAAAGGATCAATGAAGCAGTTGCTGGAATCAGAAAAAATGGTGGGGAAATCTCAAAAGAAGACATCATGGATAAACTAATGACTACCTTGACACTAGAATATGAGAATAAGATAAAAATCCTTAATGAGACTATGCAATTTTCAGAAAACTTCAAAAGAGAAACCTTAATCAGCAAGATTGCTGCATTTGAAATATCAAGTTTGAAGACAAAGCCTAAAAGTGAGATTTCCTTCAAAGCTTTGGTCCATGGTAAGAAATCTTTGAACACCTCTAGTAATTTTGATGATGATGAAGAAAAAACTCTAGATGATTTCATTGCTATGATTGCTAAAAGAGAAAAGAAAGGAAAAGGAAAATATGAAGGACAATTACCATTCAAATGTTTTTCATATAATAAGATTGGCCACTTTGCATCTAAGTGTCCTACAAGAGTTAAAAATTTCAAGAATGACTACAAGCCTAAGTATACAAAGGAATGCTACTATGTTGGAGATGGAGTATCAGATGAAGAATCAGCAGAAGAGGAGATTGGATTCATTGTTCTTGAAGATGAAAAGAATTCACAAGAGTTAGCACTGATTTCACAAGCTGACATTAGGATAGATTGGATCATTGACAGTGGTTGCTCGCATCACATGATAGGTGAAAAAGATAGATTTGTTTACTTGGACAGATACAAAGGAGGCATGGTTAGATTTGGAGATAACACTCCCAAACCTATCATTGGTAGAGAATCCATCACCTTGGATGGAAAAAATATCACTAATGATATTCTTTATGTTGATGGTTTGAAACATAACCTACTAAGTGTTGGGCAGTTACTTGATAAAGGTTACAAGTTGGAGTTCCATGAAAACAAGTGCATCATTAACAACAAAGAAGGATAAATAATTGTATCAGGATCAAAACTAAAGGTAATGTTTTTCAGCTTAATCCAGAAGCAAGTTGTTTTGTTGCTAAAGTAGATGACAGTTGGCTATGGCATAAAAGACTATGTCATATCAATTTTGATAACATAGTAAAGATAAGTAATGTAAAGGCAGTTAGAGACCTACCTAGCATAGCAAAGCCAGGTGATCCTATATGCAGGGAATGTGTAATGGGAAAGCATGTGAGGAATTCATTTAGGAGCAAGCATAATTCAATAGAGAACAAGTTGGATCTGATTCATATAGACCTATGTGGACCAACTCAAACAAGATCATACTATGGAGAAAGGTATTTCATTTTGTTTGTAGATGATTATTCTAGAATGATGTGGGTTGCATTCTTAAAGGATAAGTCAGAAGCATTTGAAAAATTCAAAATATTCAAAGCTAAGGTTGAGAATGAATCTGGACTAAAGATAAAATGTCTAAGGTCAGATAGAGGAGGAGAATTCACCTCTAATAGATTTTATGAGTACTGTGAAGAACATGGCATAAAGAGACAGTTGAGTGCACCTAAAACCCCTCAATAGAATGGGATTGCAGAGAGAAGGAATAGGATCATCCTTGATATAGCACGCACCATCATGATTGAAGGAAAATTTGCACACACCTATTGGAGAGATGCAGTCAATACAACAATCTATACAATCAATAGAATACAATTAAGGCCTGGCATAGACAAGACACCTTATGAGCTATGGTTTGGTAATGTTCCCACAGTAAAATACTTTAGAATATTTGGAAGCAAGTGCTACATCAAGAGGGATGAAGCAATAGGCAAGTTTGATTGAAGAAGTGATGAAGGTATTTTTCTTGGTTACTCTACTAAACGTAAAGCTTATAGATGTTTTAACTTGAGATTGAAGAAAATCATTGAAAGTGCTCATGTTAAGATTGATGAAAATTTTATGGTTCAAGAAAGATATCATGATAACTCACCTATGATTGAAGAAGAACCCAGACCTTTCACTAGTGAGACAGTTGTTGAAGAGATGTTTGACAATATTAATGTATTGTTCAATGACCCTGAAACAAGTGAAGAAGAAACTCAGAAGGAAGATGAGTCAGTATCACCTAAAGTTCCAAAGTATACATCTAGATATCACTCTAAGGATGACATCATTGGAGATCAGAGTGGCAAAGTCACAACAAGATCAAAAGCAAAGAATTCAGCAAGCAATGAGGTGATATGTTTACTATCTCAGATTGAACCTTTAATTATTGAAGATGCATGTAATGATTCAGATTGGCACGATGCTATGAAAGAAGAACTAGATCGTATTATCAAGAATGATACTTGGGAACTGGTCCCAAGACCTAGTGATAAGAATGTGATTGGAACAAAGTGGATATTCATGAACAAGATGAATGAGGATGGCACAGTAGTAAGGAACAAAGCAAGGTTAATATGTAAGGTATATGCGCAAAGAGAAGGCATTGATTATTCAAACACATTTGCACCTATGAGTAGATTAGAAGATATTAAGTTGTTTCTAGCTTATGCAACAATCAAAAACTTTGAAGTCTATCAGATGGATGTCAATTCAACATTCTTGAATGGAGAGCTAAAAGAAGAAGTATACAATGAGCAACCATAAGGATTCACCCTATCAGATAGACCTGATATGGTATGTAGATTGAAGAAAGTCCTCTATGGACTTAAGCAAGCCCCTAGAGCATGTTATGAGAGACTTGATGGATATCTAACTAAAATTAGATTCAAGAAAGGAGCAGTAGATTGTAATCTATTCATAAGAGAGACATCTAAAGGACTACTACTTGTAGCTATATTTTTTGATGACATTATCTTTGAAGGTAATGACAAACTTAGTGTTGCATTTGCTAAGGAGATGCAGAGTGAGTTTGAAATGAGCATGATTGGACCTATCAAATACTTCTTAGGATTAAATGTGTAGCAGATAGAAAAAGGTATTTTCATTAATCAATCAAAATATGTGAAAGAGATATAAAAAATAAATTCAAGATGGATGATTGCAAGCCAGTGGGTACACCTATGATAATAGGATGTAAGATTACAAAAGAAGATAATTCACTAGTAGTAGATATAACATTGTACAATTCTATGATTGGAAAACTTATTTATCTTACTCAAACCAGACAAGATATTTCCAATGCAGTTGGCATAGTTGGAAGATTTGCAACAGAGCCTAAACAAAGTCACCTCATGGTAGTAAAAAGAATATTTAGATACTTGCAAGGCACTATAGATTATGGTCTATGGTATCCTAATTCAAAAAATGTTGAGCTTCATGTATATACTGATGTAGATTAGGCAGGATGCGTTGATGATAGAAAGATTATATCAGGAGGAGCATTGTTTCTTGGTGACATACTTGTCACTTGGACAAGCAAGAAGCAAAATTGTATCTCTCAGTCAATAGCAGAAGCAAAGTATGTTGCAATAGCCTTGAATTATTCTACAATTGTTTGGATCAAGCAAATGATAAAGGATTTTGGAATTTAGATTGACTATCCTATTTTTATTCATTGTGATAACACTAGCACTATCAATATGTCAAAGAACCATGTGATACATGCAAAGACAAAACACATTGAGATCAAGTATCACTTCCTAAGAGAGAAAGTGATAGAGAAAGAAGTCAAATTGGATTATGTGAGTACAAAGGAACAACTAGAAGATATATTCACAAATCCCTTGCCAAGGGATACTTTTGAGTATCTCAAGGAGAAGCTAGGAGTAATTCCCTTCCCTAATTCTGCTTAGAAGAAAGAAAATAGAGCATCAGTCTTCAGGGACTGATGGATGGTTGACTACTCTACTTCAAGAGTAGTACCGGTGCTTAAAAGAGTTGGCACCATTTTCCATTGATGTCAAAGGGGGAGTAATATATAGTCATGAAAAATAGAAGTAAAGGAGTAATATACTAAGGGGGAGTAGTATTCAGTCATGGAAGCAGTTCAGTTGAGGAAATAGAGAATATTGAAGAATATTGTAGCAGATGGAGGACTCATCCTTGGGGGAGTTTTGATGAGGAAATGGAGAATGTTATAAAATAATTTCTCATTTGGGTTGGTGGTGTTTTTCATTCCATATGTTGCCATCAATGCTAAAGGGGGAGATTGTTGGAGATTTGCCAGCAAGCCAGTGTTAACTGTATGTTTTTCATTGATGACAACATATGGTAAGTGGCATGCGTTGAAGACTTATGTAGTAATCTTTGAGTATATAAAGCATGGACATGTTATCATCATGATATCATGGATGCAGAGGTTAACTGTTAGTACAAATAATTATGTAGCATCTTGTGTCAGCAGTGTTCCTGATAGAGTTACAGGTAGTTTTATGTGAGTGATTGTCCATACAGTCATCATGGAGCCTTGTGCCTTTGGATATGTGATGAAGACATGTTAGTGGTGTTAAAATCATGGACACAAAGTCTGATGATTATTAGAAGTGAAGTTATGCAGTCACTATTCACCAGTAGGAGTTTCCTGTGTTTATTCAAAAGAGCCGATAGAGATTGTATTGGTTCAGGAGTTGCACCTATCATTTTGGTATGCGCCCTTGAATTACAGATTGGAGAAGCATTAAGAATGTTTTGTTAAGAGAACATGATGTAATTCATCTTGAGGAGGAATTTTTAGTTACTTTGGTAGAGCTGACAGTGTGTAGCGTGCATCTACATTTATTAATATTGGACAGGTCCCAGATTGTGTTGCGTGCTTAGTAGAGCCCAAAAAATTATTATTGGCGTATGTTATGTTTTCTCTAATATGATTTCAAGGTGGTTCTAATATGCCAAATTGATTATATCATTTAGAGGAAAGATATTTATAGGGAGTCATTTGTGATTGCTAAAGCATGGTTCAGAGTTGTTTGTGAAGAGCATAGCAGAGTGTGTGAAGTGTTGAGCCATCAACAGAAGGTATATGTCCAAGTGAAGAGTTTATGCTATACATTGTAACTGATCCAGATAGCGGGTCAAAGTGTAGTTCACCAAGATCCAGATATAGTGTGTATTTGTTATTCAGAAGGTTGTAGCCTTCACCCCTTTGAGTAGTGTGCTCTCAGACAGTGCGTCCTCACCCCTAATAGGGTTAATTGTAAAAGACTCTTAACAGGGTTTGACCCTTGACTAGGTCACTGTACTAAATACATTGTAAAGACAACTCCTAACATGGTTAAGGATCTTGTAACAAGGATCATAATACACTAGTGTAGATTATTAGTGGGTGTCAATTCCCACCGGGGTTTTTACCTATTTGGGTTTCCCCGTAACCAAAATATTGGTGTTGTGTTCAAGTGTTCTTTCATTGTGTTTGTGCTTTATGTTTAAGTATACTTAATTGGATAAATAATTGAAACTTGTAGATAACTAATTCACCCCCCAACCCCCCCCCCCCCCCCTCTCAGTTATTTCTTGGGACTATTCCTAACACTAGCTTACTTGCATTCTTATCTTAGTATTTCCTTATTGCATTTAGATTAAATCACATAGCTTAACTAAGAGGTATTATAATCTTATTAGATTAGCTTTGCTTTCTTGTTCTTGCATTTGCATTCTAGCTTAGATCTTTCATTTCATTTAGATCATCTCTCATCTTGCATTATCATTTTGAATCTCTCATTCTATGGTGCACCTTGCAAGGATTTCTTATTGAGGTTCATTTGAGACCCACTATGCATAATGTTTAAATTTTTGGACGTCATAGATAGGAAGCTATAATCTGCTTCTTGAGACCTCCTCTTCCATGTATTCTCTCTAGTATAATTGTTTATAGAAGTGTGTTACTTTTTTATCACATATCTTTAGTGCCCACCGTGGGGATAGACTCTCATTTTTAGCTCCATTTCTTGCATTTTTGGATTTTTATTGTCGCAGGTTCGTAACTTTGTTTTGCAAGCTAGGAAAATTGTACGACATTCCAAAGTATACCTGGGTGACATTTCTTAATACTACTAGGCAAAATTTTATATTTTCTGGAATATCTTCCTACTTCTTTGTGAAATTTTGTCCTGCTTCTTTGTGAAATATCATTTTGCCTTTATGATTTATATCGTTCTAAGCTAAAATATCACTTGGCTTCTTTAAGGTCTATCGTACGATTTTATAATAGATTGATTAGGCATCACCCAAATTTAATTTATGCCACAGTCCAAGTTTTTAGTTGATTTCTTGCATTTTCTAATCTCTTAACAACATCTAACAAGTGATCTTATAGGGTTATTGGTTTCATTTGCATAGTTTTTGTGCTCTAACTTGTGGTTTTGTAGGACTCTTGTCAAAGACTCATCTTTAAACTACTAATCATTGGTCTTGTAGGTTGCCTTGGAGATAAAAATCAACATTGTGTTTGCTTACACTTGGTTTTCTAGGCACCTAGCTTAATTATAAGGCTTCTTGTATTGTGGTTAGTTGAGTAGTAGGAGAGTATGTTCTTTTCCTTTTAAAAAATCAGAAATCTAGACCTACTTAGTTGATTATTTGCAAAGAGTCTTGGGTAAATGAACATGTGCTTGATGTTTTTGGGAGACACTATGAAGTAGGATAGTATGTTCTTTTCCTAATGGAAAATAAAAACTATAGATCTCCACTAGCTATCCATTTATTTTCTTGCATTTACCTTTAGAGGGCCTTCCAAGAGAGAAATCTTTTTGGAATGACCCAAGTGGGGAACACACGAACCTGGCTACTCCATCCCACTATAATCAAAAGCTTCCTTCAATCTAAAGAGAGGGATGACTTGGATATTTTCTATTCATAATGCTTCTTCATGTGTAGGGTCCAGTTGCCTAAATCTTGCTAAGTAAGACTACACTTGACTAGGCGCTTGTAGGGCCTTCTTGGTCTAAATCTTGTTTACAAGACTACAAGAGTAGTACATTCACTTTATATAGGGCTGAGAGGTCTAAATATTTCTTGCAAGACTATGCATTTTGGGTGCTTGTAGGGCTATAGGCCTTAATTTCGCTTGTGAAACTACAAGGGATAGTCATGAATGAAGATTCTTACTAAACACCTTAGGACTTAGAGGCTAACCTTTTGGCCATGTGACTTCCTTTGTACAAGGATTGATCCAAGTGGATTGACCTGGATCGCCCCAAGATACTCACCATGTGTACTCCCTTGGATGCAAATCCATGATAAAGCCAACATAATTTATGTGAGGTGAAGGAGTACCAAGTTGTGGGCAAAGGTTGGAACACTTCTCTTTTGACCTTAGGTAGTTTTGCTTCATGTTATTTCTTATGCTAAGACTTGTGAAGAATTTTGTGAACATACACTTGACACATTTATATACCTTGTTAGACTTCACAAATGCTTGTGTTTCCAAAGTTGTTTTGTCATTTGGTGGATTATTTGAAGACCTTTGTTTTCTCTCACTATTTGCTTGCTTGGAAATATTCAAACCTAATTTAGGGACGCTCATACTTCGAATTGATTGTCATACCTGATAGATCAATGATTCATGGCTTTTGTGGATGTCTATATCAAAAATTATAAAAAAATTGATTTTTTTTTTGAAATTTTTTACCCCAACTTGGCAGGACCATAACTTGACTCGGTGCTCGAAATTGTGAACCGTTTTCATCATTAGAAAGATAATCAAAATCTATAGTTTTAGTCTCAAAAATAGCGTGCCTTTGGCAGCCCAATTTTTGTGACTGTCGACGGTTTCAACTCCCAAAAATGAGTAGAAGACCTTTAAAAATGAAAATTACTAAAACATGAAAAATACTGAAAAAAATATTTAAAAAATTGCATTTTTTATTTTTCTAAAAAATGATCATACATGCTCATGGCTTTCTTGGCACATAAAATTCAAAGTCCCAATAGATTCTTAGATCTTGGTCTCTCATGTGTTCTCTTGGCCTCTTCTATCTACAAAGTGGTATCCTCAATAAATTGAGTCCTTGCTAGTGATTTGTTTCTCTTTTCTCTTGTTCTAATATCTTGGAAGTGCTCTAGCCTTGTCTCAAATATCTTATCTAATATTACACTTTACTCCAACTTTTTCACAAGTGCCACTCAATAGGTATTCATTTCTCATTCTCGGTACCTTGTACTTAGTTCTCTTGGCTACACTATCTATCTACTTATCTTTGAGACAAAAGCTATCATTACCTTGATCCTCTTACATTAGCTTAGTAGTCTTATCACTATCAATTTCTCAATCCCCTCTCTCATGGCTACACAAAAGTGGACTCGACCCTATGACTATAACAACAAGGAAGAAGATATTCTTATGACATACTTATTTGAGAAAATCTAATCTTTGGAATCTAACATTCAATACTTGAAGAAAGGAAATGAAACATCCTAGATAATGAACACTCTTTGAGAAACATGTCATTTTCTCTTCGATAATGATCAATCTATGTCTTCATATTCTTCAAGAAAGGACACTTCACAATTTCTCTCCAATTTTATTCAAATTCCTAAAAGTCCAATCTATAATCAAGAATGTCTTCATGACCTACCTATCTTTGATCAAGAACCTATTCTACCAGTCCATGACTGACCTATCTTTTATAGTCTTCCCTATCTGCAAAACATCAAAAAGAACCTAATTGTCCCTTAGAGAGAGTCTTTACTCCTTTGGGAGAATCTTATGAATTAGCATTGGAAAAAATCCTTAAAAATAATCTCATCACATTACCTCCAGCCACTTCCAACGAACTTTCATTCTTGAGTCTCTACTGTGTGTATCATCGAGATAATGAACATAGGACTTCACATTGCATAGAGTTGAAACATAAAATCCAAGATCTCATTGATGATGGAATAATTGGTGTTGAAGATCCTAATGAATTATCTAATGAAGATACTACTCTCAAGCGTGATCAAAATCATGAACCCATGTATAGTAATGGTTCTCATGCTGCATCTACCTCTTTCACCATTCTTCCATTTCCTAAAAATGAAAAGCCATCCAAAATCCCTACTTTGAACAAAAAACTTAATGCTTTTTTACTACCTATGTGTATCCTCAAGGGCTACCTCTAAAAGAGATCCAAGTTAATATACATCCTTCTACAAGCCTCTTCCATGATTCAAAGGTCATAGACCCCAAGCTTCCTTGTGCTTCAATGCCTATCATACCTATCCCCAATGTTCCTTCATCATCCCTTCAAGAATCCCTTACACCTATCCAAACTCTTGCTCCATCCTTAGAAGTGGTTCCATGTCAAGAGGACAATCTAAAGTATGAAGAAATAAATATCAATAAAGATCAAGATCAAGATACCATCCATCCTTATCCAGTGGTTGACCAAAGTCCCATATGCCCAAAGCCTCATGATGATTCCTTCCAAAAAGATATTCCTCCACCTCCTCTAACTTCTCCATCTCCTGAGAAAGATCAAGATACTCCTTCCATCACCTCCAATGATCTTATTGAAAATCAAGAGAAAATTTATATTCCTACATTATCTAAATATCCTTGTCAAGATCAAAATATCCTAGCAACTCCTTATCATAATCCTTCACATCCATCTAAAAAATATCCCATTTTTCCTACTCCTTTGCATAAGAATAAATACTCCCAAGCTCTTGTTGCTCATGTCAAATTTTCTCCTATTAAAGTTACTCATGAGCCTATGGGTGTAAGTAAAGACCAAATCCTTGGCCATGCTGCTCACTCTACAAATGTTGATATCCCTATGCATTATCCATTTGCATCTTCCAAATCCATCCTTGGTCCTTACATCCCAAAGCTAAAACCTTCAAACCTTCCATCCATATTGGGAGCTTATATCCCTCCATCCATTATACCTTTTTCTCTGAGCTTTTCATCCAGTTCTTCCACCATACCTCAAGATCAACAAAGACATGCATCCTTGAGAAATTTTCATACATGCACCCATCTAAAGCCATCATATGAGACTCATTCATCCATAATTCCCAAGCCTTTTGGAAGCAATTTGGATGTGCAATGTAAAAATAAAAAAATACAAGAATCCACTTACATGTGAAGATCACCATGTCCTATCTAATCGACATGTGGCTACAAAGAAAAAGGAACTATTCAAGAGACCTCAAGGGTTCTCAACGAAAAGAATAAAGTCAAAAATAAATATGGGTTCTTAAATCCATCATGGAAGATTTGCGATCAAAAGCCTCTAAAGTAAAGAAAAATCAAAATCTATGTGGATTCGCGTCCCTCTTAAAGGACTTGAACATAAAAGAAAAATTAAAGTTGACATTCAAGCTTCCAAAGTGACATAAGGGATAGGTGGCTAAAGGTAGAATCAAGGTTAATTGAGACTACTTAAACCCACAAACATGCCCTACAAAGAGTTACACATAGAAGAAATATGAAAACCACATGTAAGAAGTGAAAACACAATGGATATGAGACAAGCAACTGGTCGCAATACTAGTGCAAGTATATTAAATCAACAACATGCCCGGCTGTGAGGCCTTCTGGGTTTTGGCCTTATACAATGAGAATTATGAATTTGGAGTCTTAGCTCACATCTTAATCCTCTAATCTACTATCCTCCAGCTAGTACTACCACCAAAACTACCTCTACATCAACCCAAGCTCCAAATATATAGCCAACAAAGCCACAAGTCAACTAGTCAGACATTTAATTACAATATAGGTCCACTTAGGCGGACAAACCAAAACTAAAGCTAGAAATAACAAAACACAATGTGAAGTTGTATTTAGGTTCACACATGATCCAAGAATAGATCCCCAACTGCGCAAGATCCAATTTCCCCGTACAAAATCGCGCAAGCTGAAATACCACACGTTTCATGAGCAAAACTGGCAGAAAATTGATGCCCAAGGAAAATGGTGATAACTTCCAGATCCAAGTGAATTAGGATGTACGCTCTTAGGAAAATGCTCCATATTAGGTCCACATCACTGCATTAACTTTGCAAGGAAAGAAACCAATAGCAACAATGGCTATAAAATAAATATCAGACAGGTACAAGAAACATGAAATATTTTTGGTGATGCAAGATTTCTCAAGACCCAAGATGCTCCTGCATCAGACACCTGGGGTAACAAAAGAACTGATGTCCACATTAGGCACCACTCATATTCTAACCTGAATCATAAAGATCCAACTCACCTTGTGTAATCCATGAACTATCTTTAACTGGCTTATCTTTCCACTGAACTAGGTATTCCATGTAATCTTTTCTTGTTGTACTCTTGCTTACTCTACTATTCAAGATCTTCTCAATGTTGTCTCTGTCCTTCTTAGGATAATTCAAATCATATTCTACCTCATCATTTGATTCAAAGTACTCAAAGATATCATAAATATTAAATACAGGTGATATATCCATGTCCTCTGGTAATTCCACTTCATAAGCATTTCCACTATCAAACTTCTTCAAAATCTTACAAGGTCCAAATTTCTTCATTTTTAGCTTATTGTAGGTACCAACTAGAAATCTATTCTTCTTCAAATGAATCATAACCTCATCTCCAACTTCAAAATATATATGTCTCCTTCTATTATCTTCTCTTTGTTTATATTTCAGATTACTGTCCTCCAAATTCTTTTTAACTTCATCATGAAAAGTTCTCATGTATACTACAAAATCCTCAGCTTCAACACTTCTTCAGGTCTCAGTATGTAAATCTCTCAACTCTGTGGTTCCCTTAGGATGAAATCCAGTAACAATCTCAAATGGTGTCCTCTTAGTATTTCTATTCAAACTCTGCTTGTGCCAAAACTAAATCCCAATTAGCATGCTTCTCTCCAACTAAACATCTCAACAAGTTTCCCAAACTTTTGTTCACAACTTCAGTCTGTCCATCTGTCTAAGGGTGAAATGTAGAACTAAACTTTAATTCATTATTCATCTTCTTCCAAAGTGTTCTCCAAAAGTAACCAGTAAACTTAGTATCTCTATCTGGAACAATAGATTTAGGCAACCCATGCAATCTTACTACTTCCTTGAAAAATAATTCAGCTACATGCAATGCATCAGATGTCTTTTTACAAGGTATGAAATGAGCCATCTTATAAAATCTGTCAACCACTACCAAAATAGAATCATTACCTCTCTGAGTTCAAGGTAATCAAAGAACAAAATCCATACTCACATATTCCCAAGGTCTATCTATGTGTGAATGTTTAACACCTTCATGAAATTAGGATAATCAACTACAATTCTAGAAAAATACAATGCAAATTTAAGCTAAGAATTGAAATTAACATCCATGACATCCCATGGTTCTCTATCTAAGCTTGGTAAGTGAAGCTCTTAGCCTATTCTCCACTAGTGACAATCTTAGAATGAGAAATATTATAGTACAATGCTTAATCTAGCTCTCAAACTCTCAAATTGATATAAAAATAATTCAAATGCTCTCAATTACTCTCAATTGCTATGAAATTGCCTATAATGATGATGCTTTGCAAATGAATTTCTAAGATCTATTATGCTCTCAAAATGACTCTTATTTATAGTAAAATCCCAAGGGTAGGGGGTAGAGTTATTTAATCATGATTTAGCCTTGGTTGAGTCAAAAACTTTGAAATGTTTTTAAATGGGGGGACAATTTAAATGTTTGTCTCAAAGGTTTGGACCAAAAGACAAAATTGAGTGGTTGAGATGTAAAGTTGAAATGTGTGATTGAGATTCAACTATTTTGGAGTGATCCATGTGCTTTTGTTCTCAATTCTCATTGGTTGCTCAAATTGTTGTTGAAAGATATTAGGATTAATTAAATTCCATCAATTAATTAAATTAGTCATGTAAGGGAATAGGTTCAATTTGATTTTTGATTTAAAAACTATACAATTAATTGATTAAAATTAATTATATAGTGTTTTTTATCCCTTTAAGTTTGTATTTAATTATTTAATGTCATCATTTGATTTTTCCTTTTGATTTGATTGATTTTGTCCAACTTTGATTAATAAATGTCCATTTAAAAATTGATTTGATCCTTTTTTATGAGAATTAGTGCATTTTGATTAAGATTTTGCAATTTGAATGATTTTTAAGCACTTGCCCATTTTTTGATGTCTACAAATGCCCCTCTTTGAATTGATGTGTGTAGCTCATTGATTCAAAGAAAATTTTATGTCCTGATCACTGATTCTGATTGTTTGATTTGATACACAACTCTGATTTTGAAAAACTGATGTGAAAAATGATGCCACATGCCCCACTAATAATAGTTTAAAATTTTTAATGCCCCAGATTTGATAATATTTGATGCCAATTTGATACTCTTATGATGCCCCCTCAGAAATGAAAACAGATTAATCGCTTGATAGAAATATATTGATGAAATTGATGTATCGATCCAATATGTTTTCATTTCTGAAAAACATTGATGATATGCAGATTTCAACAAATGCCTCGGTTTGATTGAAAGAATTTGATGAGAAAAAATACGATTGAGAAAATGTTGTTGATGTTTGAGATAAGTTGATGATGTTTGGATATCACTTGATGTCAGTCAGAATCACTTGGTTGATGTTGTATTGATGTCAATCGGATAGGATAGGTATGCTGATAGTAGAACACGGATAGGATTGATACTGATAGGATTGATACTGATAATACACTCTCAAGACATAGAGACACGAACAAATGGATTGATTTCCCTTCCTCATGATCTAGAGTTAGGAGATTTGATAAGCTCAAGTTGGGCAAATGAATGATAGGATAACTTGATTGATGTTAGATGACCAATTGGATGATTCGACTGATTGATATTCAATTGGATTGGATTTGATAGGGAGGTTAATGATGGGAGGCTGATAGATAGGGTCATTTGATATGAATCAAGTACAGATGTAGATACAGGTAATGAAGAGAATTAGGTTTCCCTTAATTGATTAGATGATGAGGTTCCCCCTAGGTGAGCAAATCCATAGTAATGATAATCTTGGATGTAGCATTGATCAATTTGATGAGTCAGATATTTGAAGACATTGATTAGGACATTGATGATGTAATCATGATTATTTTCCACCCCCTTGCTTAAGGAAAATCCCATAAACATGCAAGTAATCTATCATGAAAATGCAATGCAATGCAACTAATTGTCACTAGCTTTTAGCAAAGAAATGCCATAGAGAAATATTTTTATCATTGAGCATTGTGGGACTGAAAAGAAAGTACAACCATCACTGACCACATCATGATGATATGAATACCACTTTATATCACTTTTGGTAACCCCTTTTAGGAAACTAGTACAACCCTCACCAACTATGGGAGTATGAATACCAGTTTCAACGGATTCAATGTTGCAAGTGGATTTTGGTATTAAGATATGGAAAATCTAAATAGCCAAGGTATCTGTTTGCATAAACAAGCAAAGGTCAACCCTCCATCCTATGTGATGTTGGAAATATTCAAGACTATCTAGGTTACTGAGAGGGGAGGGGTGAATCAGTAACTTCAAAACTTTTAATAGATTCAGATCTTAATAATATTAGATTGATAATCTGACTGCATGCATGAGTAACAGAAAGAATAAAACATTCATAACACTTAGAACACTGAGATTTGGTGACCCAGAAACCTTCCAAGTAGAAAGTAAAACTGGGGTGGGGATGATACCCACAAAACTTCAATACTGTAGTATAAAGTTTACCGGTTAAGGCTTACAATGATCACTTCTGATGATCTGCCCTGTTAGGAGCAATAAGGACTGCTAGGTCCACCTTGTTAGAGGTTTTACAAACATACAATGAAGTATGCACTCGGTTAAGAGATTTTTACAAAGACTGTTAAGTCTACCCGGTTAAAGGATTTCAAGCTGATTCACCTGTTAGGATGAAACAATAGATCTCTTACTTGCAACTGTACTTTCTAATTGAGATTCTCTGATGTACTGATCACCTTCTATGATGGATAGATCTTTGCTACTTCTTATACTACTGTAGCCCTTTGTAATTCGCTTATCTCTGCCTTTCTCTCTTTTTCATTACTTCTCTATATCTTACTTTTTGGATATGACATAAAACATTGTTTATATATCAATCTAAGTCAATTCCAAAACAATTACAAAGTCGACTCTTAAACAAGTAGACACAAATATTACTGAGTCAGCCCAAATATAGTTATATGGTTACTGCAAACTAACTTAGTGACTTTCTGATACTCGGCGTCCACTACGTTACTCGGCATCGTCATGCACTCGGTAGAAGTGGAAGCTCGGTCCATACTAACCACTCGGTCGTAGTTTCAAACTCGGTAAATACTGGAGACTCGGTAGATAAAGTGTTACTCGGTAGAAACTAAATTTCCTATTTAACTGTGCAGCACTCGGTAAACACTGTGAAACTTTGCGAGCTCGGTATGCACTGTTCTGCTCGATAAGCTCTATTCTGCTCGGTAAGCTCTGCTCTACTCGGTAAGCTCTATTCTGCTTGGTATGTACTGTTCTGCTCGGTATGCACTGTTCAGAATAAGTGTTGTCACTAATGACAATCATGCTTAATGCCAACATGTGAAAGTCCTTGATGGTTCTTTGATGACCATGTCATTAGACGAATTCACATAAGTTAGTGGATTTCCCTCAAGATAGTCACTCAAAGGCAAGAAAAATATCATGTCTCCATCATCGCCAATCTAGTCAAAACATCATCAATTAGCTAAAAAGATGTGATAAAATTCAATTCAATACCGATCATCTAAAAGCTTCAAGTGTTTTGTAATGTATCAAGATTTTCAAAAAGAATTTCTAAACATTCTGATCATTTAAGTGATGTTAATTTTTAATCCTGAATAATAAAGTCAATGAAGGCTCAAGGATCAAGTTGTAGGATCAAAATACTTGGTTGTGAACAATGATATCCATCAAAGGTTCAACAAAAATCTCTCTTTTTTGAAGCTTTGATAAGTCTCTCTGATATGTGATCGAAAGTAGCACTATTGAATCCAATTGAGTTTAATGCATTGTGTCATGTGAATTGATGCCTGTTTGTTGAAATCCACTGATTAAGATCAAATTCCCTTAGTTGGATAGGAAAAATGTTGGACTTGGGAAAACTTCCAAAATATTACAAAAGCTCAGTTTATGCAAGATGTAGCTCAAAGCACTTCATGCAAGAAATTACCAACTCTCGAACAAGATCACATTGATTTGCCCCTAATGTCTAGCAAGATATAGGACATGAATGATGGATTTGCAAGCTGATGGATTAGAGGTGGAAAGGCCATGATGGATGAAGCATGTGAATGTGACCCGTAAGACCATCTCCTCAAGATTATACAAGCTAAGGAAAAATGATATAGCAATGTGAAACATGTTTTTGGCTAAGCCATGGAAGCCAATGATGCAGTGCTAGATAGCCTATAGGATAACGATCTGCTGTCATGAAAATGAGGGATCCAAAAGAGTGGACATGTCAAGAAGTTTTTGATAACAAATTTTGTATTTTAAGTTCTTTATTTTGATCAAGACCAAGGTGTCAATGGGTAAGATGTGGATAAGATAACACAATCAGGATAAAGGGGTGATGGAGTCTATGAAGGGATGTTTTGGGATTATGGAAAGATTGTCCAGGAATAATGAAGGTGAATTTGGGATAAGCAAGATTGTGATAGGGTCACATGGATGCAACAAGTAAATAAGTTGATGGAAAGGATAACAAATGTCCAGATATTTAATGCTCATGGATGTGTTCAACCTTGTAAAGATTAAAGGTGAGAGAGGGAATATGGATGTAAGTGAGATACATGATAGGAAGATGGAGGATAGCATGGATGAAACTTGCCCCCAAGTGTAGAGTGCAAGAAGGAGGAATTATGCATGATGCCTATTTGTCAAGTTTTCATCATGGTATTTGTCCAAGGTGCCATAAGAAGTGGTTTTCACCATAGGACATATTTATTTCTCTTTACTTTTGCCACCAAGGCGCCTATTGCTAGGTTTTCACCAAGGCACTTTTTTCTCTTTTTTTTTTTTTCTTTTTTTGTATTTTTCAATATTTTCCCAACATCGGGATCTTTGGACAATGCTCTACTAAAAGATATGCTATAATAAACCATGGGTATGACTAGGATGCTCAAAGATATTGATGAGGTGACAAAAAAGGATAGATATGGAGGATAAAGGTAGGTGGTGGTAAAGGTTTTATGCAATAGATTGGATAAGAGGGATGGAAATATGGAAAGTAGGTGTTGGAAAATGAATGTGAGGATAAGAAGAAGGTATGTTGTAGATGGAAATGTTGGCAAGATCAACTTTGACACACACTTTGAAGAGTGGTGGAATGATGGAGGAACAATAGATGAAGGAGGTAAGGATCTTTATGAGGTAGTGGATTTTGGGATGTAGGAACCCAAATCAGACTTGGAAAGTGGAAGATGTTTGGAAGGGGATGAAATGGAAGCCTTTGGAAGCTTGAATGTCAATTTTTATTTTTATTTTGTGTGCAAGTCTTGCAACAGTGACTTGGGAATCCACAGTCTTTGATTTTCCTTTCTTTTGTGATGCTTTTGAATGCATTTCTTCAATGAGGGATTTAGGAACCCACGTTTTATTTTTTTCTTTTTGCTTGGTGGACCTTTGCAGCCTTTTGGATATTTCATTTTTCTTTTCATTCACATGTCGATTAGATGGGACATTGTGATTTTTATACACATATGGATTCTTGGATTTATGATTGTTATGTTGCACATCAACATTGCTTCCAAAAGACTTAAGAATTATGGATGAATAGGAATAATATGGAGGGTTCATATGGATTGGTGTTTGGACATTCTTCAAGTATGTGTACCTTCATTGATCTTGATACATGGTAGGGTAAGTGAATGGAGAGCTAGGGATGATATGAATGGAGGATGGAGGAATATATGGACTTAATATGGATGGAAGGGATGAAGACTTTTGTTTTGGAACATAGGAACCCAAAATGGATTTGGAGGATAGTGAAGGCATATGGTTGTGTTTGAATGGAGGGATATAAGGTGTGAAAGGGATATCAATATCTTTCAAAGGAGCTGCATTGCCAAGGTTCTCATCTTTAAGATTTATCTTTATACCAATACACTCATGAATAGCTTTGATAGGAACACATTTGATAGGATCAAATGAAGCTTGAAGGGATTTATTATCATGCAAGGGATTTGGAAGAATGATGATTTCTTGAGGTGAACATGGAGGAATATGACAAGGAAATGATAGGATACTTTGATCTTGACAAGGATCTTCGAAGGGTATAGAGAGGGTATTTTTCTCTTGATTTTCAATATGCTCATTGGAAATTGTGGAAGGGATATCTTGATCTTGCTTGGGAAGTGGAGAAAATATGGAACTTGGAAGGATATTTGGTTCTTGGAATGGAAGGATATCATCTTGGAAGACATGAAAGGATGCAAGGGGATCATCATAGGGTTCTATAGATATGGGAACTTCATCAAATATGGGAGGGGATTGTATATAATCTTGATCTTGATCTTTATCAATATTTGTTTCTTTTCTCTTTGGATTATCCTCTTGACATGGAGCCACTTCTAAGGACAAGGTAGATGTTTGGATATGTGTGAGGGATGTTTGGAAGAATAATGTAGGATCCTTTTGAAGGGGTATAATAGGCATTGAAGCACATGAAGCTTTGAGGTCCAAGATCTTTGAAGCATGGAAATGATTTGCAACAAAATATAAACTAGCTTGGGTTTCTTTTAGAGGTAGCCCTTGAGGGTAGACATGGTCAATGTGAAAAGTGTCATCATTAGGCTCACTCTTTGATGAAGGAATTTTGTATAGTTGTGAAGCTTTGTGAGATGGACAAAGGATAAAAGGAGTACAAGCTATGGGAGAAACCTTGCTAGATGGAGGTTTGTGCATTAGATCTTGCTTGAGAGTGGTACTTTTCTCTTCATACTCTTTATTATCTTGATCACAAATAGGATGATCATGAAATTTCCCTTGATCCAAGATAGGTTTGTTGCTCTTAAATGTTTCTTTTTGCAAGGAATACGAAGATACAGATGGCCCATCATTATAAAGAAAAGGACACATTGATCTTAATGATGGCTTTCTAGATGATTTATCTTTTTTTTTCCCTCATTTTCCCTCAAGGTTGATGTGTCAAAATTATGAGGAAGCTTAGCTCCTGATTGAGCTAACTTTATGAAGTATGCTTCTTTATCCCTCTTCAAAATTAATCCCATTATTTCCATAAATATGGGATCTTGGATTGCTTCTAAAACTTCATCTTCAAACACCTCATCATTTTGATTCCAATGGAGATTTTGATCTTTATTTTGATATTTATGCTCCATAATAGGATTGATTCATTTCTCAAATAGACTCGTCATTATAAATGTTTTTCAGGAATATGATCTATTTGTTGCACTGATAAGGAATATCTCCGAAAAGGGTATCCAAAAATGATTTCAAAATCTTTCCAAACCTTCGGGAGATGTTCACTGTTTTCCCTTCTTTGTTTTTGGGTGTCACTTGCCAGTGTGTAGGCATGAATTAACAACTAATATGCGGTTACTGGAATATTCTTAAGCAGTGCTTTGTAGTTCAGTAGGTGGCTTTTCTTTGTTGATAGGCATTTCTTAATCTTTTCCAGGCATTTCTTGAAATATCACAGGCATGACTTCCTTATTGACAGGTGTTTCCTGAATAGTCATAGGCATGACTTTACTATTTATAAGCAGTTTTTCTCTATGTGTAGGTGGTACTTTGCAGACCAGGTTGTAAATTTCAAATTTTAAAAGTTGTAAGATTAGGTCTGCAGAATATTCCTGCTTGAAAATGGAGTACAAACACAACACACACATCAAATTTGTACCATATCCCTAAAACCACACTAAAAGTGTATGTTCTAGATCTTTTTCACAAGTATGAACAAGAATATCTTCCAAGCAATCTACCTAGAGTCAAATTTGGCTTTTTAAACACATTTGGCTCTACAAGGTAGATTACTATTTAGTAGGTTTTTAAAGAACACCTCTGCTCTAGATCATGTCAAGCTCTTTTATCCACTTGCGGGCTTCCCACACGCACAAAAGCACGATTTGGCACAATCCAAAAGGACTACTAGAGGAAGTAAAGAAACTTGCACACAACCTAGTCACTCCCCGATTAAGGAAGAGTGTATTTTTTTTTTATAGTGGGTTGGATAGTACCACAACTAAAGCGATTGTCTCCCACTTGGGTCATTCCCTCTCACCGTCCTCATAAGGAAAATCTCGGGAGGCAGGCCCTCTAATGCTCTAATTTATCTAGCATGTATAGAAAACAAGAAATCAAACTTAGCTCAACAAGTTTGGGAATTTGGTTCACTTAGAAAGTGAAGAGCATATCCCTATTGTTGTTCTTTGTTCTAAACACTCCAATCAAATTTTGTTCTTTTTCAGCCTCTTAACAAGGAGATTCTTATAAATGAAGTGTTTGGTTAATTCCTTCCTTCCTTTCTACCAAATTGAACCAACATGTTTGGCTTTTTGATCCACTTTAAAAAATGGAGAGCATATGCCTAATGCTTGTTCAATTTGACAAATAGTAAGGTTTTTCTATTAATCTAGATTCAATGAATAGCCACAATTTAAGCAAAGCAAGCTTGATTTGATGAATACCTCTTTTTGTAGCTAGCAAAGGCTAGGCACTTTTATGAGGTTTTTGGCTTTTTAATTTGCTCACTCACCTAGTGGCAATCGTTCTTGCTCCTTCCCCCAAAAAATTAGTCCAACACAGCCATACAAAATGAAGGAAACCAAAGGAACAATTGAAATTGCAAATTAAGTGTTTTTGACAAGATTTTTCAAAGAAATTTCAACAACTTAATGTAAGCAAATTTAACTCAAAGTAGGGAATTTCATCTTGTATGCATCCAACACTTTAATGTAATGTTTGTAAAGATCTTCTTCAAATTTAAAACTATCCAAAATCACAGCAGTATGAATCTCTTTTTGACATTTTATTTGGATTCTTACATTTTTACTCTCTTGAGTGATTCTGCTCTCTAGTTTCCTGACTTTCTTGTGTTTGCTCATCTGCAGGAAAAACACAAACAAAGAGTAAGAAAACAAAAATTAAAAATCTAATAGCAAATTTAAGCAGAAAATGTAAAGCGTCATTTATCATCTAATAAGCGTCAGTTAAAAGTTAGTAGGTGTCATTTAAATGCTAGTAGGTGTCATTTAAATGCTGGTAAAAATCATTTAAATGCTAGTAGGCATCATTTAAATGCTAGTAGGTGTCATTTAAATGTTGGTACACGTCATTTAAATTCTGGTACATGTCATTTAAATTCTAGTAGGCATCATTTAAATGGTAGTAGGTGTGATAGATCACTATAAATTGCGCAGTAAGAATCATCACATGCGGCAAAGGACAACTAATATGCGTTAGTTCTTAGATCACAGGCGTTTCTTTACGCTCCTAGGTGTAACACTTTATCTCACAGGCATCAAAAGAATAAAAGATAGAAGAGAAAGAATCACTCAAGCATCAGTTAACTACTTGTAGGCATCGTCAGCATGCTGATACGCATCATTAATCCTTCATAGGTGTCATTTCTCCTATTTTCTACAAAAGTTCATAGAAAAGTGAAGCCAAAACACACAAAATTTGATAGAAATGATAGAAATGAGGCTCAAAGCCCCAAGATGGGCACCATTTGTGTGTGAATGTTTAACACCTTCATGAAATTAGGATAATCAACTACAATTCTAGAAAAATACAATGCAAATTTAAGCTAAGAATTGAAATTAACATCCATGACATCCCATGGTTCTCTATCCAAGCTTGGTAAGTGAAGTTCTCAGCCTATTCTCCACTAGTGACAATCCTAGAATGAGAAATATGATAGTACAATGCTTAATCTAGCTCTCAAACTCTCAAATTGATACAAAGATAATTCAAATGCTCTCAAATGCTCTCAATTGCTATGAAATTGCCTATAATGGTGATGCTTTGCAAATGAATTTCTAAGATCTATTATGCTCTCAAAATGACTCTTATTTATAGTAAAATCCCAAGGGTAGGGGGTAGAGTTATTTAATCATGATTTAGCCTTGGTTGAGTCAAAAACTTTGAAATGTTTTTAAATGGGGGGACAATTTAAATGTTTGTCTCAAAGGTTTGGACCAAAAGACAAAATTGAGTGGTTGAGATGTAAAGTTGAAATGTGTGATTGAGATTCAACTATTTTGGAGTGATCCATGTGCTTTTGTTCTCAATTCTCATTGGTTGCTCAAATTGTTGTTGAAAGATATTAGGATTAATTAAATTCCATCAATTAATTAAATTAGCCATGTAAGGGAATAGGTTCAATTTGATTTTTTATTTAAAAACTATACAATTAAAGATTAAAATCAATTATATAGTGTTTTTTATCCCTTTAAGCTTGTATTTAATTATTTAATGTCATCATTTGATTTTTCCTTTTGTTTTGATTGATTTTGTCCAACTTTGATTAATAAATGTCCATTTAAAAATTGATTTGATCTTTTTTTATGAGAATTAGTGCATTTTGATTAAGATTTTGCAATTTGAATGATTTTTAAGTACTTGCCCATTTTTTGATGTCTACACTATTAGGTACAAGCAAAGGTGTATACAATCCCACATTCTGACTAGTTCCTTTTGCTACTTGACAAATTCTACAACCTCTAACCATTCCCTATACATCTCTATAAATTTGTGGCCAAAAGTATCTTTCTAAAATCAGTTTCACAGTCTTATCAATCCCAAAATGTCCAGCAAGTCCACCACTATGTTTCTCATTTATTATGTTCTCTCTCATAGATCCTCTAGGTATGCACAACTGAACTCCTTTAAACAACATATCTTTTTGAATGAAATAATCAGTCCACTTATCACTCATTGTTTGTTCCTTACAATCTTTCCAACATTCTACAAAATCAATGTCAGTCTCATACAAACACTTCAAATCATCAAAACCAAGTACCTCAACTTTTGATCTCTATCAACAAACTTATTCTTCAGCTCAAGGCGTTAGCAACCTTATTTGACTATCCACTCTTATGCTTTAATGAAAAGGAAAATATTTGCAAGAACTCAACCCACTTCATATGTCTCTGATTCAATTTATTCTGACTTCCCAAATACTGCAAAGCTTTATGGTCAGCATACAACACAAAATATTTAAGCATCAAATAATGTCTCCATTTCTTCAAAGCTTGAACAATAGCATAGAATTCCTGGTCATAAACTGAATATTTTCTCTTGGCATCATTCAACTTCTCACTAAAGAAAGCTACGGGTCTTCCTTCTTGACTCAAAATAGCTCCAATGGCACTTCCACTAGCATCACATTCAATTTGAAAAACTTTACTAAAATCAGGAAAATCAAGTGTAGGAAACTCTATAATTCTTTGTTTCAATGTTTCAAAACTTTTTTGTGCTCCATGTGTCCATTTGAAATCCCTTTTATGTCCTCTAATAGTTTCAGTCATAGCATTACAAATAGAACTGAAATTTCTGATAAACTTCCTATAAAAACTTGCCAATCCATGAAATGATCTTACCTCTCCAACATTCTTTGGTGTAGGCCAATCAAGTATAGCTCTTACATTATCAGGATCCATTTTCAATCCATCAGCTAAAATTACAAAACCAAGGTACACAATCTCTTCTTTCATAAATGAATATTTCTTCAAATTAATCAACAACTTTTCTTCCTTCAATCTCTGCAATACTTGTCTGATATGTTCAAGATGTTCTTCCTTACTCTTACTGAATATCAAAATGTCATCAAGATATACAATCACAAACTTACCCAAGAATCTTTTCAAAACTTCATTCATCAGCCTCATGAAAGTACTAGGTGCATTAGTCAAACCAAAAGGCATAACCGACCATTCATACAAACCTTCATTAGTCTTAAAAGCAGTTTTCCATTCATCCCCTTCTTTGATTCTAATATGATGATATCCACTTTTCAAATCAATCTTTGTGAAATACTTTTCTCCACTCAAACTATCCATTATATCATCCATCCTAGGCAAAGGAAATTTGTACTTTACTATTATCTTGTTTATAGCTCTAGAGTCAGTGCACACAATAGGTACTAACACAACAAGTACTGCACAAGGACTCAAACTTTCCCTAATCAAACCTCTTTCAAACAATTCTTGCACTTGTCTATTCAACTCAATCTTTTCGTCAGGTGTTAACCTATGTGGTGCTTTATTAGGCAAACTAGCTCCAGGTATCAAACCCATACAATGACTTATACTTCTCATAGGTGGTGAACCATCAGGTACATTATGAGAAATGATGTCATGAAATTCATTCAACAAAGGCTTAACCTTAGGCGCATATTCTAACTCATCTTTTTTCTCAGTTTTCCTTGGAATTAAAACAAAACAAATATTCTATTCTTTCATTTCTCTTGCAAATTTTTTACCATCAACTAGGCATACTCTGACTGTAGTACAATGACTTTCCTCAAACTTTTCTACTAAAGGCAATAATACTTGTTTCTTTCCATCCATCCAAATAGTATATTGGTTCAATCTACCATCATGCAAAGCTTTCCTACCATACTACCAAGGTCTACCCAAAAGAATATGACAACAATCCATAGGCATAATATCACACAAGACTTCATCTTGATAATTCCCAATTTTGAATTTAACAAGGCATTATTCACTTACAAGTAGTTTATGCTCCTTCTGGATCCAAGCAATATGGTAAGGCTTAGGATGTCTCAATCTCTACAACTGCAATTTGTTAACCAACTCTTCGAATGCCAAATTATCAGAACTTCCACTATCAATGATTACCTTGCAACATTTATCATCGATCTTACATTTGGTTCTGAACAAACTTTTCCTCATAATAGGTTCCTCATCAACTTCTTCATTCCACAAGATCCTTCTTAGCATCAAGTTCTCACCATGTTCAGGTTCATTAGACATTTCCTCAACTTCTTCACAAGCCAAATTGTTTCTACCATTACCTCCAGTCTTCTTTCCAGAGTTAGTACATTCAAAGACTCTATGTCTTTCTTCGCCACATTTGTAACAAGTACCTTTAAAACAAGATTTCTCTTCTCTTTTCCCATTATTGTTATTCCTAGAGTAACCAGTATAGCTACCTCTAGAGTAATTACCTCTTCTACTAGCAGGTTCATCTTTCCATCCATTATCTTGCACTGCATTGTCAGATCTATTACTTTCTCCATAAGATCTGCCTCTACTTCTCTGAAATCTGCCACCTCTTCCTCTTTGTCTTTGTTCATGTCTCTTTGTTAATCGTTCTTCAGCCTTCAAAGAAAATTGGTAGGCTTCTTCCACACTATCTATTTTAACATAACTAATCTAATCTTGAATCGATGTCCTTAGACCATTCAGGTATCTAGCCACCTTCTCAACTTCATCATCCACATGTCCAGATCTGATATCCAATTTGTAAAACTCCTCAGTATATTCCTTCACACTCATGTCATTTTGTCTTAGATTTTGCATCTTTCTCATCAAACTAACTTGATAGTCAACTGGGAGGAACTTCTTCATCATCTTTCCAAGCACTTTCATCCATGTCTTCATCTTTTATTTTCCTCTCTTTTGTCTCTCAGTTTACAAATGATCCCACTATAGAGATGCATGACCTTTCAACTTTGTGACTGCTATCTTAACCTTCTTGTTATCAGGAGTACCTTCATACTCAAAGTATTTATCCATCTCAGAGATCCAATCCAAAAGTGCATCAGTCTCAAGTCTTCCATCATAGCAAGAAACTTCCACAACAGGTCTGGAGTTAGCCTTAGACAAAACTCTCAAGAGTCTTTCCTCATCCTGCTCAACTTCAGGTTCATGATTAGGTGCTGCCTCTTCTTCATCACTAACATCTTCAAGATGTGTGCCTCTTCTCTAGACTATCTCTACAGCTTTAAGCCTAGTTGCAATCTGCCTCAACATATACATGATAACATTATCATTTCCTCTACCTCGAACCATCTTGACAATCAGGTTCTAGAAAGATCGTAACCTTCTGCAAGTTATAGGTCAGATCTCAGATATGCCACCCTACAACAAATCCAATAAGGTTCTCCACGATCCAATCCATAAGAAATAACTCGCTCTGATACCACTTGACGCAAGGGATAGGTGGCTAAAGGCATAATCAAGGTTAATTGAGACTACTTAAACCCACAAACATGCCTTGCAAAGAGTTACACATGAAAGAAATATGAAAACCACATGTAAGCAATGAAAATACAATGAATATGAGACAAGCAACTGGTTGCAATACTGGTGCAAGTATATTAAATCAACAATGTGCCCAACTGTGAGGCCTTCTGAGTTTCGGCCTTATACAATGAGAATTATGAATTCAGAGTCTCAGCTCACATCTCAATCCTCTAATCTACTATCCTCCAACTAGAAATGCCACCAGAACTACCTCTACATCAACCCAAGCTCCAAATATATAGCCAACAAAGCCACAAGTCGGCCAATCAGGCATTTAATTACAATATAGGTCTACTTAGGAGGAGAAACCAAAACTAAAGCTAGAAATAACAAAACACAGTGCAAATTTGCATTTAGGTCCACACATGATCCAAGAATAGATCCCCCAACCGCGCAAGATCCAATTTCCTCGTATGGAACCGTGCAAGCCAAAATACCACACATTTCATGAGTGAAACTGGTGGAAAATCGATGCCCAAGGAAAATGGTGATAACTTCCAGATCCAAGTGAATTAGAATGTGCGCTCTTAGGAGAATGCTCCAGATTAGGTCCACATCATTGCATTAACTTTGCAAGGAAAGAAACCAACAACAACAATAGCTACAAAACAAACATCAAATAGGTACATGAAACATGAAATATTTTTGGTGATGTAAGATTGCTCAAGACCCAAGATGCTCCTGCATCACAAAGACTTCTACTCCATATCCTTCCAAACATCTTCCATCCTCTCCTTCATCCATTTTGGGTCCTTGTGTCCCGAGATCCATATCCTCTCCTACATCAAAACCTCAAGCTATTCCATCCATTTTTCCTCCATTATTCCACTACCCTTCAAGGTGTGTGTTAATGTTGATCTTGCCATCATATCCACATACTGCTACGCAATCCTTATATACTGTCCTACACTTACTTCTTGTGCTCTCATTCATTATCCTTTTATTCCCCTTTCTTACACATAAATCCTTAGCCATCATCTACCTTATCCTCCATACTTTTTCCTATCATTACCTTATCAACATCTTTGAGCATACCTCTCACCGGCCTTGGCCTATCATAGAATATCTTTCTAAAGGAGCATTATCCAAAGAGCATCAGGCTTGAGTTCCTTCAAAATTAGAAAATATAAAAAAATAAAAATAAAATAAAATTGAAAACACGCCTTGGTGAAAACCTAGAAACATGTGCCTTGGTAGCAAAAGTAAAGAGAAATAAATTCTTTCTATGGTGAAAACCACTCCTTGTGATGCCTTGTACAAGTACCATATGAAAACTTGACAAACAGGTGTCGTGCGTAATTCTTCCATCTTGCGCTCTACACTTGGGGCAAGATTCATCCACACTAGTTATTTCATCTGCACCCATACTTTCTCTTCCACCTTTGACCTTGACAAGGTTGAACTATTCATGAGCATCATATATCTTGCCATCGACTTACTCACTTGCTTCCCTCTATGATACCCTATCATGATCTTGCATATCCAAAATTGGCCATCACTATTATTAAGCATCTTTAGCATTATCTCAAACCATTCACTCATAGCCTCCATTGACCTTTATCCTCATTGTGTTATCCTATCACTATCTTATCCAATTGACCTCTTGGTCTTGATCAAAATGAAGAATGAAAAAAATAAAATAAAAATGCAAAATCTGTTAACAGGAGTCTCTTGACATGTCCACTCTTTTGGACCACATTCTCTCATGACACTAAGTCATTATCCTATATGCTATCCAATACCGTTTCATGAGCTTACATGATTGTATTCCCTTTTCCTAGCTCGGTTATTCTCAAGGAGACTATCCCTAAGGGTTGCATTTACTAGCCTCATCTGTCATGATCTTTCTGCTTCAATCCACCAGCTTTCTAATCCATCCATCATGTCCTATACCTTGCTAGACATTGGGGGCAAACTAATGTGATCATTCTTGAGAATTGGTAATCTCTAAAAATTTTAATTTTTTTTAAAAAATGATCCTATTTTTAAAAAAAAATCATACAAATTCTTATCTTGCTTTACCACTTGATCGATCTCTTGAGCTTAATCTTAGTCAGTTTATCCATCCTTCCCGGTAGGCAATTTATCACCGACACTACTTGGTGTTTCTTAACACCCAATCCTATAGTGTTTCTTAACACTACCAATCTAGACATAACCGTGTTTCTCAACACATATCAGATCTTCCCTTATCTTCTACACACACACACACACACACACATAGACGCGAGCACAAAGGTGTTCCTTAACACCCAATGCACCTTACATCTTAGAAAACTGAAATGAGTGAGACATGTTATGACTTATTTTTCTTGGTGTGTTGTTTGACTGATGACTTTTACTAAGTGTTCCCTCCTTAGTTTCTCTGCGATGTTACAACTAGAGGAATGAGGGCATGGGGCATGTTCTCTTTGATTTATGCTTGTGGGTATCACTTTAATGATCCTAGGTGTCTCTTGCTTTGATCCCTTGGACACTCTAGAGATTTAGAACCATATCCTTGACTGTTACATTGTGTTTTCTCATGAAATACCATACTTATGGTTATCTTAGCGCTTATGCTTTGATACTGGTATAATCTCACAACATTAATTTGGAAACCATGTTCAGGCCATCTCGATACTTATGTCTTGATGCTTATATGTGTTTCCTACATTCTATCTGATATAGATCATATTCATATCTTCATAGTTGCATTCGCACTAGTGATGGTTGTATGATCTTGCGATATCCCTTAATAAGGCTCGATGATAAAAATAAGGACCTATTAACCCTTGCAAATCACACTTTGCATTTTCATGGTAGCTTGCATTTCTTAGGCACATTCTTAGTTTGCATTTCAAGTTTGGAGAGAGTCTCCTTCATCATAATTGGATAGTTAGGTAGCTGTGCTTGATCATGTATCTCCTTTCTTCTATATCGATCATGTCTTTATCACCTCTTTAATATTTCACCTTTTCACCCTTTCCTATCATCACAAGGGGTTAATCATACCATTATATCTAATCTATCCAAAATGTTAGTATTTTGACCTAAATTTTCAAAGTTTCAAATTTCTACAAAAATTTCACTCTCACCTAATTTCGACGTCGTGGATCCATTATTGGGATTGAAATTGAAATTTGACTTCATCTTGATTGTCAAAATTGTATTTTAAAATTTATTTTCTTCCTATGCGCAACTGACTAACCCTTCAAGGTTAATCTCTTGAATCTTTTGAGACAATCATCATTTCCCTCTCTTCCATCATCATTTCATCATACTTTCTTCTTATTTTGACCTAATGCCAATGCTATATCTTCCTGGTCAACCTGATTCAAACAGGGGCAAATTTTCATCACTTGGTGGTCAAACTTGGTCTTGTGCATTTAATCGATCATCTTGGACCTTATCTTGATTTGATCAAATCTATCTCATTTCTACATCTCTTCTACCTCATTTCGATTTCAATCCCGAGGGGGCAAGAATAGTCTATCATCTATCTCTTAAGATGAAAATCGATTCTGCTATCTTATCTATCTTCACTAGTTCTCATTTGATCAAGTTTAGAATTAGCTACTTTTCTATGCTTCATTCGATCAAGTTTGGAGTTAGATCTATCTTATCTACCTTTTCTAGTTCCTATTCGATTAGGTTCGGGAATAGATTTGTGCTCTGTGCTCTGTTCGATCAAGTTCAAAGTCAGATCTCTAATAGTTACCTTAACATCATCATTCTTTGACTCAATCTGTTTCTAGATTGCTTACACATTAGTCAAAGAGGGACAAATGTAATCACTCAAAAAATGGTCTAGTAAACTTTGAGCTCCACTCGACTAACATTAAAATTTAAATACTAGATTTTATCTTATGCTTAATCAATCTTGCGTATTGATTTAATCTCTTATTTCTTGATCAAATCACCTCTTTAATCATTTATTTGATGATATCCTAAAGTTTGACCACTTTACTCTAAGTTTTGTTTAATTAAAAGAACATGTCTCCTTTTAATTAAATAAACCCATTTTATCCTATGTGTGCACATAAAAATGAATTTCTTAATTTCAAAAAAAAGAAAAGGCAAAAATTGGAATCTCTTTTGCCTCTTAATCCTCACCACTTATCTCTACCTAACCATTCATGTCCATTGATTTTGCCTCTTGAGAATCTTGTGACCTAAAGTCAAAATAGGGATTTTCCTCCACCCTTGGATTTTGCCTCTTAATCTCTCATCGTCCATTACTCTTTAAAAAGAGACTTTTTCCTCATTCTTGTCTAGTCTAGATATTACTCATTCATGCTAGTGTTATGCTATTATTTTATTTACTTGCATTCGTAGAGCATTCTCTTACATCCTAGCTTACTTGCATTCTTAGCTTAGTATTTCCTTATTGCATTTAGCTTAAATCACATAGCTTAACTAGGAGGTATTATAATCTTGTTAGATAAGATTTTCTTTTTTGTTCTTGCATTTGCATTCTAGCTTAGATCTTGCATTTCATTTAGATCATCTCTCATCTTGCATTATCAATTTGAATCTTCCATTCTATGGTGCACCTTGCAAAGATTTCTTATTGAGGTTCATTTGAAAGCCACTATGCACAATGTTTAAATTCTTGCACGTCATAGATAGGAAGCTATAAGTAGCTTCTTGAGACCTCCTCTTCCATGGATTCTCTCAAGTATAATGGTTTATAGAAGTGTGTCACTTTTTGATAGAAGATCTTTTAACTTAGCTCAAACTTAAGGTTTCTCTCTCGGACAAAAAGTTTAGATTGTGTGCCACAAGTACCATCTAAGATTGTTGAAAGCTTGAAGATCTCAAAAGGAAAGTTAATTGATTCTTCTAACTGCTATCTTGGACTATGCCTCATTTTCTATTGTCAGCTTGAGCTTTTCAACTGGTTATTGTTTAGCTTGTTTGAGTGATGTGGAGATTAAGTTCCATTGTGCAATCATGTCTCGTATAACTATTCAATCATGTGGGTTGTCACAACTACTTCAAATTTTCTTTGTAATTGATGTTATGTTAATGAGTGATGATGCTGGTCTCCAATAATATCTATCACATTGTTGCTATAGAATGCTTTGTTATGTTTTTTTGACTCCTTTTATTATTGTGTTGAACTTTTCAGTTTCCTTGTTTCCTAACTATTTTTTTCGAGCTATTCTATAAATTTTTTTTAATAAAAAACCATAATTTAATAAAAAACCATAATTTGACAGATTTTTTTACTAATTTGCTTCAAACTTTATGATTACACTTAAAAACTTCATACAAATATTTTTTCCTAAGTTTTTTAATAACTTGACAATGCAAAATTAAAGTCACAAAATAGGACTTAAACTATTCCATGCACAAGTAACCAAAGAATGATCATGTAAACTCTCTTTCAACTCTGCCTCTAGTGATTGAATTGGAAGAACAAATGTGATCGAAAAGTTCACTACGGAGCGGCGGATTACGAAGCAGCGTGGGAGATGGCAGGTTTACTGTCGGGATTAGCAAGAGGCATGCGAAAGAAGCGCAGTTCAGCATTGCAAATTCTCACCTCCAAGAAGGGCCCCATCGGCTACTATAAAGGCAAAAACTGCAAATCTACCGGTTTCCATACGAGAAAAGGTAAATATTTTCTCATCTTCTATACCCACTGATCTTTGTTTCAAATGGGAGCGTAAACCATGCGTAGTGGACTATGATTTCTCCTGTCTTACGCTTAGAACAATAGAGACGTTCTGCATTTTTGGAGCATATGGGTGTTGGTTGAATACTTTATGATAATAATTAGATGTCTAGGTTTTGAACCTCAACAATGGTTTCTTTTCAGTACCCATGGTGTAGATGGATTTGCAAGGTTTTTTTTTCTACGAGCTCATTCATGAATCTGAAACCTGTGGGGTAAGTTGATTGACAAGGTCTGTTTAGTTATGAGCTCGCTCGTGAAGTTAAAACCGAGAGTTAAGTAGATTGGCATAGCATTGCTTCCAAGATTTGTGGTACTGTTTTAATCTTAAAAAATATTGGTTGCAAATTTCAACAATAATTAAGGTAAAGCGAATAAGCGGCCTAGTCCCCACAAGGAATGTCATTACCCAGGAGGTTTGTTGGCTTGGCTGTGAACCAAAGTATTTAGTCTATTCTCGTCCTCATTTTCGAAAATTCTATTGTGTAAGCAAGACAGTTGCGGGCATATTCTATTACAGAAGCAAGATCAGCTATATGCGTTGCTTGCCAAACTTGGTCTAGTACTTATTGATGAAATGCAAAATTTCACCGTTCCAGCACATAGGCAGTGGAATATTTGAATGCTTCATTTTTTTTTTCGATTAATCTTAGGGCTTAAACAGATTGTAGTTATCAGTTGTCCAAGTTGGAAATCTCCAACAAGGTATACACATTGTTTATCTTGGCAGACAATCCTATGATCTTAGTATTCCAAGAGGAATAACTGTAGTCCCATGAACTATAAAATCCCAACTATCTAATCTCTGCATACTGGGAAGGATGCTTTGGGATACTAGGCTGGGCATATGGGTTTTGCCCTACCTAATTGAGTATTGAGGTTTTGGTCTGTCCATTTAGGCATTGGGGGTTTTCCCTGCCAACCAATTGGGCATTGGGAGTTTGCCATGCATGATTGGGCATTGGAGATTTGACCTGACCATTTGGGCATTGGGGGTTAGTTCTACTTGCGTTGTTAGCATAATTTAGGTCACTGGTTATTCTAGAGTATTACAGTGTGCAGCCTTGTGCTGATGTGTTTCTTGGATTGCTACGTTCTATTTTCAAATTCTGAGAAGCACATTGCCATTTATGTTAAATAAAAGGAAAATAGAAATCACAACTGTTAAGGTTAGTAAAGAGTTATGATCAGTCTTTGTTATTGTCAGCGGAGTGGCTTGACGGCTGCTATTCTAATTAAGTGCCATTGATAGCTAAAACAATGTAATCATGTGACATTTTTTAAATGTTAATAAGCGATCAAATTTTCTTGACAGACAAACATGTTAAATCTACCAATCTTTCTGCATTTTAAGAGATCAAATAATTTGTGGCATGATTGCATATATATCTAAGAATGACAATGAATGGGATCAAACGTTATTGAGGTAGCTAAAGTAAAATCTGAATCATTTGTCCAACACATTGTAAAAATTGACCATAGATGACTGAATTTTGTCTTAAAAGATCCTTGATTGTTCTCAACATGCTCATGTCACCATCTCAATAAATCTTCCTTAACAAAATGTAGAAGATTCATTGTTTGAAGTTTCAACTCAAAGGGGTGAAAACTGAAAAACTATTACAAAACTTGTGTATGCTCAAATCATTTTTGAAGAAAAATGGTTTATCTAGGGAGTTGTCCCTGATTGAGAGAAGTACTAATATAATAGTTCAAATTTTGCAGAGCATGTTTAAAATTGCGTGGACAGTCACAGTTGTATGAAATTCTTTCTTCACACGAGGCTTTGGTTTTGCACAAGAATTTTGTAATGTCCCCTTCTAGTTTTTTCTAATCTGTTGCTGAGTGAGCATTTTGGCAGCAAAGAAGTCACAGTTAGAGAAGTCTCTAGTTAGTGTCAATTTTCAGTTAGAATTGTATATCGCCTTTTTGAGAATGAGGTGGCCGAGTCTTTGTGTCCTCCAGTTGATTTTTGTGTGCCCCAGCTAAGCCGCAGCTGAATGTTGGTGACTTTTGGCCAACCAGCACTGAGTATTTTAGTGTTGATCAATCAACACCACTGATTGAGGGGTGGACTGACTGGTTAACTGCCATCAATTCCGGAGTGATTGCCACTGATTGAGGATTGCTGGGAGCTGGGAATATAGAGGTGCATAATAGAAAAAAAACAAATAAATTTTGAAGACTGAAAAACCAAATTTCAATTTCTGACGCTTCTACAGAAGTTTTAGCACATGAGAAGAAAACCTTGAAAGGAAGTAGAGATATGTAATATGCTTCCTAAACTAGTCTATGAGAGGAGGTATGTGCAAAGAATTAGATTGATCATGCAGCTACAAGGAAATAAACACAAAAGTAATATGTTGTTGGGAAAACCCTTTGTGGAGAGAAACCCCACATCGTGAAGCAACTCAATTTATTATTTAGTAATGAAAGTTACAATACGCTTGTAGACCCTAAGCCTTTACAAGAGTATTGCAAACACGATATTTGGAGCAAATCTAGCATAGTCGTATCTACAAAAGTCATCATGGAAACCTCCATTTCAAGCACCCAATAAATAGACAAAGTAATGCATGAAATCTAGGATGCTGGTTCAGGTTCGGGTTCAAGTTCGAGTTTGAAGGACTGTTTCACTGGTATGGCATAATTTCGAAAAGGGGTTTGGGTTCGTTAGTACAAAAACATGTAAAATATATATATATATATATATATATATATATATATATATATAGATATATATGTATATGTATATGTATATATATATATATATACATATTTATGCAGCCCAGAAGCATGAGTTAAGATTTGAATGTCACATAGTATCATAAAAACATTTAAACAACAAAAACACTTGTAATCATAGCATCATGAATCATGATCATACCATCATATACTTCAAGTTCAACATCAAAGATTTAAAACATTAAAAATAAGTTATAACATCAGTTCAAGTATCATTGTTTGAAGTTCAACTAATGGATTAAAAATTTATTGATATTCTATTCTTCTTCATCATCTTCTTCTTCTTTGGCATCAGTTGACTCACAAATAGAGCTAAGGCCAATGGGATCAGCTGCACCAATAATAGTATTGGTGTCAAAATCTTCACAGTCATCAAGTGCAAGCTGAGAAGTGGAAGCATCCAAGTCCGCAAGCTCTGCATTTATATCCCACCTCTTTGCCTCCCCTTCATTGTATTCTTTACTCTTGTGTGAGACAAGTCGCAAGTTGTAATGCACAAATACCAAGTTCTCTGCTCTTTTTGATTGCATGAAATTATAAAATGATAATCAGGAAACTATGAGCTGAAGCCATCTAAAATGTGATGCCCAAATTTTTAATTGAAATGCAATGCTCAAATCCCAAGATGATTCAAGATAAACTACTCTCCAACCACTGTCCAACTTGGCAGTCCATTTTTGGTTCCATTATCTTCATTCAAAGATGCTTTGTGACATGTAAGTTGGTCAACAAGTGTAACTACCACATATAGCTCCCTTATCATAGATGCTCTTACATATCTGATGTGGATGATCCAATTTGTGGAGACTGTAATTTTTGGTCTGGGAATCCAATTGAGTCCCCCTTTTTTGAATAGAATATCTCGAAAAGATCCATGTTGTGTGACCACCATGCTCTGGTTAAGGCCTATTTTCAATTTTTTTTGGGTCAGAAATCTATTTCTAAAGCCCTGAACTTTGCTTTTTTGTGTTCTATAGCCCAAAAATCATTTTTTTGTTCTTAATATTAGGAAGGTTGAGATACCTTTCTTAACATTTTTCCACTCGTCAAACACCTTTCAAGAGCAAATAGTACTAACAGTGCGAACTATCTGCTAGGGGCAGAGAGGCCTATAGACTTATTGCACCACTTGAAATTCTCCTCGCTGACTGATTTTGTCAATGTATTTGCAACATTCTACAAAGTATCAATTTTTTCCAACATCACCCTCTCATCTTTTATCATGTCACAAACAAAATAATATTGGACATTTATATGCTTCATCCTGGCATGAAAGATCGTGCTCATTGCCATTCTTATACACATGACACTTTGACTATCACAAAGGATTTTGATAGTTCTTTACTCAGTTCCACACTTAAACACAATCTTTTAAGCTAGGCGGCCTCCTTACACGCATAGTAGTTGCCATGTACTCAGCTGCTATAGTGGATAAAGCGGCTATTTCGTACCACTTATTCATCCAACTAATGGCACCACCAAATAAACCAAACACATATCCACTGATAGATCTTCTATTGTCAACATCTCTTGCTCAATTTGAATCCACAAATTCACAAATAAATAGTTAGTGTTGGTCCGTTCGTTAAATCATTATGATAACAAATAGAGTTCTTGGAGGTACCTTAAATATTTGAAGACCCTCTTAATTGCATCCCAATGATCTCATGTAGGATTAGCCATGAATTAGTTGACTCACACTGTTTGGGCATGTCTAGTCTTTTACGGAGCATAACAAACATCAAACTCCCAACAACAGTAGCACGAGGCCCTTGAGCGACACCCTTTTTCTCATTAGGTGTAGATGGACATTGCTTTATAGATAACTTAGTCTTCACCTAAATAGGAACACCTAATGGTTTAAAAGTTGAGATGCTGAATCTTTCCAGCACGGAGCTTGCTATAGATAATGAGAGCTTGATAGATGTCAGCTTTGTAATTGGTGAAAATTTCTCACCAAATTCTATCCCCTCACTTTGTGAATATCCTTTCTCAATCAATCTCGCCTTGTACTTTTCAATGCCACCATTTGAACTGATCTTCTTGTTGAATACCATTTACATTCAATAGGTTTTCTTTCTTTTGGCAATGGCACTAAGTTTGATGTGTCATTCTTCTTCAATTTAACCATTGGCTCCTCCATGGTTGTTCTCCGGGATTCAAAATCACCTATATCCATTGGCTCCATAGTTATAGGCTCATTAGTATGAGTCATTGAAGAAAAAATCCATCTCCAATTAGGAATATACCCGTGCGGTTGCTATATCGGTTGAGTGGACCTTTGCAAGAGCTAAGGAGGTTCTGCCACTTAAAAATTATTTGAGCTCTCATCTTAAAGTCCTTAATGAGCTTCTAGCTCAACCTTTTGTCTTTGGGGTTCATTGAATCACATCTTTCTTTCCATCCTCTTGTGGTTGCAATAGTGTGGAAGAAGGTTTAATCTCTCTAAATAACACTTTTGCAGAGCTAGCTAAACTACATCAATTTTTCCATTCTCTTTTGGTTGCAACTATTTGGATGAAGGTTTAAGATTTAAAGATAACACTTCTGCTATAATTTTGTTTTAGTCCGCTTGGTCCCAAAGCTTATACACTTTTACATTGACACCATAGTTGATGAAGATACATTTCACTACCTTGTTTTCCAACTTTGATTGCTTTTGTCTAGGCATAAAATCTCAAAGATATGGCATTTTGCTCCTTGTAATGTCCCTTTCTAGAACATTTCTTATTTTTTCTTTAAAACAATATTTCAAATTCTAAAATGATAATTGCATTTTATATTTATATAAATATAATTTATAAATCAAAATCATGAATTATTTATAATATATTCAAATAATCTTATCTTGATTTTTTGCTATGTTTCTTTTTCCAATTTGCAGCTATTTCCTTAGATGTTTGGCCTTGATCTTTAGACAAGTTGTGGCTTTTCATCCAATATCTTGATAGGAGAACTTAAGGGTTTTTGTCCCTAAATCACTTGATTTTTCCTTGGAGGGGTTGCATCCTATTTGGCTGTAATTATTTACTTGAAAAGTTGCTTCATATTTCCAATTGATTGATGTCTTCTTATGGAATGATCTCCCATATATATCTTATTTTGAAATAGTCACAACCCTTCACACAACCATTACCCTTTGGTAAATCATAGTTTAATTTAATTTGACTATGTTTATCTTTAATCACTAGTACGAAACTAGCACTTCTATTTGTATTATCTCATTGATGATATCGGCACCACTTTTCATTGACTTCTTAGTGGCTCACATGATGTGATTTGAATTTTGAAAGGACATGACCGTTGGCTCTTCCCATGATTGCTTGACCTCAAGCAATCACAAATTAGGATGACTTGAAGTTACCAGGATCCCAAATCAACCTTGTAGATCTATTATTCCTAGACTTTGATTCTCCTTGCGATGTCATTAGCTTTTGCTGTGACACTTTGGCATAATTAGGAACTGAGAAACTAACACCACTTAACACTTCTCTCTTTGTCTTGGTTATTTCCAACTTTGTACTACTATGATGTTCTTGGAGAATTGTTGTTACAATACTTGCCTCAACCAGACTATCAATATAGGCCTTTTATATCATAAGATTGATAACATCATCTAAAGTGAGATTTTTTTTTTCTAGTATTTTTTGGGCTTATGTACACAGGAATGCCCATCCTAAAAGAAGAGCACTATTAGAATCATGGAGGGTTGTTTACCCTTGTGGGGCAACAGACAATTGCATAGACACAGTCAAATACTCAAGTACTCAGCATATAATATAACAGACTATTGTATTCATATAATCATAAGAGTTTCCGTACATCATAAGCGTGTCTTCATCAAAGGAATAAGTTCA
The DNA here is from genome assembly GCA_027943335.1 of Chamaecyparis obtusa. Taxonomy (NCBI): domain Eukaryota; kingdom Viridiplantae; phylum Streptophyta; class Pinopsida; order Cupressales; family Cupressaceae; genus Chamaecyparis; species Chamaecyparis obtusa. The sequence goes on along the minus strand of BSBK01007224.1, from coordinate 283,820 downwards.
TACATATAATCTCCGAAGGGGTGCGAGGCGAATTGTCGCATCCGTGCAATGCCTTCGGACTCCAACCATCTAACTAACCCAATTTACCCGACAACATCATCCCCCCAAAAAGAAAAGTCGTCTTCAGCGACTTAACAACAAAATGGAGATAATGTCCAGTACAAAAAACATAGAAATCAGCTAAGTAGAAGTGGAAGGGGGCATCCCTGGAACTGATGGTTGGGACGCTGAAGAAGTGGCCCTCTGCCTCAACTGATAGACTTGTTGTGTACGAATGTTTAGATCTGTCTGGAGCTGCAAATTGACCTCAACAACTTCCTTGAGCATCAGGGTAGCCTCCTGGAACTCGGTATCCTTCTGAGCAAATCGGCTGTCTGCAAGACTCCTGGTGGTATTGGGTACCTCCAGCTGTGCCAACAGTTGTGCATGTTCCTCCTGCCAGGCACGTCACTCTGTTGCTAACTCGGCGGCTATCTCCTCTTGAGATCTCTCTGCTGCCTCCCGAGCCCTCTCCCGAGCCTCTTCTATTTCCCGTCCGGTGATCACTGTCTGCACCAACCGCCGACCCTTATCGATCACCAATTCCAGAGTGTGCATATACTCTCCCAGATCCTCTGCCATCATCACCTCGACCGGTTTCCCTTTCCTTGCCGGCACCTCAGCTACCTTTGGCTCTACCCTCTGTTCGTCGCTTCTAGCATCACCCACTGTGCCTTCCTCCAAATGGGGGTATTCTCGCTAAGGGGACAGAATAGCGGATCCCTGTGCCACCGGTGTGAGGGATCTTTGTGCCAAGAAAGCACTCGCATGCCCTAACACGTGTGGTCTAGTCTGACACATAGGTGTCAAGCACTCCTCAACGGGCACTCCTCCATCCATGCTGGCATGGTCAGACTCAATCAACACGGAATCTCCAAGGCCCACCACCGGCTCTGATCCCACCATTTCTAGCCGTACTTGACCAGCTTCCGTCCTACCCTGCTCGGCAAACTGCTCCATCATCTCAGCCATGTCTCTGCCAAAAGGGATACTCTTGCTATCCCTAGTCTCTAGCTCTGGAAGTGTATCCATTATGGCAACTCTCTCTGGCTCTACTATAGAAGCTCCTGCTGATGTGGCAACAGGTAAAGATAGCTGAACTGGGCCCCGTGCTTGGCCAATTGCTGGAATGGCTGTAGGACCGGGAACCAAAACAACTGGGGTCCTACTAGTGGGTACAGGACGTGGAAATAATAGCGGGGCAGCTGAGATTATCTGTACTTCCTCCTCATCATCCTCCGGACTGCTGTCCTCCTCGGATGTCGCTTCCCGGCCGCTATCTGTATCCCCACGTTCCCCACTAACTTCCAATTCCTGCCTAGTTCGTTTAGAACCAGGGCCCACCTTCTGACCTCCAGGCACATCTAGATGATGCCATCTCATGATTGGGGGTTCGCCCTCCACCAAGGGTCCCACCTTAAGCTCGGATGATAATATGTCCGCTGGAATCTGCCGCTCCACTGCATCCAAGAAAAGTCCAATTGCATAATGTGGCATATAGAAGGTGCGGTGCTGAAGGGTCACAAACGCATACATCCGTTCTGCCAACACGATCGCCCAATCGTACATTCTGCCCCCAAGGAGGTGGTTCATCAGGGTAACCTGCTGAAATGAAATATCAGAGGCGTGGCTAGACCCCGTAAGCCGACTCTTCACCAAATCCATAAGGCCTCGCCAGTGGCCTTCCTTGACGAACGTTTTCTTGATGCCGTGATTATGGGACGCCTTCCGGAGAGACTCCTTCTCTGCTGGTGTGAGATTATCTCTGCAAATCAGCCTGATGTAGAAGTCTTTATTCTCTATAGCCATCTTCTGTGGCCTCAGATCAACCTGTACCCCTTTGTCTGGTAACCCGAAGACTCGGCGGAATTCCGATGCTGTAAAAGAAACTATCACCGAGTGATTTAGGTAGGGAATGGTGCTTGTCTTAGAAAAGCTATCGAAGGCCTCGATCATTGCCCGCAATGGACCTTCAAAATCTTTAATGCAGAAAATGGGCATCTCAATTACCCATCGCACTTGGGCCCTTGACAGGTTGTCCTTGATCAGTTGAGTGTTTGGACAATTATCATTCTCCTTCCACCATCTGCGACAGTCTAAACCATTCAAACCCTCAAATGCGATGTTTTGTGCTGTGACCTCCTCTTTCTGAGATCTTGCCGCTGCCATTTGGGGCCTATGAATTTTCAGCTTCTTCCTTGTGCCCGCGCCTGCAACTCTTGGTGGATTCCGGCTCATACTTCTGGGGTCCTCTTCCAGTTTCTTCCTCCAACTACGTTTGCTTGCAGATTGCATCTTTGTGGCTTCCTGTTCCTGATGAAGATATAACCGTTATTTGTTTGGCTTAACTGTTGTACGGATTCCTCCTGGCTTCCCTTCCGTACCGTACGGAATACTCCAATGCAACTAAAATGGTTTTGATTTATTCCTGGCGGGTGTATGCAATAGTAACTACTGGCCGTACAGGCATGAATTTGCAATGTACTTTCCAACCGTTCAACCGTGGCCATACGGATATGTCTCCCCATTGTCTGTGTTTGCTGTACTGCTGCTGGTTTAAGTGCCTCCCCTTTGTGGAACAAGTAAATTGCTCCTCTTCTACCATACGGTATCGATGCTTTGTAGAGTGTACAGGACGTGCGAAAAAGAATTGCTCCACCTTCCTTCGCTCTGGCTTTGTTAACCTTTTGCTTCCTGTGTTACCGTACCGTACGGTCGGCTAGTTACTCTGTTCCCTTCGTGATATTTGTTTTGACGTACGGGTATATAACATCGATTTAGACTGGGCCGTACGGTGAATACCTTGGGTCTTTGGTTCTCCTATGTGTCGCACAGAAACTATTGTACGACTATCGTACGACGCCTGTGTTATATATACTACGAATTAGCATGTGTCATAATGCGACTTAACACTTGGCCGTGCATTTTGTGTACCGTACGGCGGTCTTCATTCACTTGCCAATAACTGTACGACAATTTGAATGTGTTTTAATAGCCGTACGGCCCCACCATCTATGTTTCGCTTTTGCCATATGGCCGTGCGGTATTATTATTTTTTTTTTTCTTTTTATATATATATATATATATATATATATATTTGTTTATTTGTTTGATTGCTATCGATGCGTCTCCAGTCTTTCATGGTAAACCTTCAATTTCGAGCCGTTCACCGCATCGGGAATTTCTCGTCCGTCGAGGGTCCACAGCTTCACGGACCCATTTGCTGCCACCTCTCGAACCTTGTAGGGGCCTACCCACTTAACTTTGAATTTCCCAGGCTTAATCTTGTTTCGCCCATTGTACTTTAATACTAACTGGCCTGGTGTGAATTGCATTCGGCGAAGGTGCTTGTCGTGCCACAGTTTCCTCCGTTGCTGGGTGGCTTCCGTGGCCCATTGTGCCAGTGCTCTTTTTTCATCTAGTTTATTCAAGAGGTAAAGTTTTTCCCTCAAACTCTCCATGTCTCCAAGTTTGTTTTCGATAGCGATCTGAAGGCTAGGTACCATGAACTCGGCCGGTACTACTGCCTCCTGCCCGTACATCAGCTGGAATGGTGTCTGACCGGTGGTCACCTTGTAGGAAGTCCGGTAGGCCCATAACATTGAGGGCAACTTTTCTTCCCAGTCTTCACCTTCAACACCGCATGACTTGTAAATGACTCCGACCAAAATTTTATTGGTTGCCTCCGCCTGGCCATTGGCCCGAGGGTAGTAGGGACTTGACAGCGTATGGAAGATCTTGAATTCCGTGGTCAGGAGTTTAATCACGTGATTGACGAAGTGGCCACCCCTATCGCTCGACAATTGAATTGGAATGCCATATCTCATTATTATCTGTTCGTACATGAACTTTGCCGTGCTTACAGCGGAATTATCAGTCAGTGCGCGCGCCTCTACCCATTTGGTTAAATACTCTGTTGCTACCACAATGTACCGGCAGCACCTGGCACGATTGGCCTTCAGAGGCCCAACAAAATCCAATCCCCACCTTTCAAATAATTCTTGGGCGTGGGAGGGGTTGAGTGGCATAAAATCTCGTTTGAGGGGTCTTCCAGCGTGCTGGCAAGTGTCACAATCGACTACCCTCTCTGGCGTCATTGTACAGTGTCAGTCACCATAAGCCGGCCAACAACACCTTCCTGGCAGTGATATCTGGACCCATGTGGCCTCCTGCAGGTCCTTCGTGAGCTTCCCGCAGAACTCTGGACACTTCTTCCATCACGCATCGCCTCAACACTTGGTTTGGACCCATTTTGTACAACAGTCCATTGATGAGTTGAAAGGTCCTGCTCCTTAGAACCAACTTCCTACGTTCTCCTGGAGGCATGCCTTCTGGAAATTGGGCCATGGACAAATACTCGTGTACCACTTTGGGAGTACGGCGATATGGAACAAGTGTGCATCTGGGAAATCATCATTTACTCCCACGGGTGGCTCGCCTGACTTGATTCGAGACAGCTGATCAATGATCACATGGCTATGCCCTGGCCGTACTACAATCTTGAAGGTGAATTCCTGAAGTAGGAGGACCCACCTGCTCACCCTCCCTTGAATAATGGGTTTGTTGACGAGGTACATCAGGGCCTAGTGGTCCACAAAGAAGGTGAACGACGTGGCCAGTAGATAATGCCTAAACTTTTGGACCGAGTAAATCATTCCCAGAGCCTCTCGTTCGGTGGTACTGTAATTCTTCTCTGCGTTTGACAGTAACCGGCTTGCAAAGTAGATCGGGTGATCAAGTCCATGTTCGCCTTCCTGAGCTAGGGTGGCTCCGATGGTGTAGTTCGATGCATCCACGTGGACGTGGAACTCCCTGTCCCAGTTAGGAAATGCCAGGATGGGAACCGCCGACAGTCTTGTTTTTAGATCATCGAAGGCTTCCCCTTGCTCCTTCGCCCAGACGTACGGCTCCCCCTTCTTCATGAGTTTATCCATGGGATATGAAACCCGAGCGAAATTCTTTATAAATTGTCAGTAGTACCCAATGTGGCCTAGGAAGGATTTGACGCCGGTTACGTCACTGGGGGCCTCCATTTCAACTATCACCTAGACCTTGTCAGGGTCCGTCTTTAACCCTTCTTTGCAGACTATGTGTCCAAGCAGTTTTCCTTGTGGCACCATAAATCGACACTTCTTCGGGTTGAGTGCTAGACGAGCTTTCCGACACCGCTCCATACATTCTCCCAACGCTGCAATGTGTTTGTCCTGGCCACTGAAGATGGACCAATCATCCAAAAATGCTTTAAAATTCCCTTTGGACATTTTATCAAAAATATGAAGGATAATCCTCTAGAAAGTCGCCGGTGCATTGCATAGACTGAAGGGCATCCGATTGTACGCGTACACACCATCCTCCACTACAAAGGTTGTTTTTAACTAATCTTCCTCTGCAATGGATATCTGGTTGTATCCTGAGAACCCGTCCATAAAGGAATAAATTTCGTGCCCCGCCACCTCTTCCAGTATGCTATCTGTGAAAGGAATCGGAAAGGGTTCCTTGATTGTTATTGCATTGAGGCACCTGAAGTCTACGCAGATGCGGATTTGGTTGGCTTCCTTCTTCTGGGAGATCACGATTGGTGACACCCACTCACTTGTGTCCACCCGGAAGATGATCCTAGCTTCCAACATCCGCTCGATTTCGGTTTTTACCCGTGCAGCGTAATTTTTGTTCATCCTGTACGGCCTCTTCTGCACAGGTTGGGCTCCAAGAACTAGAGGAATGCGGTGCACGCATAGCTCCGAAGGTACGCCCTTCAGGTCTTTGTAGGTCCAGGCAAACACATCCTTATATTTTGTAAAAAATTTGAAAGCTGCCGTTTTCAATACGGGGCTCCAGTTGTCTCCCACGAGGATGGTTTTGGGATTTTGTTCTTCCCCGAGGTTTATTGCCTTCAACTTTGCTTCCTTATACTGGATTGGTTCCTCCTTCGAAAACTTGTGGGCGGGGCTTTCTCTCATGGGGGCTTCCCCTTCTCTGTATTCTGTGTATTCTGGAGGGAACTCATTCTGGTTTTCTTCGATCTCGAGTATGTTGCAGGACGGTGGAAATAATTCATAATCGCGCATCTGCCAGTGGAATAAACCATCCATCGAACTTGTATCATCCTCTATTTCCAGTATTCCTTCGGCATTAGGTTCCATGTTTCCTTCCTCTTCGTCTATCCCGTCATCTGACTCCGAATCGGATGCCATTTCCTCCCCGACCATCTGCGTGGTGAGGTCCACCACAAACTTCCTTCCCCCCTTTTCAAATGCCAGGGTGTTTCTTTTCCAATTGTGATTGGCTCTGGCAGTCACCAACCACCCCTTCCTAGGATGGTGTCATACCCCTTTTGCTTGAGAGGGATTACAACGAAGTCGAGGATGAATGGTTGGGTTCCGATAGTTACCTGTTGTGCCATCAGCGTGCCAAGGGGCTTGATGCCGTGCTGGTCAGCCCCTAGTAGATTGAAGGTTGGCGGCCACAACGTTGGTTTCCCCAGGCTCTTCCAGGTTTCTTCCAGTAGGACATTCACCCCAGACCCACCGTCAACAATTGTGTTCGTGAGGATGGTACCCAAGATACCCATCTCCACTACTGCGGGGTTCCACCCATTATTGATTGATAGTGTCATGGGGTCGGCTGCAGAGCCGCCGGGGACCTCCGTTCGTTCAACTGTGCTTGCTAGAACGTTATGGCCTAGGAATAGGGCCGTTTTGAGATGCGGCATAGTCTCCAGGAGGTCCTTGACCTTTACGGGTACCTCCAGTTGCATTATCTGCCTTAAGGTATTTTGTTCGGCCAATGCTCGGTGGGAAGTGCCGGTGTCCGTAGGGTCCCTTCGATCCTGCATACCCTTCTCAATCTCGGCCTTTGCTTCAAGCACCCTTTGTTTCTCAGTCGGAGGGTGAGGGTACATGGCCTTTTTGGTCTGTTCGCGTGTGATTGTCAGGACCTTCTCAGTGCCCCCTCGTTCCATGTCTAGGATATTGCAGTCGGGCTTCGGACAGTCACGGGCAAAATGTCCCCATTGATTACAGTTTCTGCACTGTATCATGGGTCTCCCCTTCGCATCATACTGGATCCGTGGCTTGTTCTCATTGTTGCCTCGGCCTCCCCGGTGGTTGTTTTTGTACCCGCCGGATGATGCACTATTTTGTTGTCTGCTGGTCCCGGACGTGGAGGGTTGCTCCTGGGTGTAGAGCACTTGTTGATTTCTTGCCCTTAGGTTGTAGGGACATTCTTTAATGGAATGTCCCGCGATTTGACAGATATCGCAAAAGGCTTTCTTGGGACAAGAACCTTTTGTGTGGCCCGCTTCCTTGCAGTCCGTGCACCACACGGTGTCTTCCTCTGTCTTACTTGTGCTTCCCTTAGTGGCCTTCAGTTCTCTCATCATCCTTTCCAGATCTTTTTGTAGGGCGAGCACTTTCTTGCTAGATTCACCCTCGCTGCTTTCCGTCTCCGATTCATCATCTGAAGACTTAGTCTTTCTTGAGGTCTTACACTCGCTTTCCAAGTCCATCGCATGGTTGTACGCGTTACTGTATGACGTAGGCGGGACAATTTTCATTTTCTTTCGAAGGGAAGCTTTTAGTCCCTCCACGAACCACCTCTTCTTGAGTTCGTCTGCTAGGGCGGATTCCATCTTCCCAATAAGTTCCTTCAGTCGCCGTTCGTAGGCACGGACAGACTCGCTCTTCGTTTGCTTGGTATTGTAAATCTCCGCCAGAATCTCATTGTCATCCCTTAACAATTGAAATTCCGTCTGGAATGCTTTTTTCACAATGTCCCAAGTCGTCATACTAGTTTTGTCGACATCTAAATACCAGTCAATGGCCCCCTCCCTTAATGTTGCAGGGAATTGGCGGATCCATTCGTCCTGGTCGGTAACCCCGTTGGCAGCCCATATGGTCTCACAGGTTCGGCAGTGCCAGATCGGATCCTCCTTTGCTTGGCCTGTGAACTTGGGTAATTTTTGTTTACTCGCCGCCATAGTTGTCCGCAGTGGATTTGGTGCTCCGGCACCTCCTGAGCCAGCACTCGTACCTGCACTTCCTTGAGTACTGTGTATTATGGGTTGGTGGTACTTGTCCTTGGGGCAGTTGCGTGACTGATGGGACTGTACTGTGTGGGGTTCTTGGTTCCAACGGAGGGTTTGCCGTGTTCGTGACGCCTTCGACAGTACCGTCCTCCCCGCCGGTTTGGTTCTCCGCACCTGGTGTACAGGTTAGACCCTCCTCAAACTGATCTCTCTCTCCCGGGAGGAAGAATCTTCTCAGTCGTGTCTCCCCGAGTAATTCCTCCCTACTCCGCACTCTCCGCTGTTCTGGCGAAGTGAACTCCTTGGCCTGTGCACTCTCCGTACTGCTTCTGAGGTTCCCTTCGGGCAACCCTTCGGCAAGCTGGTCTTTGGCAAGTTGCCTTAACCTATACCGACGTTCACGTTGCTGTGCGGAGATCAGAGCCGTGTGTTCAACCTCCCCTTCGTCATCTGTTACTTTCATATTTCTATCCTTATTTAACGTATTGGGCATCAAGACTGGACAAAAAACATTGCCTTTCAATCAAAAGAACACTTATTTTTTATTTATCCATGTTGATTTACAACATTTCCAATTGCATTACAATTGTTTGTGTTCTTTTTCCCTTCCGTTCATACTTCAAAGACCCCAACCTTTGCCATCGCCTTCTTTCTGACGACGGTGGACGTGCTCCCGAGTGTGGAATGCACAAAGGATTTCCTGGCGGTGTTCCACTCGGGCAATTTCCTCCTGGCAAGCTCGTTGCGCTAATGCTGCTTGTGCTAGCAACCGAGGAAGATGGTTTAGCAGTCGATTGGTTGCAGGGTCAGCCCCAATCGCTTCCCACACTGCGCCGGTCGGAACTTCCTCGCTCGTGGCTTCTCTTCTAACGTAGGTTTCAAGTGCTACTTGGAATAAAATTCGAAATTCCCGTGTCTGGATGTCTTCCCCTTCATACAACTCCGTACGGGCATCATCTGCCTCCGGGTTTATCTCACCAATAGGTAAGCCCATTATTTCCACACGCCATCTGAGTGCGTCTAGGCAGCGGCGCCAGATGTTTACCCTCGTGGGGCAACAAACAATTGCATAGACACAGTCAAATACTCAAGTACTCAGCATATAATATAACAGACTATTGTATTCATATAATCATAAGAGTTTCCGTACATCATAAGCGTGTCTTCATCAAAGGAATAAGTTCATACATATAATCTCCGAAGGGGTGCGAGGCGAACCGTCGCATCCATGCAATGCCTCCAGACTCCAACCGTCTAACTAACCCAATTTACCCGACAACAACGGTGATGTCTTATATGGCATTGTAGGTAACCAGAGACCCTCCTAAGTCTCTGTATAAACAGTAAAATCTTCATTTAAATCTCACACAGGCAAGACACCTTAAGATAAAATGTTAAGTGTTTGTTTCCTTGAGAGAGAAAATACGAGATATTGCAATGGAGAATAGGGCACTTTGTTTCAACTAATAATTGGTGAAAACAACTCTCAATGGGTGAAGGCGGATCCTTAGGTCATGTGACCAAAAATGTCAAGGTAGTCGAGACAGACAAGGTGTCATTGTCAATTGATGGGAAACAATTGGTGTGAAAGTTCATGTTAGGATTGTTTTCATGCTGACAAAAGAGCTAATCAGCCCTCTGGAAGTGCAGATACAATAAAGAAGCAAGACTACCCTTGAATATGAATGACACATCTAGAGAGACCTAATGATGCAATCAATGTAGTGTCCCTTTTCGGGATGTTCTTTAAAGCAATAAGATTCACTCAAAATATGATTGTAGCTTTATCTAAGATTAAAAATTTATGATAATATTCAGGTCAATATATCATAGCACATTTCCCAAAGTTGATCAAATTGTGAATTCTCTGGAAATACTTTGCAAATACGCTGAATTAGCAAGTTTCGTCCCTAACTCAACAATTATAATACCAAGGATTCCATCCCTATCTTGTCAAGGGCATGAAAGGATTGTTGTCTTTCCAACCCGTAGCCCACCTTAGAGGGTTGTCATCTTCCTCGACAAAGATTCGGATCCAAATTCAGTAAGAGCACGAAAAGGTTTTTGTCCTTCTGATTCTTGTGAGCCTAGAAGGGATTTTGTCTTCTCGATTTGCAAATATTACCTAGAGTTCAAAACCGATAACCAGACATATTTGCTAGGCTATTTCTGGTTAATATTTGTTGATGGATTGGCAAGTCAATCTTTGAATACTTGAATGCTTTATAAATGATTGTTGCTTGAATTGATTTTCTGAATTATATTTATTGTTGAGTGTATTTTTGAATTGTTGCTCTGAGCTAATATTTTGAATTGATGTCTAAATTGATGCCTCCCAAATGATTTGTTCTCCCTTTTTTATTTTTAAATGAGAGTGAGTCACTCCTTTTCACTAACACCATAGCCTATGCGAGGGATACATCTCTTCATAATTAATTGCTTCTTTGGAATGTTTTTTTAGCAATCGCTGATGTAATCTTAGTGAGTCCCTGTGTTAAATCACCCTCTTTTAATTTTATCGCTGAAGTTGATTGTGATGACTATGATCAGATTGGTAGAGGCTGTGATCTCTTAGCAGGGTATGATGGTTCGCTCTTCCCAAGATTGCTTGTCCACAAGCAATTTTAAATTAGGATGATAAAATAATTCTACTCCTTCCTTGGTGGCACTCTCCATAGGAAAATTCTTCCATTTAACCAAATATTTTGGAATAATTTTATTTCTAAATTTCTTCTCTCATATTGATGATGGCCTCAGGTTCCAAAATTAAGTTTCCCTTGCCATCAAGTGAGGGTAACTTTGAACATGGTGTGACATGTTGACCAAACAACTGCTCAAGGCGAGATATGTGGAAGATATTATGAATTTGATTGTTTTCCGGTAATTTCAATTTATAAGCAAGTTTGTAGATTCTTCTTATAATCTTATATGGTCCATAGAAGTGTGGCTTGAGTTTCTCAACATCACTTCCCTTGATAGAGGATTGTTTATAATTTCAAACTTAGGAAGGCTAAGTCTCCAACTTAAAACATTATTTCAAATCTTCAATGATCAACATACTTTTTTGTTGGTTCTGGATGTGATGCAAGTTTTCTTTGAATGTGCTTAAAATATGTACACTTTGTTGCATCAAGTCTCTTGCTCTAGGGACTTTTCTATTTGTGAGAATCAAATCTCCAAATGATATTGCCTCATATCCATGTGGTGCCATGAAAGGAATCATTCCTATTGACATATGATGAGTGAAATTGTAACAATATTCTTCAAGATGGAGCCATTTAACCCATGCTGTTTGCTGGCTCGTGACATAGTTCTGTAAATATCCTTCAAGCCACTTATTTACAATTTTGGTTTGTCCATCCATTTGTGGGTGAGACTTGGTGCTTAGGGTAAGTTTTGTTCCAGATAACTTAAAGAGTTCTTGCCAAAAATAAACTAAGAAATCTACTATTTTTGTCACTAACAATGTTTTTGGGTAGCCCATGTAATTTGAAGATTACTCTAGAAAAGAGGTTGGCTGTTTGTGATGTATATTCAGAAGAATTACATGAAAATGAGTATACTTAGTTAGCCTATCCACCACAACAAATATACAATCCTTTCCTTGTACTTTTCGAAGTCCTATGATGAAATGAAAATCCATTAAAATACTCTCCCATTTTTGATGTGGTATTGACAAAGGTTATAAATATTAAAAACCCAACTGGGAATGTCTGCTCTACTTTGTTTCTTTGGCAAACCATACATTGTTTGATATGCTTTAGAATATTCCTTTGAGGCCTTTCCAAGAAAATCTTTCCCTCACTTGTTTGTGTGTTTTGTAGTAACCATGATGACCCACTAATGGGGTGTCATGGTATGCCCTCATAATCTTTTTCGATCTTGGGATGAGATATATTCCAACTTTGTAGAGAATGAGCTCATCCATCACCTCATAATTTGAGATGTCCCCTCAGGGATCCTTTATGAATTGGGACTAATTTTTATAGTTTCAATTGCAAAAGACTTCTTTCTATTAAAGCTTGCACACAATTCTTTATTTGTTTTAAATTTATGTTTTTTTTTATCAGTAATTGATAGTTTTATTGATTCAAAGCTTTTACATCTGCATACACCTTACTTCGTTCTGCCCAGAGACAAAAATGAGCATTCAGATCATATGATTTCTACCACCTACATTCTATACCTATGCTATTAACAACATCTTAGCGATTAGCAAAATTGTGCAGAAGTCCAAAATTGGGCGCTACATATAGTGAAAACTGCCACACAGGGCTATAACACACACTACATATAGCTACAAGTCAAGACAATATTAATTCTGAACCATGCCTAAGCCTTAACCAGACACAAGTGATAGTCAAACAAAACCTCCATCTGAATCCTCATAGCATCGTTGTTTCTTAGACTTTCAAATTTCTGCACCCAAAGAAGAGCCCTCAGGAATGAGGATGCCACCACTGGTATTCTGCTTACGCCTTGTCTCAGGGTTTATGGTGACCCCATTGGTCTTCCGCTTACTCCTCTTCTCCCTTCCATGCCTTCGGACCCTATTCAGCTCCTCAATCTCCTTCTCCCGCACAAATATCTTCATCAATTCCCATCCATCTCGGGCCTCGTTGATCCGTAATTCTTTTCAAGCCGTTGCACTCCATACCAGAAAGGGCTGGTAAGTATCCCTCGAGCCATCTACTAAATGCCAACCTTCCTTCACCAGAAAGCAAAACCCAGGCTTTGCATATGCCAATATTGGAACCATGCTGCCCATCCATTCTAGTTTAACTATGGCCCTCATTACCCATAAGGCTTCCTCCCTTTTTCCTAATTGAAGAGCCAATCCAAGTATAGTCGAGGACACATCCACATTCACTCTGTACCTAAGATCGGTTGCCATAAACTCCTCACCCAACTATATATCTAGACTCTGCAAGAATCTTGGTTCCTTGTAGAAAAAAATCCCTTTTGGCCTCCTGTGAGAGATCTTGCCACAAAAGGGCCACTGCTAGTGCAATGTCTTCAGGGTGAAGTTCGCCTCCGTGGATTCCTTTGCTTCCCTGAACTCACCCCACTCTCCTCTGTTAACTGCTATAAGGGATCAACCGCTTAATGTTCAAAAACATCTATATTTATCATCCTTCGGCTTTCTAGAGGGTTCCAATCCTTATTCATTCCCATCTTTCACCATATCATGCCTCGATGATCTCACACATGCGGCATTAATGCCACCTCCATCCTCCGTTGCCGATTCAGTGCTCCCGCCATCATTAAAAGGATGGGATGTAAAGCACCTTACATGGGGATTAGAACAAAGACTGGCAAAAACTTATGCCTTATTCTGATTTGAAAGTAAATTTAAACATCTGACCGTTATCCATGTGAGGCCTAAAGTCTTCTACCAAACATCAAGGTGAGAGCCCATTAACACCGACTCTCTCCTCCCATTCCAACCATTCACCCTCCACTGTCCTAAAGTCTTCCATGATCTCTTCTTTCCCTAACTCTGCCAATTTGATTCCTATTTTTGACATCACATCTGCTTGAAAATTGCCCCCCCCTCTTCACATGAGTTATTCTATAGTTCTCAAACTCATCCAACATTGTTCTAATGATCTTGACATACCTGTTCAGATACCACACTTGAGAAGCTCCATTAGATAATGCCATTACTGTAAGTTTGTAACCATGGAGTCCCCTTCCAAATGCAACTTCCTTATCTTTAACTGCCTGGCCTTCTGGATTGCTAAAAGAGCCGCCTGGACTTCAGCCTCATTGTTAGTTCCCTCTCCCAATCTTTTGGCCCCTATTGCCAAGGTGTTCCCTGCCCAATCTCTGATTATATAGCCAACACCACTTGGCCATGGATTGCCCTTAGAGGCCCCATCAAAATTTATTTTCTACCATCCATGCTCCGGTTGAGTCCATCTCAAAGAAATTTCCTTTCCAGCTAAGGGATTATCCCCTCTCGGCCCTTGAATGGGCTTTAAATGTATGTATTAAATATGGTTTGCAAATGGGTATGTTATCAATACTCTTAGTTGGATAAATTGGACAATTGGGGAATTCAATCAATGTAATTGTCTATTTCCTTGATATTAATGGAGACTGATCTGTCAGGATTTCACTGTCAACAATAAGTCTGTTATGATTCTCAAGTTGATAATAGTATATTGCTATAGGATGGAGATTATCCTGAACTCCCACGGATTACACTATTATAGTAATCTGTTATATGAATATCACTATCTCTGAGATGTAATCCCCTTGCTTATGCGCTGTTCTTGTACAGTCGTTTGCTTCCTTTTCAATGATTTGAAGATACTTCTTTTGACTCCACTGGTGATGATGTGAAGTCTTATGTTCCCTAGATATTTTGAGAGATAAAAGTTTCAGATCTCCTCCCTGCCCCGTCTGCACATATTTCTCATACAAATTTATATCTTCATGTTCTTTATGAAGGGAGACATACCTTTTAAAAGTGATGTCCTTATTTAAAAGACATTACCCCTATTTAATGAAGACAAGCTTCTTTTATTCTTAATCGAATTTGATTAATCCATTCCTTTTTATTATAATGGCTGCCCATTATTTTAATTGCTGTTATCACAACAATATTCTTGCTTTACTGACTTGTTTTAATGTGGTATTAAATAAGGCTTGTTGCTGTTCAAAAATCACTCAATGTTATGAGAATGGATTGTTGACTTGACTCACACTAACTGCTGCTTCTAATTGTTATTGATTCAGATCCCCCTTTTAAAGAACATTCCCATTTAACTTACGTAAGTCACTGTATTCAATGAATTGTTATTTTTTTAATTGTATAATTCGCTGATTACTATTATTCTTAGGATTGCTGCCAACCTCTATAATCTGTATCACTGCTTTGCTCTTTATATAAACATTAATCACTGTCAATTTCACTTGCAATAATCAGATCGATGACTTTTAGGGGATAATCAAAATGCTTCTATCAATCTTATCTGATATGTTCAACAGCAGCATCCGGTATGGAGTGAATTCCTTTCGATAATGAAACCTCAGAGAATGGTCTTCCTTAAATTATTCCGGATATATATATATATAGATAGTCTGCAAATGTAATTCCTCCAATTCTCATCACTGAAGATAGTCCCCAATACCCCGGATTTGTACTAGCTCCGTCTTATATATTGCTTGGCTGACAAGGGGTACCCGCATGAGTTCACATCAACAGAAATGGATCTTATGCCTGATGCTGATGCTGAAGAAACCCTTAGTTGTAGCCTTTGCTTGATACGTCTGATGCTCCTTTCTTATTTCAACAACCATCCCTGATATATAGATGCATTACCTATTTTTAAATCTCTTCCCCTTTGGTTGCGACTTTTCTTAAGTCGCTGATTTACTTTGATTTATATTTTAATATATGTTATGTTTAATATTTAAGTTTGGTATTATATTATATTTTTTATCTTTGTTATTTATATTATTATATATAATATTTTGGTATTTATATTTATATTTAAATGTATTTATATTCTTCTTTTTATGTTATATATTTATATTTATAATATTATATTTAATATTTTGGTATTTATATTTATGTGTATAAGGTAATATATATATATTTTGGTTGGTAAATTTTTAATTTTATTAATAGTAAAAAGGTTTTACAATAAAAATGATCACAGTGCAGTATTAGAACAACCACCCACAACCCATAACTAGTGCTTGACATGTACCCTCTGCATACAGGGCATCCATACTATGAACTCCACAACGACTAATACATACATTTTCAAAACCTAGGTCCAAACAATCCTCAGCTTTGCAGGGCACTCCAAACTACGAATTACATAGTATCCATCAGATACCTATACACAAAGTATGAACATATGCACCAAGCAACAAAATTGTACAAAAATGCTCAAAACTTGGGACGCATTTCACCAGAAACATACTTCAGCAAACCAAAAACCAAGGATCCCATTACCGAATGCACTACCAAGCCCAACCAACATCAATAACCGCCCTCAAGGGCATCTTCTTCCATGACCACGACCACGACGCTTGCCACCACTACCACCCCTCGACCCACACCATGATGGCGGCCCACTGCAGGAATTTGCCTCTAGAAGTCTGCGAGCTTGTACTTGAGGCGAGATTTATCCATCTGCTCCCTAGGGATGCCCGCGGCCAAAACCGTCACCTAATCCTGCACATAATCTTTTATTATTCCCCAATACTTCTTTGCCTCTTCGCGTTGTCGGTTCTTGTTCTCTAGCGCTCCCCATAGGAAGAAGGGATGAACATGACGAGGGTATCGGGGGATACCAATCCAGTCTCCCCTCGTGACCACAAACCCCACACCTGGTTCTACCAAATTTAGAATTTCAATTTCCTCCAGCCCAATCCTCCATTCAGGTTTGATGCAACGTTTGACAATTCATCTAATACTGGCTTGAGTATCCATCTCCAGCCCCCATGTGCAGAACATGCAAGACACTGTGGTGTTTGTTCTATACTTGAACTTGGAGATGATGAAGTCAATCTCCAGGAGCACTCTAACTAGCATGAGAAAAAACGGATCATCCGTTGCAAAGATTATCTTTAGCCTCTCCTTTGTAACTTGTCCCCAGAAGGACATTTGTTGTTTGTCCATCTTGAAGCTGAAATTTGGCTCCATCACACCTCTGCACTTGTCACCTTCACTCTGCAGCTACCTAGATCACTGGCAAAAACATTCTCTACAAAGCCTTAAAAATGGAGACATCTCGAACAAATAACTATCTTTGCCATCCTCATAAATGTGGCATCATGACAACACTGTTCGCACACCCACTCAATGTAAACTACAAAGAATTATGTCATTTGGCCACCCTCCAGTGTACTATCCCATGCGATGGTATCAATGTAGTTCAAAACACCGGTACTGCTAAGTTCTCTGCCAAATTTGAGCTAAATTCATCAGCAAAAGGAACCACCAACTTAGTGCATCTGCCAAATTATTCCCTTCATGAAATATGTGGACTACTTTGAAATTTTTGAAACCTTCTAATTTTTTTCGGATAATTTGATTAATTTGTTGGTATGTCATACATGAGCTCTCCCATTCGAAATTGTATTGACAGTGATCTGTGAGTCACCTTCTAGGTGCACTTGTTCTGCCTTTATTTTTGATGAGCTGCTAACAAGGCTGCCTGAACTTTTGTATCATTGTTCGTTCGAATTTTCAACTTCTTTGTTTCGATTGCCAGGATGTTTCCTTCATCATCTCGTGCCGCACATCTAGCTCTTGAGGGTCCAAGATTGCCCTTAATGCCCCATCAAAGTTAATTTTGATCCATCCTGACTCTGATTTCTCCCACTGCACCTCACTTTTCTTTGCACTAGGATTTATAATATAATATATTAATATATATTATATTTCAGATTTATATTATATAAATGATGATATTTGATTATTATCATTTAATATATTATATTATTATATATTGTATCATATTAATTTATATTATATTCATTTGTTATATTTGTGTTGATTCATTATATTATATTATAATTTTATTTATTTATTATTATGATATTATTATTATTGTGTTATTATTTTATTATTATTATTATGTTAATTATTAAATGTGATCCTGAAGAAAAGGGGACATCACATAATTATCATCTTGTAGTTTCCCTTCCAATATATAATTTGCCAATGCATCCTTGGCATTTTTTGTGAGTATTGAATTTATCTAATCCACAAAGATGTCTGCCATGGAACATAGGTGAGATCTTTGTAATAAAGCATTAGCCACAACATTATTCCTTCTGTTCTAGTACTCAATATTAAAGTCACAGGCTTGCAACTTGCTAACCTGCTTTTTCTGTCTATCATTCAGATCCTTTTGGTTAAAAAAGAATTGAAGGCTGTTATGATTGATATTGATGATAAATCTTCCACAAACTAGGTATTGCCTAAACTTAGCTAGAGCATGCATAATAGCCAGCATTTCTTTTCATAAATAGAATAATTTCCTTAAGCTTGCGACTCTCAAAAGTTGTTAGGCATGTATTTTTCATTAATACAGCTCCAATACCTTTCCTTGAAGCATCACATTCTAACTCAAAAGAAAAAGAGAAATCAAGAATGTCTAATATTGGACAAGAGCTCATTATTATTTTGAGTTTGTCAAAAACTCTTTGGGGCTCCTCTCGCTCCATGAAAAATCACCTTTCTTAGTTATTTTTGTCAATGGATTTTTAGCTTTGAAAATCTTTTGACAAATCTTCTATAATAATTGCGAAGTCCTAAAAATCCTCTTAAATTAGTTAAGGTCTTTGGTCATGGCCAATCAACTATTGCCTTGTTTTTTTTCTTTATCCTCACTAACCCCTTGGGCATTGATCTTATGCCCCGAATTCAAAATTTTATCCATTCCAAATTCACATTTGGATGCATTAGCAAATTGCCAAATAGTGATTGTTGCTCAAGTATCCACAATACTTCATCAATGTGTTGTAAGTGGTCTTCCCAACTTTTACTATTGGTCAATTTATCACCAAAGAACACCATAAGAAATTTCCTTAATTATTTGTTGAATATGTGGTTCATCTAGGATTGAAATATGGTTGGGGCATTAGTTAGTCCAAATGGTAAAACTAGGAATTCAAAACATCCAAAATGAAACCTAAATGCTGTTTTAGGAACATCCTCTCATTCTTATTTGATGATATCTGGAACATAAGTTGATCTTAGAAAAGCATATGCATCTTGAAGTTCATCTATTAGTTCATCAACCCAAGGGATAGGGTATCGGTTTTTGATAGTTTTTTAATTAAGAGCCCTATAATCCATGCACATCCTCATAGCGTGGTTGGATTTTTTTTAACCAACATTGGAAGAAGAAAAAGAGTTAGAACTTGTGTAGTGTTGCAAATTGTACCCTGAGCCAATTTCACACTTACAGATTGCACCCTCTGCATTTATGACAAAATATGTGATTGGGATTTTGCAATTCTAACTTGATAGGTGGCCATCATGAAGCATTAGCAGCTTGTGGTTTGAATTTTGGGAGAAATTGGTTGGATGAAAGTATGGCGTGCAGACGTTTGAATAAAATCTGAGATGCAAACCCACACGATTTGCCTTTGATGCGTGCCCCAATGGCGAAACATGCTTGTAACAGCTACTCCTACCCATTCCAACAACAAATTCTCATTCTTTCCCTTTTGGTCATTTTGGACACTATGTAGAATCTTTCTCAGCTTGTCTTCATCTTTTTCACTCTCGCAACAAAGCTCTGCCAAAATACTCTCAATTCTTGGACTCTCACAGCAGCCAAGACTCCTCTCAGATCTTGTCTATCATGTCTATCATCTCAAGAGGGGGGCCACAATTGTTGGTAACGTTCTCCTGCAATTTGTCTCATGATCTCGCCTATTATTTTATGATCTTGCCTATTGTTTGTTTATCGCAATAGGGGTTCTCCTCCACAACAAAGTTTGTGTCTATCACATGTCTATTTTCTTTATGCCATTTTATCTACTTTGATCCTATCTAGTTGTTGATGGAGGTAGAAACACCGAAGGAGGGATTTGATTGAGGCAAACCCCCTATACAGCCCCAACATTTTTCCCTATCGCTATGTGTATGGGTAAATGAGTTCGGTGGACAAAGAACTTTGTTCTAGTAGCTTTTGGGTTGTTTTTGTACAGATGATAACATGGCTGCATAGACATCTCCGTGACACGCTAGCATCCAAGGCCAAAATCGAAGAATGGGGGCATTGCATGCGTTTGCCTTGTCGATGTTTGTGGCCTCTATAGTATCCCTTTTTGGGGTGATTAATGGAACTTAATGTTTTACATCTTTTTAGCTACTTCCATGTAGCTGATCCATTTGAATGGTCAACTCACTAAAGTGAGCACAAAAAGTAGTATTGTGAATTGCATTTTGTTCCAATTTCACATCTTATGCATTGCGTTTGGTGCATTTATGACAAAATCTATGACTAGGATTTCATGATTCTAACCTCATAGGCGACAATGATGACAGTGTCAGTAGCTTGTAGTTCAAAATTTGGGAGAAATTGGTTAGACAAGAGCACGACATGTAAATTTCCCAAAAAATCCGAGATTCAAATGAAAATATCTTGCTTGGTCTACCTTTGATGTATGACCCAATGGCCAATTGTGCTTGTAACGGCTACGCCTGGCCATTCCAAGAAAAAAAACTCTCATCCTTTCTCATTTGGTTAACTTGGACACTCTCAGAAGCATCTTTCTCAGCTTGTCTTCATCTTTTGTTCTCTCACAATGAAGCTTTGTCAAAATACTCTTAGCAGCCAAGACTCCTCTTAGATCTTGTCTATCATGTCTTTTGTCTCAAGAGGGAAGCCAAATATGTTGGTAATGCGCTCTTGCAATTTGTCTCATGATCTCGTCTATTGTCTATTTATTGTGATTAAGGTTCTCCTCTATAACAGGGTTTGTTTCTATCGCATGTCTATTTGCTTTATGTCTTTTGTCTACTTCGATCTTGTCTAGCTATTTGTAGAGGTGGAAATAACAAAGCATGAGTTTGACTAAGGCAAACCCCTATATAGCCACAACATTTTTCCTCGTCTCCATGTGTGTAGGTAAATGGGTTCGACAGATGAAGAACTTCATTGTAGTAGCTTCTAGGTTGTTTTTGTATAGACGACAACGCAGTTGCATAGACGTCCCCATGACATGTTGGAGTCCAAGGCTAAGGCTTAACCTATCTAGTATTGCAATCTGTGTTTTTTGTACTTTTTGTTTCCATAAATTAAACATTTTTTAGCATGCTATATTTCTAAGTTATTGAGCATTTTCAGTTTATATTCATTGTCAAGCATAGTTTAGGGTACATTTATAAGCATCTTCTTTCTAGTTCACTTGAGCAGTATTCATTAAGGTAGCCAAGGGCTTTTTGCTCTTTAAGACCTCATTGCCTTAACATTAGCAAATTCCTCCTCTACAACCAGGTTGCATATGCCCCATCTCATGTAACTCCTTAATTGTTTCTCAATTTCTTCCTTAATATCTTTTTGGGTGGTAGTAAGGTGTGGTAATGATAGGTTTTGCTCCTAGTTCAATGGTATGCTCAAAACCCATCTTAGGAGGTAGTTTAGGTGGAATATTTCTAAAAACTCCCTTATGCTTCTCTAAGATAGATTGAATATCAACATGTGTAGTCTTCCTTCCTTTGGACGAAAACCTATCGAGGATCATACATTGTGCCACTCACTCTACTTGCCCATATCTAAAGGCTCGTTCCATCCTTATTGATGACTCTACCCTTTGAGACCCATCCGATAAGCCTTGTAGAATTACTTCTTGGCCATTGTATTGAAAACGATGGCATCGATCTTGCTCTCGAATTGTTACCTTTGCGATTGAAAATCTTGATAATATCTACCTAAGGAATGTAACCATTGAATGTCCAAAGCCACACAGGTATTGCCCATGTTTACGACGTAGAAATATTTGCCATGACTGCCTCAAAAGCTTCAAATTTTTCATCTTTTAATTTCATGCTTATTACTGAACCTTCATTAATGGAGTTATGTGTAGCACTGCTATCCAATAAGACAATCACTTTTTGTCCTTATAAAACACTATGAATTCTAATGGGGTGATACTTGGGTGCCCTTGAAAGTGTGGCCAATGTACCACTTGCAAACTCTTCATCATCTTGTTTCCTCCTATTCCTTTCAGGTTCAAATTCTCCCTCCTTGGATTCATCATGCGTTATTGCTTCTATGTGATGGACTTGTCTGTTCTCGAAGCATTAATGGCTTGACTTCCATGGATCCTTATAGTTAAAACATATTTCATCTTTAAAAACTTGTTCGAGGATTCTTCCTCGTTGGATTAAGGAGGTAATGCTTTTGGTTGCTAGTTATTCTTGGCAAAGGGTTTCTCGTGTGAGCCCAGTGGTATGTTCTTGTGATAGTGTAATGGCCTAAATTTTACACCCCTGTGTAGAAGCCATTTTTCGCATTTTGTCCACCTTAGCGTAAGACACAAAATCCCGTCACCCTCTGTTATCCTCATCACCTTGCCAACTCATCATCCAACTCAATTCCATGAGATGAAACCTTGCTGGTCTTCGGACACGTGCGCGCTGTGGAGATGTCCGTGTGGCACGCTATCGTCCGTGAATCTGCAAGTGTGCGGAGGACCATTTGAGCGTTACAAACTTGGCCACCGTGCGGAAGTAACACCCATGATGATGACTTCCTCCACGGGATTCCATTCCGAGTTGTTAAATACCCCTCTTTACAAGCACTTTGGTCTTCTGGGCTATTCATTCACTCTTCTTCAGGTTTCTTGGTCTTTTTGGCAATCTCATCTTGAGCTTCATATCTCTATTTTGTACCCATATATCCATATTATTGTAGGTTTTCCGCCATTGGTGAACAAGTTTTTTATCGTGGGCTCAAAGGTTTGGAGACTTCATCTTGGAACGCTTTATCAAACTTCGAATTAGGTAACTCCTTTTCATTCCTTCCTACTTCGTTTCATTTATCCATAAAGTAAACATTCTATTTCCTTTCATATTTAAGCTAGTTCTGTTTTGTTTCTGTGCTCTTTTATTTACATTTTTTTCGCATTTAGATAATCTAGCATTGTGTTATTAGTCTTTCTATTTTGTCTTCACCTGTCTGTACTCTACCTGTACAAGACACCAATGTGGCGCACTATTGTCCAATAGTCGCGCTGTCATCCTTTGGGTCGTGCGTTTGTCTGAGGCAGTGAGCTCACGGAGCTTGGGTCTTAATTCTTAGTGTTAACTCTTTCGATAGGCAATCCGTTTGTTTATGTATTTCACATTTAATTAATTTAAACACACTTAAACACTTGGGCATTAACACTTAATTGACATTTAATCAATCTAGTTTGTATTTAAACCGCATCAAGACAATCAAGAAGCTTTCTACATCTCGGGTCTGATCTCCCTAGCACTCCTAGCTAGCAACATGAGGTGGTTTGAAGGGAATCGTGTATCCCTTGAGGTTTTAATCAGCCTCTAGGTTTGTGCATTATTTTCTTCCCCACAGATAGGTCTTGTTTTTATGTGTTGAATCTTCCAAATTTAAAGCCCTTTGAATGGCATCTTGTAGAGATGATGGTTCGAAAGCTCGAACCAATCCTCTAAGTAATTTGGAGAGACATTTGATAAATAAGAACTTTAGTCTACGTTTAGTAATATTTGGTACCGTGATGGAGATCGTTTGGAATTTTATTACACATTCTTCCATGGAACCTTGATGTCTTAGTCATGTTAACTCCTTAAAATGCATCTCCAGATTCTTCCTATTAAACCTTTCTATGGCAAATCTACTAGCATTGTGTTCCATAATGGGACTAAGAGAAAGAAAGGTATCTCGTTATTAGATCCATGCTCAGATATTGGCTTTCCACAAACCATCAAAAGTGGGAAGAGTCATCTTACTTATTCTTTGTTGTAAGTATTTGTTGGGCTACCTTCTTTCTCCTCTTGAGCTTGCATTATAATATTATTTTAATGGGATATGTCTTCTTAGGTTAGGATCAACACTGCCATTATGGGTTCTTCTTGTGATTGCTCCTCTCTAGGTAAGAATGTAGGCTGTCTTACTCTAGGTGAAGATCTTAATGGAGTCCTATTGTTATTTTCGGAATGGTTTGAATTAACATCACTTCCATCGGTTTCGTTAGGCCTAAGGGCACTGATTGTATTAGTCATGTTTTGAATTGCTTAGAGAAGCAATTGTGTTGTTTGTTCTTGTCTCTCCATATAAGATTTCAATTTATTTGCTTGATTTCCCTAATGAACCCATTTGATTACCTTGAGTTGGGTTTCTACTTGCCTCTAGCTTTTCAAGGTTCTTTAAGCTCTTTGGTCCAATCACATATGCTTAATATTTTTGATCCTCAGGCTGACAGGATCAAAGCTCTGATACCAATTTTAGTGCCCCTTTTTGGGATATTCTTCAAAGCAATAATATTCACCCAAAACTTGATAATAGTTTTATCAAGATCAAGAATTTATTATAATATTTTGGTCAATAAATCATAGCACAATACCCAAAGTTGATCAAAATGTGAATTCTCTGGAAATACTTTGCATATCTGATGAATTAGAGAATTCGTCCCTAACTCAATAGCAACAATACCAAGGATTCCATCCCTATCTTGTCAAGGGCATGAAAGGATTGCTGTCCTTCCAACCCTTAGCTCACCTTGGATGGTTTTCGTCCTCCTTGACCAAGATTTGGATCCAAAATTGGTAAGAGCATGAAAGGGTTTTCGTCCTTCTAATTCTTGTGAGCCTGGAAGGTATTTTGTCCTTCCGATTTGCAAATACTATCTAGAATTCAAAACCGATAACTAGATTTATTTGCTAGACTATTGCTGATTAATATTGCTTGATGGATTGACAAGTTGATCTTTGAATAATACTTGAATGCTTTCTAAATGATTGCTGCTTGAATTGATTTTCTGAATTATATTTATTGTTGAGTGTATCTCTGAATCACTTCTCTGAATTGATGTCTAAATTGACGCCTCTCCCAAATGATTTGTTCTCCTTTTTATATCTTTAAATGAGAGGGAGTCACACCTCTTCACTCACACCATAGGCCTTTGCAAGGGATATGTCCTTCATAATTAATTGCTGCTCTGGAGTGTTTTCTAGAAATTGCTGATGATTGTATTCCGGATTCCCTTTAATCGTAGTCAACTCCTTCATTCAATCGCTGATCTCTTTTTAATTTCTTTGCCCAAGTTAATTATGATCACTATGATCAGATTGGTAAAGGCTGTGATCTCTTGGTGGGGGCATGACAATCAGCTTTAAGAAACCAAGAGAAAAATATGTAAATCTCTTCTGAGTTAATCTGAATCAATGAGGGTGCTGAGTCTAAAAAGAAGGAAATCAAACCTGAAAATGCTATTAATTCAAAGTGGCCAGACAAATGGAGCATTGAGAATGCTCTAGAGGACATTTGGTTTTGAACAAGTAAAGAAAAAATGAGAAATAAGATTGTACTATTTTATAAGCAACATATTCTTTCTATTTTATTTTTTTATTTTTAGCATAAATGGAAAGAGAATATCAGTTTACAAATTTCCGTCAACCCCTGAGACCCAGCAAAGTGGATCCCATTCAATTACATGTCTAACATATAAATCATACAGATGGCCGAGAAGTGGAATCTAATACTAATTTAGAGGGTGAGCTTTTAAATTTGAATTTTCAGAATATAAAAAAACTTCTTTTAGCTGGATGATAACAATTTTAAAAAGTTTTGGTGGAGAGCTAAAGTGTTTTGTAGCATTTGAATGGGGTTCTTCTATTTTTGGAAACAATGGGTATGCCCATTGCCAATAATTATACCCTTAATTCATTTTGTAAGCGAGATTCTAAACAAAGGTTTGCCATCTAAACTTATTAATTTAGTATATGTCCAATCATGTGACTTTATCTCAATCATTGTTGTACTGCCATGATTTGAATGATAGGAATAAATTTTCACACTTTTTGTTATGTTTTTCATTGCTTTGACCATTTCTAAGGTTTGCCTGTCATCATAAAACTAAATTCTGTATTGGTCTTTGATTTGTTTTCTTGATATTCTTTCTGTAAGTATTTTTAGGGAAAAATCCTCTCTGATGATTCATGGAACTTATGGCGAATGCTTTACATATGAGTTTATTAATGGTGTTATACGATCTCAAGTAAACTATCAATTTAGTAATAACCTATTGAAAACAAAGCTTTACAGAACATGCCACAGAGGGCACAGGTTTGAACTTCATTTGTAGCCTAGCTCAAAAGTCTAGAGCTTTTTAAATTTCTGGCATGTTGAGCACGTGCAGATATCCAAGATACTTGACTTTTGCTCTCAGAATGAAAGTGTGGGCCTCAGTAAAGTTTGGATTACATTCATTTCCAAGGAGCATTTGTTGAATTGATTGTATCTTTGGCGACAGGTGGATATGTGTTGATGGAAGAAAAATTGCCACATTATATTGTTCCTGATTTAACTGGATTTAAGGTATGTCTTCTATTGCTGTCTTACTTTATTGTGTTAATAACGCAAGAACATTGCTGAGTATATTAAAATTTTAGCATTTGTTTCTGCTTGTTTGAAGAAAAGCAATATGCAAAATTGATTGTATTCACAAGGCTGAAATAAGTTTTAGCATGTGATCACTTGATTCACATTTGAGTTTTGTAAGATGTTTTTTGATGATGCAGCAATATGATTTCTAATTGTTCTGTAGTCTTATTGTTATCTTGTTAAATTTTAGTTCAAGGCTGTGACACCTTAGATGGTTCTTTATGTCAGACAATTTAACGAAGAAACCTTAGAGGGTTGTTGGCCTTGGATTTTGAACATGACTTCTTTTAGATGTAGCTAAGTGGCAGATACCTTCTTTTTGGAAAAGTCAAGTGAATGTTATGGTTGGAACATTGCAACTTTTACAGGGTACAAAATATTACATCTTGAATCCTATTGGATATTTTTGTGCAAAATAGAAACATTGTTAGCATAGTAGGTCATGTTATTGATATTTGGCATTTTCCTTTAGGCAATACTATCGTAATTGGTATTTTTTAATTAGTTACAATAATTGTATTTGTTAATAAGTTAGAAGCTTTAAAGTTTTCTACTCAAGAAGTATTTTTCTATTTTAAAGGTATAAAGTTTTTTACTAAGACTATTTAAAGAATTAATTATTAGCAATTTGATTAGTTAATATATTTTTGATTGGCTAATATCCTTTCACTGTCATTACAAACTTCACATAAATTAAACAGAAATAATAATTATGAATTACAACAACAGAAAGATTTATATGGCATAGTGAGATGAAGACAGACAATTGGATTGAATGGTACTGTTGATGTGAGTTTTATGCCACTACAACATGCAAAATTGAAGACTCAATATCCCAAGGTGGAATATCAAATTTCCAACTCTCTCTTGAACAGAGACATTAGATATGCTAAAGGTTGCAAGAAAAGATCATCGAGATGACTCCAAGGTTCCTTCAAATGGTGGACTTAACTCAATTGTAATGATGTGATATGCTGGTATCAGGAGGGGACTTATGCTAGTTCACTAAGATGCATCAACTTAACTTGCGAATGATATGGCTTCACAATGTGCAATGAAAATATTATGACTTCTAACTTGCAATGAACTTAAACTTACAAATCTAAACTACTATTTCTATGCTAGGATGCAAGAACTTGTGAATATCTTTAAGACTCTACTAGATATGGTCCTGTCATCAACTCCACCAACCTAGTGTAATCTTCTAAGGTATGCTTGAAAGATATTTAAATCACTGCCATTTCATCAACTCCATCTATAGATGCAAATCAATAAGCAAGTACTAATTGAAGTTAAGCTTATGATTACGTCATTTGATCATGCAAGTCGTACTTACTGTTAAGAGATAGCTTCATTCGTATTGTTATATATATATATATATATATATATATATATATTATACAATGTTAATAATGAAGAGTTGTGATATTTATATTATATTATTATCATTATTATATTATTAATATAGTAATGATAATATTATAATGCAATGATATATATTATATTATTGTAGTTAATTATATATTTATGTTAATTATGGTTATAGTAGACAATTATGGTTATTACCATAATTGTCATATTATTATATGGTCATGACTCTTCAAGACGTGACTATTCAAAAGATATAAATATATATCAATGGCTGGTGAAAAGATCAATCACAATGGTAATCAATTTCACTACAGCAGTCACATATATTCTCTATAGGACGATCCAGATTTCACAACATGGTATCAGAGCCTAATCTATAAGAGAATAAAATACAGTTTTTGGGAACAGTAGATATCCGAGCAAAGTATTACATGGGGAGGAAGGACATCGAAAGGGGAAGATACACGAAGCACCCATACATCCCAATCATAATTGGTATTATAGATTGAACATGGGTAAAGAGAGGATGCGAAGCACAGTTTGGAATGGATACACTAAGAATCCAATCCAAAGTTTATAGATTTATAGTCATCAACTAAATTAATAGCAGAATCATTCACACCCAAAGTAAGAATACGCACATGCCTATTACCAATCTGCCATCTTATTCCAGCGCTGGATAGCTTATTCAACCATGAAAGAAAATACAATCAAAATGTTTGCGTGAGAAAAGAAGGAATATAATCTATCCGAAAACCATCATAGAACTAAGCGAATAATTTAGAAAGAATTATCATGCAAGGAGGTCACTCATTTGGTAGAACCGAGGAAATGATGAAGAGACGTCAATACATATAAAATCCACCAACCAATTAAATAGTCAAAGATCATAGTAATGTGAATAACGATGTTCGATGTTTCTTTTACTGGTTTGCAAATTTTCTATTCTTAAAAATCGTGAATGGTGTATTCAAAGTTTATTCTGTTTACAACACATCAAACATAAGATGGATTAACAAGATCACGGGTTGTGTGCATTCGAAATCTTTACCAGTTGCATTTCTTTTATATAAATCAGTTTTGTGGCAGTCCCCAATGGAATGGAGTTCATGTGACAATGAAGTGAAGTTGAACTCTGAGTGTTAACTCTTATATATATTGAAACAGTCTAAAGAACCGTTACACAATTCACAGGCTAGTCTTGAGGATCATGTTGGTGTTTCGGTGGACTTAAATTGCAAATACATCACGGTGGAGCAAAGGACCGAGAACGACAATAGTGTGGTGGAAGAAGTTGTTACTTCTCGGTACAAAGCGGTGGCTCCATGCCGGGTTGTGACAGTCAGACAAACCTGTGAGCCCGTCAGATGAAAGTCATTAAGTCTATTGACTTAAAGAAAGCATGGACAATGACTACGGTAAACAAACATGGGAATGATAACTAAAATATACATCAGTGGACATAGACGGCTAGGAGTATCGATTTATGGTAAAGACAACCTAGCAGATGGTTTCGATGATTAAGATGAGCACAACCCTATCCATGTTGTTGATTCCCATGAATGAGTAAAGGACATCACACAAATTGTATACGTTAAGATATTAGGAAGTAACACTCACGGCTAATAAAGAAACTTAGCAAGTCTTACCCCGCAAATGGAGGGATATGCACGATTCTTTGGAGTATATATCTGAGAGGTTGACATGCTCGCATGGAGAGAATGATAGAGCATCACATCTAGGGGAGAAGGAAATCGCAAAATGGAAGTCGGTTCAAACACATTGAAGGATTTAGGAAAAGAGGATAAATTAAACAATATCGACTAAGCACTTTGATAAGTATCGATTGCAAGAAAGATTATCGGTCCAATTGGTATGAATGAACTAATCGACAGGTTATTCTAAGCTGAAGAAATCAATAAAGCAGCAGGGAATCACTTAATTACATCGATCTAGTTAATATATCGATGATTAATGGCAACACAAGTATAATCAATATTTTTATGCTTGAAGTTGCCAGATTTGTGGAGTGTGATTATATCAAATGTGCAAATGCCAATTTAACTTTGTGAAGAGACATGAATTAGATATGGTTATGCAGCGATTGTGTTAAGGATTATAACCGAAATTCCTTGAATAACAAACCAATTTCGATATCAGTTTTGCATACAAGTTTAATTTATAATCTCCAAGGTTAAAGTTGAAGAGGTGAAATTAGTAACTACTATGAAAGGTGACGAGTATAGAGGCATGAGACATCACCTTCCATTCAGCATTACTAATTACATCAGTCTGAAATCAAAATCAAAGAACCCACCATAGTTGCAGAGATAAGCAGTTCAAAGTAGAAATGACACTTGTATATATTGAAAGGTTATAATTCCACAGTGGAGACAATACCATATCGCTGTAAGCGATAGCATTATATTTCTACATTAGGTACATTATAGACTTCAATTTGATTGTCCCTTAATTTTGAGATATGATCGGAAGGGGACATTACAAGTGGTATCAACTCTGCATAGTAAACAGTATCAAAAGAAAAACTAAAAGATATTATGTGTCACTATAGCCCTTGTTTAAAAGGTATCGATGAGGAAAAGATATATATAGAAGATTTGGAAGGAGCAGTAGCAAATCGAAATGGATCTCAAGAGTAGCATCAGACATAGCATATTTATTAAATTGATATACTAGATATCCCAACTATCTAAGTTAATCGAAAAAAAAAGGGGATAGTACAAGTGGGACAATAACCAATATAATCAGATACCGATAATGTATGAAGTCAACATCTAATCAGTAGTTATCATAATGAGATGTGATTTGTAAAGAAGAAAATTAACATAAAGATCAATATGAAACCAATATGTTATGAAGAAGGACGATGGGTACGAGTATCGTATTAATGGGCTCACCTTACGAAAGGAGATACTTGAAAATATTTGAAATTTAAGATAAGTATTTCATGTTTTATTAATGCATATAAATTTTGAATTTGTAATTCATTAAATAATAAATCTTGTATGCTTCTATCATTTGTATTTTTGTACGAGATAGTTTAGCTTTATAAACTATTTGTAATCTATCTCTGACATACTTTCAGGACAAAAGCATATAAAATTCAGATTCAGAGAAAGTCTGACATTTTCAAGAGGTCAAGAAGTTGATGAACTTGAGCTTCAGAGGGAGAATATGGTTCAGTTAACTTGTGACAATCTCAATCGTATTGATTAAGAGAGAGTTCACAATTGAAGGTAAAACAAATCTGAGATTATAATAGTGGGAACTTGTGGATAGAATCACCGATGAGATGCACGTGGATAGAATACTAGAGGTCTTTATTATCTTCTCTCAAGTCCAAGAGGGAGTGTTAATATTGTGGCCTTGGGAAAGATCAAAATGCATCTTATGCTAGCCAATGTAACCTTATAACTATTCAGATTATTCGTATTGGTTCTCTCAGGAAGGAAAGTATGAAATGACATCCTGTAGTGACACCGAATTGAGTATATAAACAGGGTATGCCTTCGTGATAGATGGAGAAGTTAAAAGATCTGCATTAGTGACATTCGAGGATCTTGATTCAGAGGGAGTAAACCATGTTTTGTTGGTTCTCTAGCAATCAAGAAATTATAGCAGACAATTATGGTTATTACCGTGTGAGAAGGTTATATGTCAGAAAAAAAAAAAAAAAAAAAAAAAAGCTAGAAAATCAAATTAAGTTGGCACCTCAGGATCTTGGTCATACAAATTCAGAGGGAGTATAACATGTCAAGATGGTGTATACTTTGAATTCACCAAGACTATGAGATCGTGCATACAATTGTAATTCAGTGGAGGTACATCCTCACTAAAGAACAAACAACCGATACTCTTACCAAGCGTCTTGCTAGAAAGAAGATTGTGTACCTTCATATAACCTTGGTATGTTGAGGAATAAAGCCTTATTAGGTGAAAAGAAGGTATCCTGAACGCTATGTTATTACTTGTTGTGCTTTAACTATATCGTGGTTAGACAACATTAAGTTATTGGTTTCAAACTGTCATGATGTGCTATGTTCATGGCTAGACAACATTGAGGAGTTGTTTTTAAATTGTCATGACTGAGAGTTTGATTTCCACTCTTTGGATGAACCAAAGTGGATCCACCCTTTGAGAAGAGTCAAAGTGACTCTATGGGTTTTTTTATTCATGAATAAATATAAAAAAATGTGTATATTGCAATATTGTGTAAAATGATCATTTGTGTGTGGGTTAACATTTCAAGGTGACGATCTTGTAAATGGTTAACCAAAGTGTCAAGATAGACTACTTAATTGTGTCCCGATTGTGCGGAGATCTTGACTCTTGTTATTACTGGATGTGTAATAACGAAACCATATCATGATAGACTACTTAATTGTGTGTCCCGACTGTGCGGAGATCATGATATTCAAATCTATTTTCATGACGAGACTACATTAACTTGTGCGTCCCGAAATGGTGGATGTCATGATAGATTTTTGATATTTAATACTCACTCGCTAAGAGGGAGTGTTAAGAGATAGCTTCATTCGTATTGTTATATATATATATATATATATATATATATATATATTATACAATGTTAATAATGAAGAGTTGTGATATTTATATTATATTATTAATATAGTAATGATAATATTATAATGCAATGATATATATTATATTATTGTAGTTAATTATATATTTATGTTAATTATGGTTATAGTAGACAATTATGGTTATTACCATAATTGTCATATTATTATATGGTCATGACTCTTCAAGACGTGACTATTCAAAAGATATAAATATATATCAATGGCTGGTGAAAAGATCAATCACAATGGTAATCAATTTCACTACAGCAGTCACATATATTCTCTATAGGACGATCCAGATTTCACAACACTTACAAGCAATAAGCAACTAGTGGTTTGGTCTATAAGCGAGTTCAATGAAATAGGCATCTACAATAACTCTCATCCAATCTAACTATTTGAAGCAATTCTAACACTGAATACTTGAAAACAAATTCTATTTTATGTGAAGAATGCAAAGAACCATGCAATACTCCAAAATGATGACAAATATCCACTATGCAAACACAACAATGAATAGAGAGCAATTTCAGTAGTATCTTGACAACAATTCTCCAACATAACTCTTTTAGAAATGATGAAAGCAAACCTTTATATAGGGAGCTCAATTACAATGAATGACCAAGATTAAATTAGAAATAATGGGCTAGGTTAAACCACTATAGCTTTAATTAGGGTTTCCATATTCGTTGCTAACAAATATTAAATACCCAACCAATTACAAGAGAGCTCCACCATGTGGGCCAATCAGAAAATTACAATGCTCTTATGGGCCAATAAGATAATAGGTTAGGTATGACCATTAGATAAAGGGCATCAATAAATGAGCCAATGAGGATAGAGGTTAGGTAGAAATTTGTAAAAAAGGCCACCAACTAATAGGCCAATAGAAAAATTATATTGCTTCCAAGAGCCAATAGAAAGAGGGTTAGGTATAAACCATTTACAATTTGACACCAAATGGACCAATCAGAATGAAGCACCTATTTATTATCCAATGGGAAAATTCAAAGCCACATGGGCCTACAACAAATAATTTAGGAATTTGCTCCCTTTATCCTTTTCTTTCTTTGTATATTCAATGAATCTGAACATTATCTCATTGAACTCCTCCATGGGGACACTTGGCGCCAATCCGAGCTTATACTCATGATATTCCATATCGCTTGTACAAGTGACACTTGTCTTTTTCCAGTTAGTTGCATTACATATAGCCATGAAGTTTGAAATTTTTGAAGCTGTTTCCAAATGCTCGAACATAAATGGGGTGGCCTCCATGAATTCAGTATCCTTCACCTTTTCTTGCAATTGCTCAACACTTAGCTTTTGATCATTCTCGAGCTCCAAGTGAAATATAGTTCTCACATAATCTAGTATATCATTTTTGACCTCCAAAATAGCATCCTTTGTAGCCAAACAATCGGAATCCACTTGTTTGATTATATTGCCCTTGTGAGCTAATGCTCGATACCATGCTGGGAAATTGACATCTTGCTCTTTTTTCAACACTTGACTCTTTAGTAGTGTATTGACTCTTTAGTAGTGTATGTTGTGGTATCTCCATGATTGCTTGTAACCTTGAAAGAGTCTTTTCACGACCTAGTAGAAAATCTTCACATTCCTTCAATATGACTTGTACTCGTTCTTGAAGAGAGAGCATGGTATCATAAGTTTTGAAAAACTTCACCATGAAGTTGCATGCTTCCTCAAATACTGATGTCACCCATCTCTTTGCTTCTTGTCCTGTTAGTCCCGTCCCTTCTAATCCATCCATCGACCCACTAGAATATGTAATTGGGGGAACAAATGTCTAATCGATCTGTTGAAGTGGATTCATCAATTGTCTAATATACTCTTATAACCGCTTGTTCTCCTCTTTGTAGCTCCTTTTCTTTCCAACTTCCTTGTTTATCCTTTCCTCTAAAGCTTGAATAGATCCATGTGCTTCTACCTCCTGCCTCTTAATAGCATGTCCTAACTCATGTTCCTTGATGTCAAAATCTTGCAGAAGCGTATTTCCTCTAGCGTTATCCACTTTTGGAACCACAACTTGCATAGTGCATGCACCTGTGTTATCTTTTATGATCTTGTAGAACCTTTGGGCTGACATCTTGTCCTTTTCATTGTTACATCTCTTTACAATTTCTTCTACACTCTCAACTGATTGAGCAACTGCCGCTTGTCTTTTCTTTATCTTTTCTAGTAACCATGAGGGTGTGGTAAGCGCTCCCTATTCATCTTCTTGGTTTTCTCTTCTAGATTTTGGCTTTGTACTTATTGACTTTCTCATTTTTATTCACCTCTTGAGGTTGAACTTCACTATCATCTGAAAGGGCCTCTATGTTGATAATCTAATTTTTCTCAACTTGATGCTTTCATTCCCTTGAGGAGATGAATCTACCTCTTGCTCATTCAGATCCAAAGAAACAAAGATAGAACTCTTACTGGCTTTTGAATCAATTGTAGCTTGGGGTTGCACCTCATTTTCTAGTATGGAAGTTGCGTTTGCTTGCTTTGAGGACATACTGACTACCTGAGACTTCTATATTTTAAAGGTGGTTCTATGCCTATGTCCTTTTTTCTTTTCTTTTCTTACCTTTGGTTTGTGAGGCCTTGTCACTACCTCTCTTACTATTTTGGCTTTCCATCCTAGTGCTCATTTCTTGTGTTTGCGCGCTTAACTCTTCGTTAGGTTCTTCTACATCTTTCATCAATTCGTATGCCAAAGGCAATCCCCTTGCTTGTAGCTTCATCACCTGCTTGATCAACCAAGCTTTAGTGAATGTTTTAATTGTCATCATGACCGCATCAAAACCTCCCTCATCTTTATCTAGCCAATCAGGGGGGGTATGCCATCCTTTCTTGCTATCTCATAGTTTGCTTGAAGACAATTTCCATCATCTTCAATCTGATCACTAATTTGATACCACTTGGTTGCACAAAACAGTGTTACTGACATTCGAGAAAAAGATCTCTTAATTTCATGTTCATCAGATGCATTTGCCCAATGATCTTCAATATGTGCCACCTGCTTATATCTTACTCCACAGGCTCTTTTGATTTGATGGTATGGGTCAAAATAGGATCTTCCATCATATAGCCCCAAAGAATAATGCTCAAATTCTCTCTCTGTTGCTTCTGCTACTAGGAGGAATGAACAAGATTCTGTATCAAGATTGAGTGAAAACGTGACTCCTAGTCTATGCTTGTGCTTTAGAATCCTGTCATATGTCACCAATCGTCTTGCAACTTCCATGAGCACTAGCTTTCTTGATGGAAACCTTGGAAGTTTGATTGGGCATACTGTACTCCCCAACACACAGATGTAGGTGAACTTCCGAAATTGAGCATACCACGACCTGTACTTCTTTACAAACTCTTCTACCTCTTTTGATAATCTCTTGTTGGGAATGCCTTGTAGTACTCTTACCGTGCACATGGTGAAAGCATTGTTTGCAATCTTGAACCCATCCTTGTTTTCAAGTCGCACTTATGGATAATAGTCGTACATCATATATTGGCCTGATTCTATTCCAACTTCACCTAAACATTCCAATCCTTTGTATTTGTGCACCCACAACATCATGTAGATCATGTATGAGCTCATGTAGAATGCTTTAGACTTCTCCATAGTTCTTAATTGCATATCCAAGTTGACACTAATTATTGTTGCCCAATCGAATATTTCATTTGAGTTGATGATGCTCTTGATGAAGTAGCACATCCATGGCTCGACCAATGCTCTTTGTGGACATCCCATCACTTGATTTAGCATGATTATAAGATCACCTATCTCTTCTTTGATGGCTACCTTGGTCAACTTTGGCAACTTGACATTGTGTCTCCTCGGCTCCAACCATTCAGTGTTGACTAATGTGGTGTAATCATTCTCCCTTCTGTCAAATTTTTTTATAGCAGACTCCTGTGTTTTGATTATGCCATCTTTGTAATATGGGATATTGAATGTGTCCCTTATGTCATCCGGTGTGAATGCAACCATAGGGGTTCCTTTAGGAGTAAGTAATTGTCTTTTGTCAATATCATATCTCCTGACGCACCCAACTATCAGTTTGAGGCACTGCTTGGATGGAGGAAATACAATTGCTTGATCTATGCCACTTTTTGCTATCTTTTTTGTTTATGGTGATGGATTATGCTGGAACATCCTATCCTTTATTGAATTCATATTGTAGGGGCCAAGATTGGGGTCATTGACCTTCTTCCATTTGGTTGTGAAATTTGATTCTGGAAGCATATCCTGTAGATCATATTTGGACTGCACTGCTCTTCTCTGCCTTGAGCTCATCCCATCGTTAGGCATTTTGGCCTTTGAATCTCCTTCCTTGGCTCCCTTGCCCTCTGATTTTGAACTTTTTCCATCCTTAGCCTCAATCATTCTCATCCTTCCACACAATACCATCCATTAGCATTGGTATTTTAAACTGCAATTCATATCAAGGAAATGATTAACAAACTTACTAAGGGCTGCATCTCTTATATTACAGACTTAGTCTTGATTCTAAATCTGAAATGTGATATGCTCAAGTGACAATGAAGCTTATGTTAGGAATGAATGCTAAATGTTTGGCAGCCATTCTGTAGCAGTTGTTGTTGCATTCATGACTATGATTGTCATTGATGTCAACACAGTGATTTACCGAAGACTTGCAGAGGAGTAGACAGAGTTTGGATTAGCGCACGTGGGTTATTGTAGTTGGAGCTATGCAATGTCGAGGTTATACTCTTTGATATGTTATATGTCTATGGTTAAGAGCGCAGACAGTAATTCATTTATTCATGGAAGTTATGATCATTTTGGTGGAAGTAGTATTCAGGCAGTGTTCCTAAGTAGCGGTTGTGGAAATCGGATGATATCTCCTAATCGGGATGGAATTTGGTTTTGCGCAGTTTAAGGGAAGTTGAAGACACATTGATAGTGACGTGGATGACAGCGCAGACATCGAGGTCGCACGAGTGAAGATTTATTGTATTTGGAAGTCGACAGTTTTGTGTAATTTTGGTGTAGCGTGTGGAAACTTTTATTTTGTAACTGAATGCCGACTCGTTTGTAATTATTTGAGTGTGGTATAAAGGAAGGATTGTATTTCCTTGGTGTAATGTAGTAGAATGTAGTTGATGTGAAAGTGTGTAATTATGATATGGTAGCAGCGGTTGTGATGCTGTATACATGAAATGAAGAAAAGAGCTAAGTATGAAAGCGAATTTGTGAAGGAAGACATGCGAAGTATAGAGATCTGAAATTGAGATCTGATGTAACAGTGAGTGCAGTTTGGCACAGTCAGAGAAGAGGTAACATATTATTCTGTTGAGTAATGCAAAGATTATTTGGACAGTGTGTTCAGTGATCTTACCCTGAAACTGTTTGGGTAGTGGGTCCTTCTGTCTTCCATAACTCTTAACAGGGTTAGAATCTTTTAACAGGGATTCAAAATCTCCTAATAGGGATTCATATGTACTGAATGTATTTCATAAGACTCCTAACAGAGTCCATCCTTTCACAAGGAATATTCATATTAGTGCATCTTTTGTGGGCATCATTTCCACCGGGGTTTACTCTTTGATCAAGAGGTTCCCTAGTCAACATATCTTGTGTCATTGTGTTATTGTGTATGAATATCTTTCTATGGTTGGTAATTATATTGCTTATATGGTTTAATGCTATTGAAGATGATAAAAGTTATAATTATCAGATAACTAATTCACCCCCCTCTCAGTTATCTTGGTGGACTTTACTTTCTAACAATTGGTATCAGAGCAGCAGGTCCTTGAAAAAGAAGTTTAACAGCTTCAGGAGATCCATGACGAATTTCAGGAAAGAAAGCCCTAAGTTTGATGGAGTAAATTTTGACAGCTGGAAAGAAAAGATGAAGACACACCTATTATGTTTAGGACCAGGTTATTGGTTGATTACAAAGAATAATAAGACTATCATTGAAGAGGACAATCTTGAAACATGTACTGCGGAAGAGAGAGATCTATTCATGTGTAACATACTTGCAAGAGAAGCACTTTTGACAGCACTTCCGGAGAATGAGTACAGTCAGGTAAAATATTTGAAAAAATCTCATGAAATTTGGAATGCTTTACACTCTACTTTTGAAGGTGATCAACATGCAAAAAGAGTTAGATTATATAATTGGATATGTGCATTTGAAGATATAAGAATGTTGGAAGATGAATCTATTAGAAGTTATATTGGTAGAATGTCAGAAATCATTACAGGTATAAAATCTTGTGGAGGAACAAAGACAGAGAATGAAGTGATGTGGAAAATTCTGAGGACATTGACTCCTGTATTTAAGCAGACAACACAGATGATTGAACAAGTGATACCTTGTACAACAAACTTTACAAGAGAAACTCTTCTTGGAAGATTGGAAGCAGCAGAAATGAACCTGAGATTATCAGGAGACTTACCTACAATGGAGACAGCATTCAGTGCTCTCAGTGTTCGCCCTACTTTGTCAAGAAGCATGAGTGTGAGCGGAGATTATGCTGGCAGCAGCAGATCTAGAAATGAAGAAGACAAGAAGATTGAAGAAGGTGTTGCCTTGCTTGTGAAAAGAGAACCAGACGGTAAGAAAATATTTAAGTGTTGGACTTGTCAAGAATATGGTCATTTTGCATCTAAATGTCCTAAGAGAGTTAAAAAGTACAGAAGCAATTTCAAACCTAGAAGATCTAAGGAATGTTATTATGCTAATGATGAAGATCTTGAAGCTAGTATAGAAAGAACTTTAAGTGAAAGTGATACTGAGAATAATGATGACATAGGATTTGTAGCAATTAAAGAAGAGAATCCTGAAACTGATGTTAAGGAAGAAAAAGCCTTAGTTTCTCAAGTTGAAAAGAAAGCTGATTGGATTATAGATAGTGGTTGTTCACATCATATGACTGGAGACATGAAAAAGTTCATAAAGTTGAATGAATATGATGGAGGAGTTGTTAAAGTTGGAAACAATGCACCTTGTTTGATTAAAGGTATAGGATCTATTACTCTTGATGGAAAGACTAATACTGATGATGTTTATTTTGTGGATGGATTGAAACATAATCTTTTGAGTGTTGGACAGTTAGTTGATAAGGGATATCAAGTTTGCTTTACTGAGAAAACTTGTGTGATAAAGGATAAAGATGGAAATCTGATTGGAACTGAATCTAGAACCAGAGGTAATGTATTTCAGTTGAATCCTACTGAGATGACATGTTTGATTACTAAGATTGATGACAGTTGGTTATGGCATAGAAGGTTTTGTCATATGTTTTAACATTGTGAAAGTAAGTACTACACTTGCAGTAAGAGATTTATCTAAAATTATGAAGCCTACTAACATGATTTGCAAAGAATGTGTAATGGCTAAACAAAAGAGAAGTTCTTTTCCCAGTACAAAGTTTACATCTACAGAGAAGCTGGAGATTGTTCATACAGATTTGAGCGGTCCTACCAGGACTAGAGGATTCTATGGAGAAAGATATTTTATGATTCTTGTTGATGATTTTACAAGAATGATGTGGATTGCATTTCTTAAAGAAAAATCTGAAGCATTTGATAAGTTTAAGATTGTTAAGAATAAAGTTGAGAATGAATCTGGAATGAAGATTAAATGTTTGAGATCTGATAGAGGTGGAGAATTTACTTCTAGAGAGTTTAACACTTTTTGTGAAGAAAATGGCATTAAAAGACAATATTCAGCCCCTAGAACACTTGAACAAAATGGCATTGCAGAAAGGAGCAGATTAGTGATTGAAGCAACAAGAGCTATGATATTTGAAAATGATTTGGCGAAGATATTCTGGAGAGAAGCAGTGAACACAACAGTGTATACAATGAACATAGTACAAATCAGAGCAGACACAGACAAGACACCTTATGAATTATGGTTTGGACATGCACCCTCAGTTAACTATTTTAGAATTTTTGGAAGCAAATGTTATATAAAGAGAGATGATGATATTGGAAAGTTTGATCCTAGAAGTGATGAAGGTATATTGCTTGGATATTCTTTGAAAAACAAAGCATATAGATGTTTCAATAAAAGAACTAAGACTATTGTTGAAAGCGCAAATGTTAAAGTTGATGAAAAGTTCAAAATTCAGGAAAGAATGCTTGATTATGAATCTGATGAAGAAGCTCATCCTAAACCTAACACTGGATCTACTGAATTGTTTTATGAAACTGACAGTGATTTGTTGAATGAAAGCCACAGTGAAGTTATTGAAGAACCTACATCTGAAGAGAGATCTGAGACAGTGACACCTAGCAAGAGTTTGTTAAGGAATCATCCTTTTGAACATATTATTGAGAGCATCAAAAGAGGAGTTCTAACTCGAAATAAGGCACAAGAACAGTTATGTTTGATTTCTCAAATTGAACCTAAGACTACTAATGAAGCTTATGAAGATGAAAGTTGGACTAATGCTATGAAAGAAGAACTAGATCAGATTGAAAATAACAAGACATGGGAATTGGTCCCTAGACCTAAAGACAAGAATGTTATTGGAACTAAATGGGTATTCAGAAACAAGATGAATGAACAAGGAGAAGTAGTAAGAAACAAAACAAGATTGGTATGTAAGGGTTACTCACAACAAGAAGGAATTGACTATGAAGAAACCTTTGCACCTATTGCAAGAATTGAAGCAGTAAGAATGTTTTTGGCATATGCAGCTTACAAGAAATTCAAAGTGTATCAGATGGATGTGAAGTCAACATTTTTGAATGGAGAATTGGAAGAAGTCTACATTGAGCAGCCTGAAGGTTTTTCTTTAACTCAAGAAGGAGACATGGTATGTAAATTGAAGAAAGCTTTATATGGACTTAAACAAGCGCCTAGAACTTGGTATGCAAGACTGGATAAGTATTTGTTAAAATTGGGATTTACAAAAGGAACAGCTGATAGCAATCTGTACACAAAAGAAATTGAAAATGGTTTGTTAGTTATAGTTATTTTTGTTGATGACATTATCTTTGGAGGAGAAGATGAAGCTAGTGACAAATTTGCTGATGAAATGAAGACTGAATTTGAAATGAGTATGATTGGTAAAATGAAATACTTTTTGGGATTACAGATAACACAAAACAATGATGGTATCTTTGTAAGTCAGACAAAGTACTTGAATGACTTGTTGAAAATATTTGGAATGGAGAATTGTAAACCAGTTGGAACACCTATGGTGACCGGACATAAGTTATCTAGCACAGATGAGACTCCTGCAGTAGAATAGAAGAAATACAGATCTATGATTGGAGGATTGCAGTATTTGACTCATACAAGACCTGATATAGCACATTTAGTTGGAATTGTAGCAAGATTTCAAGCTAAACCTTGAGAATCACATTATGCAGCAGTAAAGAGGATACTGAGATATTTAAGAGGCACAATGGACTATGGACTATGGTATGAAAATTTTGATGATTTTACCCTATGTGCATATACAAATGCTGATTGGGGAGGTAGTGTTGATGATAAGAAAAGCACCAGTGGTGGAGCATTTTTCCTTGGAGGAAGATTAGTTTCTTGGCTAAGCAAGAAGCATAATTGTATCTCACAAAGCACAACAGAAGCAGAATATGTAGCAGCAGCAAACAATTGTAACCAGATAATTTGGATGAAGCAAATGCTGAAGGATATTGGAATAAAATTTGTTGAGCCTGTTGTCATACATTGTGACAACACCAGTACAGTTAGTATGTCTAAGAATCCTGTATTACATTTTAAGACAAAGCATATAGAGA
Source organism: Chamaecyparis obtusa (assembly GCA_027943335.1). Taxonomy (NCBI): domain Eukaryota; kingdom Viridiplantae; phylum Streptophyta; class Pinopsida; order Cupressales; family Cupressaceae; genus Chamaecyparis; species Chamaecyparis obtusa. Next base: position 241,916 of record BSBK01007224.1, on the reverse strand, counting down.
TTAAGTATCATGTTGTAAGAGAGAAAGTTGCTGAGAAAGAAGTTAGACTTGAGTACATAAGTACAAAGGAGCAGATAGCAGATATATTCACAAAGCCTTTGCCTAAGGATACATTTGAGTATCTGAGAGGTATGCTTGGGGTTATGCCCTAGCCTACTTTTGAGAAGTGATGTAGTTGGTTGCATCCGTCCAGTGGTATATGAGCCTTATCTTTCTTCTGGACTGGATGTTGTTACTTCCTCTATGGGGGAGTATGTGTATCTGAGCTGAGTCATGAGGACTCTAGTAAATGTATTTTCTGAAAAGTGTCTTTTGACATTGAGTTGTTGTTGACATAGTGATGAAATTTCTGTCATTGATGTCAATGGGGGAGAAGTGTAGATGAAAAACAATCTGAGACATCTGTTGGAGAGAACTGAATAGGATAACGAAGCAAGATTTGATTGATGAAGAAGATTTGAAGAAGTAGTGTTGCAGTATTGGATTTTTAGAACATTGGATGTTTTTCATCTATGTTGCCATCAATGTCAATGGGGGAGATTGTTAGGAATGAATCCTAAATGTTTGGCAGCCATTCTGTAGCAGTTGTTGCATTCATGACTATGATTGTCATTGATGTCAACACAGTGATTTACCGAAGACTTGCAGAGGAGCAGACAAAGTTTGAATTAGCGCACGTGGGTTATTGCAGTTGGAGCTATGCAATGTTGAGGTTATACTCTTTGATATGTTATATGTCTATGGTTAAGAGCACAGACAACAATTCATTTATTCATGGAAGTTATGATCATTTTGGTGGAAGCATTATTCAGGCAGTGTTCCTGAGTAGCGGTTTGTGGAAATCGGATGATATCTCCTAATCGGGATGGAATTTCGTTTTGCGCAGTTAAAGGGAAGTTGAAGACACATTGATAGTGACGTGGATGACAACGCAGACTTCAAGGTTGCACAAGTGAAGATTTATTGTATTTGGAAGCTGACAGTTTTGTGTAATTTTGGTGTAGCGTGTGGAAACTTTTATTTTGTAATTGAATGCAGACTCATTTGTAATTATTTGAGTGTGGTATAAAAGAAGGAATGTATTTCCTTGTTGTAATGTAGTAGAATGTAGTTGATGTGAAAGTGTGTAATTATGATATGGTAGCAGCGGTTGCGATGCTGTATACATGAAGTGAAGAAAAGAGCTAAGTATGAAAGCGAATTTGTGAAGGAAGACATGCGAAGTACAGAGATCTGAAATTGAGATTTGATGTAACAGTGAGTGCGGTTTGACATAGTCAGAGAAGAGGTAACATATTATTATGTTGAGTAATGCAAAGATTATTTGGACAATGTGTTCAGTGATCTTACCCTGAAGCTATTTGGGCAGTGGGTCCTTCTGTCTTCCATAACTCTTAACAGGGTTAGAATCTTTTAACAGGGATTCAAAATCTCCTAACAGGGATTCATATGTACTGAATGTATTTCATAAGACTCCTAACAGAGTCCATCCTTTCACAAGGAATATTCATATTAGTGCATCTTTTGTGGGCATCATTCCCACCGGGGTTTACTCTTTGATCAAGAGGTTCCCTAGTCAACATATCTTGTGTCATTGTGTTATTGTGTATGAATATCTTTCTATGGTTGGTAATTATATTGCTTATATGGTTTAATGCTGTTGAAGATGATAAAAGTTATAATTATCAGATAATTGATTAACCCCCGCCCCCCTCTCAGTTATCTTGGTGGACTTTACTTTCTAACAGCTTAAACCCACAAGATTCCCTTTTTCAATGCTAATTCAAGTTAAAGTCATCTCTGAATTGTAAGGTAGCAGCCTTAAATGCCATATGAAACATTAATGAAGCATCATTACTTACCTCACCTTGGTGATGCCAATATTTTGTTTCTTGAGTTTCAGACCAAAATCTGAAACTAAATTAAGTTTCCTTGAAGTCTTTGATGTCCCTGCCAAATCAGAATTTTAATTGGTCTTTGAAAAGTCTTTGAATTCAATGTCAGATTTCAATGGCATCAGATTTATATTTCCAATGTGCAATTCGTTGTTGCAATGCCCAACTCTACTCAAGAAAGTCGCTCCCTAATTGGCCTCTATCTGCTTTGTATATGAAAGAATTTGAAATGATTTGTGCTGAGGGATTTCATCCTTTCCATTTATAGGCTCTTAATCCATCAAAAGACATGTCTTTCTGCCTGGCCGACCTGGCGTTTAGCATTAAATTCATGCTCTTTAATTTATTTCGTGGCCATTGGGACTAAATAAATGGCATCCCATAATGATTTCAAACTTAATTTAGATAAAATTGGTGGCCCTTGAAAATGAATTCAAACTCCATAAGATTTAGTCGATGGTCTTTGAAATTGGATTCGAGTTTCATCAATCTTTAATTCGTGGCCTTCCCAAATTGAATTTGAGTCTCATTTATATTAAATTTATGGCATTGTCATTAAATTCGGAGCTGTGTATATTAAAGTCATTTCTCTTTTGTCATTGAATTCGAACTCCAAATTCATTGGAGATGTGGCTTTACATACAAAAACGTGGTCCTTTATATGGAAGACGTGGCCTTTGAAAATGAATTCGAGCTCCATTAAATTGATGGCCATTGAAATTGAAATGAGGCCCTATCCAAATTAAAGTTATGGTTGCTGCCATTAAATTCGTGGCCTTTTACATCCCAGTCGTGGCCTCTTTATCATTAAGCTCATGTCTCATATACTGAAGACGTGGCCCTTAGATTAAAATAAATCATTTTCCATTGACCAGAAATCATTTGCCATTGATTCATAGCCCATTTTCATTTAAACTCAGACCTTAGGCATTAAATTTAAGCCAATACAGACCGCTCCAGATTAAATTTGAACCCAATCCAATTACAAGATCGAACCCCCAATTGGCCAATAAGATTCGTGGATTTCAAAATCGATGCCTTTCATTAAATAGCTCATATCAGTTTTCATCCTCATGGCCCCATTTGTAAGTTCGATGTGAGTTGGGCTTGATTTATGGTTGAAATCGCTTATCAATCTTGGAGTGGAAACCACTACCAAGTTGGGCAAAACCGCCAACCACCAAGTGGAAATCACCGCTAAGTTAGGCAAAGGTTAAAATTCCAAAAGTGGAAACCACCTTACACTTAGGCAAATCACTGTGAACTTTAGTGGAAACCACCAGCGAGTTAGGCAAAACCATTAATCAACAAGTGGAAACCACTGCCAAGTTAGGTGAAACCTCTATGCAGCAAGTGTAAACCACCCATGACCTAGGCAAATTTAAACTCATTTAGTGGAAATGCAAGGCCAGTTAGGCGAAACATGTAATTGCTTGGTGGAAATTTTTGACGAATTAGGCAAGGTGTTGCAAATGTGAAGTGGAAAACATCGCCCACTGAGGCAAAGTTGAAAATCAAAAGTGGAAATGGGGGCTGACTTAGGCAAGTACATCTAAAGTGCAGTGGAAATCAACATGGACTTAGGCAAGTACATATGATGTGAAGTGGAAATCATCTTGGAGTTAGGCGAAGTTAAGGCGTGGAAATTTGTACCAACTTAGGCGATGTCCAATTCAACTCGAAATCAAGTGATTAAATCTGATTTTTAATCTTTTCAAGTTCACTTGAATCTAATGATAGCTGATCTTTCTACAAAGTGGCCTTTTATATCCATTCATTAATCATCACCATTTTTTTTATATTTCCACTAAATGGCAAATCCTCATGATCAAAATATTACCATCTCTGATTGCACCTTATTAAGTCTGATTTTGCTAAGTCTGGTTTGATCAATGCCTGGAATGTTGTTCAACCTATTCTCTCTCCAAGATTGACTCTTCATTGTGCTCTCACTCAAGCTCTGAAAATCTTGCTAACCTACCTAAACACTAACACCGACAGAAAACCAGACTAACATCTACAGTGAAAGGAGGGAGCCCCCATGTTTCATGGGGCTATGGTGTGAATACCTCACAACAGGTACACATGTAGCAAGGACTTAAAAGAAAAATAATTAATATTCAGTGTTAAATCGACTGTTCTTTAATGTAACATGTGGATTTCTTCTGGATGGAGTTATATCTTCGCATTTAAAATGTTTGGTGTTATTGACACATAATACAGAAATATAACACACCAATAAAAAAGATTGATGACATAGATGTATGGAAAAAACTGACTCTTTTTTTGGTAAGATCTTGACAATTAAATTTTGTTTCAGGTCCAGGTCTTATTTTTTATTGCATCACTTTGTTTCTATTGCACATGCAGCTGTCTGGCCAAATTTGAGGCATGGCTTCAAATTGCAATTTGTTATAAACTAAATTACCAGTCTAGTATTAATTTGGGACCAAACACTTTTGGGGGTTGGGTTTGTATGTACATAATTATGCAAAAATCATTCATATTGTTGGCATTAAGGGATGGTAACCGGTAAGATTGCAACCGGTGCATGGCAAAGGAGGTATTGTCATTGATTGGCAAAGAGGTGTCGACATTTGTGGTGTTGAACACCTGTGTTGGATCTATGAAGCTATGACAAGGAGAGTCTGAACAACAAGTGCGAGGAGAGACTGGTTTGGCAACTGGTGACACTGCAAGAAAGAAGAGACTATATCTGGTCATCAGAGCAACCAGTCACCAAGGGAGATGCAAACGGTAACCAATAACAAAAACCGAGGAAAGGATGCAACCGGTATAGACGAGGAAGGGAAGGTGACAGGTTAAAGCTCTTACCTGTGCACAACTTGAGGATCTTTACCGGTCAAGTGAAGACTTCATCATGATAGATGAACCGGGGAAAGTCACAGTCAACAATCAGTTATCTAACTCTTTGACCGGGATTTACTGCACAAAATCCGGAAGACTTTGAGTTGTCAAGATGATCGGTACAAGGCGCGATTGAAGGTTTTAATGCCATAATTCGTGAGATTAAATCATGCAGTTATCTCTTGTGAAGGAAAGCTTTTTAACACGCATCTATTGTTTTCTTTCATAAAGCAGATAAAGCATAAAATGCATCGGATGTTTTCTTAGTGAACTAATACTCCATTGGGTGATGGATCAGAAGGTGATCTTTATACAGGTCGTGCATGAAAAAAGCAATTAGGGCAAGAAGTCTATATATTCCTCTGCATGACGAATATAGTTTGCCCTCATTCTGCCAAAGTAAAGAGTGAACTTGTACGCTGAAGAAGCTAAGATGAAGAGAAAGGAGAAGGGAGAAGAGTGTGCAGAGAAGCACAACAAGAAAGGAGAACATACCTGTAGCGACCGGTGATGTTTCTCAGTTGAGTGTAACAAAGATCTTATCAGGCTATGAAAAGCCATTTCTAGAAGGTCAAACCCTCTATTGTTCTCTAACAATTACAATAGCTAAATCCTAGTATTTTGGGTGGACATTAACAGGTCCCTTGTACTAAATCTCTTAATCGGGTGACATCTGTTTAGGTGTTCTAAGTCCTCTAACTAGATAGGCTCTAACAGGCCTTATTGTATCAAATCCTTTAACCAGGTCGCATCTAACAGTGCGTTTGGAATCCTTTAACAGGGAAGGCTCCTAACAGGGTGCACTTCAGAAAAGTGCAGAATTTGTGAGGTTTTCTCACACAGTGGTTTTCACCCGATTTGGGTTTCCACGTGATAAATCTGGTGTTGCTTGTTGATTGATTGCTTGATGCTATTTTTATGCTAGAATCTGTTTTGCTTACAGTTATAGTATACTACATCAGATTTGTTGTAAAGTTTAATAGGTGCTGATTCACGCCTCCCCTCTCAGCACCGGTTGGGACTGTCAATTGGTATCAGGGCCAACCTTTTCTTTATTGCTTAACCGCAAAAAGAAAAAAAAAAGGGTCAAGATGATGAGAAAGGAAGGACCAAAGTTTTCAAAGGAAAACTTTACTCTGTGGTGCAGCAAAATGAAGCTGTACATGAAGACCACTGGAGATCAATATTGGACTCATGTAACCACTGATTACATTGAATCCAATGGTACCCTTACTTCTGATGAATTGAAGATCAAGACAGAACATACAACTGCAATGGATATGATAGCAAGTACTCTACCCGACTATGTCTACGCAGAGATTGAAAATTTGGATACTGCTCACAAGATGTGGGCCAAGCTGCAATTAGTGTATGGTGGTGACCTGACCCACATGTACAAAGAGTCAAGGTAGAAAGCCTCAGAGGAAAGTATGATGACATGAGGATGAGTGAAGGAGAAGACATTGAGAAATACAACAACAGAATCAAAGAGGTGATTAACTCCATCAAAAGCGCTGGAGGAAAGCTAAGTGAGGAGGAGGTGGTAAGCAAAATACTGAGAACGCTAAGGCCTCAGTATGCCATCAAGATCTCAACCATTTAGGAGCTCAGATCAGTGACCACAAATCAAATCACTCTAGACTCACTAATCGGTAAGTTGACTGCATTTGAATTGAGCAACTTTGATAATAGCTTACCCTTGCAGGAAGTTGCTTGTAAATCTTCTATAAATACCTCTTCCTCCAAGAAAGGAAGAGATACCGGTAACAGCTCTACCGGTAAGATTAGTAGTCTTGTTGAGAATCTGCTCTCAGAAGAGTGTTAATATTTTAACATCATTCACTTAGGAAAGAACAAACTGTAGAGGACTTTCAAATGCTAAGCATCAAATAAGGTATAATATGTACCAGCAGGGTGAGATAGTACCCGGATTGGGGTTCTGAGATAACCTTCAATTCTGATCCAACTAGGGCTTCACTTTGGTCTTCAATTTGTTCCCCCTTTGGTCTTCAATCTGGTCTAATTCTGTCTTGAATTTGCTACAGAATTCTGCTCCAGAATTCGCTCTTATGCTGCAATTTAGGGCAAGAATTTGCTATGATGATGCTGCCCTCTAATAAGAAGAATACTGCTCTTCAAGGAAGATTCGCTTAAGCCCTAGATGAGGTTGTAGCTGCCTTGTATTTGAATTTCTGCCTTATGCGATTCTTTAAGAGGGAAGAGCACGTTATGTCTTGTGTGTCTTCCCTCAAGACTTGATCTCCTATATGTAGGAGCCATAGGAACTCAAAGAGGGAGCTGACTTATTCCAAGAAGGCCGACCTGTTCCAAGAGGGCCGACCCTTAACCAAATAATATAACACAAAATTCAAACTTAATAAACAATAGATTTAAATATATATAATATATTTAACATCATTATTTATATATCGGTATATCTATTATTTGGCGGGATTGGTATTTGCCCTCAAGGCCATAATATCAACACTCCCTCTTGGTCTTGAGGCAAAGATCAACTCAATGATCTCATTCTATCAACCCTTGATAGAGATGCTAAAGACATAATCAATATATCCAATCCAAATGTTAATTTCTTAAATCCACTAGTCTCCTTGACTATTTGAAATTCAAGATTGTCTCAAGCCCATGATACTTTCCAATTTTGAATAACTTGAGTCTACTTGACTCAGCCAATAGAATGATATTCATGGTATCATCAAATCCATGATATATACCATTCAATTTGTGGATAACTAAATCCATGAGTCACCAAGACTCAAGAAATGACATCATTCCAACATGATGTTATTCTATCCAGATGTGGATTACCAAATACTCAATTGTGGATCCCTGATCCATGAGTCTTCAAGACTCAGAGGATAGGTCTCTCGAATATCAAGTCCATGATATTCACCAAGTGCTTGGAGCAATGGTCTTTTGACATCAAATCTACGATGTCTCACCAATTGCTTAGAGTAATGGACTTTTGACATCAAATTCATGATGTCTCACCGATTACTAGGCGTAATGGTCTTTTGACATCCAATGATGTCTCACCCATTACTAGGCGTAATGGTCTTTTGACATCCAATGATGTCTCACCCATTACTTAGCAATGGATCCCTGATCCATGCGGATGTGGATCCTAGATCCACGAGTCACTAAGACTTGAAGAACATCAAATGATTTTCTTCAACTCAGAAGAATAATTTAACCAAAAACAAATGAGTAATCATAACCATATAAACAAAACCTCATCTCATAAAGTTCATATATAGAACCACATGAATCATTAAATCATGCTTCATAGCTATACAACCAACAGCACCTAAAGATAACCAACATCTAACCAAATGTAGTGTGAACACAGCAAGATGCGATATAGCTTTCTATATGAATGTTCCTAGATAACAACATTAATTCTAACATATGCCAATGTAAGAATGTTCCAACTAATAATGTATGTATCTGAGCATAGTAACTAGCATCCATTAATCAACTATGATTTCCCATATCAGAGTTAAGGAAGATATACAAATCAACATATTCCAATGCTAACATAAACCAAGAGATGTATTTACTCATAAAATTTCCTAATATGTTCACATATGAATAGCATAAACAGGGAAATGTGAAAAACATAGAATATGCTAGAATATGACAGAGCCGCATCATAATGTAGGAGTTTATAACTTAGATGATATGTGAGCCCATTTAAGCTCCCTCTCTGTTGATGTCAGTTTTGTACCACTACATAACATTTAGCAATTGGATACTTGATATAGAATACCAAACACTCAACCCTCTCTTGAAAAGTAATTAGTCATGAAGAACATGAGATAACCCCAAGGTTCCTTACACCTGTGGATACTAACTCAGTTATATTAATGTGATTTGCTGGTTAATCACGTAGGCGGGCTTACGTTGTTCTTTTAAGGATGTCAAATTCTCGCTATGATGATGATAGGATCTAACTTTGCAATGTATACTCAAATTTATATCACTTCCAACTTTGCTCTTCAAAACTCTAACTACTAAACTACTTCTTGCTTTACTACTACTCCTATGGAATGTAAAGATTGACAAATGGACGGGGATCAAACCTAATGAAAGCTTGCTAGTGGCTCTACCTCCATAGATGCAATGATTCAAGGGGAATGAGACTAGATTACCACACAAGGCTCCTTAACAAGCCGCTAAGATGCTAGTGGCCTAGTATATAGATCCCTATCAAACATTTACCAATATCACCATACAACTAGCCATCTACTTCAATTCTTACATAACCACTTCTTGAAATGAAATCTACTTTAATAACTCAATGAAATCTAACTTTAACTATTGGAAGTAGAAACCATGCAATAACACCAAGTGTTCTTAATCACCATGCAAGACACAACAATGACAAGAGAAGCAATTTTGGTATTATATTAGCAACAATTTTCTTCAACCCTTTACAAATGAGAGTACTTTTCCTTATATAGAGGCTCAAAATTACAACCAACGGTAGAGATTAAGAGGCAAAATCAACGATCCAGATTAAATCCTAGAAACCCTAATTAGGGTTGCCACCCCATCGGCCGATGAGAAGACGCCACCTCATCAATGGACCAATGAAAAAAAAGAAGAAAAGTGGCAACCAATGAGAAGGCACCAAAATGGTAGCCAATCAAAATCAGACACCTATCCTACCCAAGAAGAAAGGAGAATTTGCCACTTGGGCTTACATCAAATGATCTTCTAATACAATTCTACCCTTTTCTTTCATCTTTTTAGCATAAGCAATGAATTTAGCTAACATGTTATTGACTTCCTCCATGGGAGGGCAAGGTGTATGCCTCATCTTGAGCTCAGCTGTGTTCATCATGTTCTTTGCTGCTTGCAGTGTCTTCTCACTCTCCTTATCATCTCTTGCAAACTCGATAAGGGCCCTGAGAGAGGCAAGGATGCCCAACTGTTTCTCTCTGGCGACAACCTTCCCTAACTCATCCAATCTCGATCCAAACTCTGTCTCATTAAAGTCCTCCTCTTTGATTCCTTCAAAATCAAGTGCAATCCTCGCATCGTCCAACATGCTTGAAATAAAAGTGTCGATGCTTGGACTGTATTATGCAATCTCATCCTGTATTTCTTCGAGTACCCTCGATCTGGCAGTCAAGGTAACATACCAAGACTCAATAATATTCTTTCCTCCTTCACTGACCAACTTGGCCTTCACCAAGATCCCTCTGATAACTCTATGGCTGCCTGTAGCCTGGGAATGGCTAAGTCACGAATTGGAAGGAAATCCTTCCACTTCCCTTCAAATGCTCTGAATTTGTCTCTAAGTGACACAAATGACCTGAATGCCGAGATAAAGGCAGGCAAGAACTTTCGCCCTTCTTGAATTGTACTAGTGATCCAATTTTTAGTTTCTTGCTCTCGAGCTAATATTTCTTCCAGATTGCTCCCACTATCTTGTGGAAGGGCCGCCTGAGGCAACTGTTGGATAGGCCGACATACTTCATGATAGCTATCCCTCCAATACTTGCTTTCAATCTCCAACTCTACAATTCTTTCGTTCGCCTTTCTCAACCTTTCTCTTATTGAAGCTATGTTTTCCTGAACCTCCACACACTCCATGTCATCTGTGATTTTTCCCATGTCATGCTCCACTATCTCATAATCTTGGGCCACAATTTCGCCCATTGCCTTGCTAACCTTTGGTACAGCAATCTGAACCTTTCGATGACCATCCTCATCATTCCTGATTACCTTTGCCATTGTTCTTGCAATTTGTTTCTGTCCGACATCATTTTCCTTTTCCACTAACCCTTGAATATCCTCAATTGTCCAGATGGCCACAACCTCTCCTTGGCATAAGCATCTATCTCAACCATAGTGGTGCAATGCATCTCCCCAAATCTGGATTCGGTTCGACTAGCACCGCATCACCAACGACCTTAGGCGCTTGGCTTCCTTCCTCAGTTGATAGAGCCTCGATGTCAACTGGCTTATCTCCTTCATCACTGATTGCCATATCCTCCTCAACTTGGTTCTCCGAGAGAGGAGAGTACCTTGTACTGTTACTATAACCACTTGATTCTGAACCAGAGCTCACCTCTACCGCTGCCCTTTGCTCACTTGTACCAACCTCCTGGCTCCTAGCCTCAACTATGCTCTCTCTTGATGGTACTTTACTCTGTTTCTTTGCTGAAGGCTCTTGATGTTCTCTATCTTTCTCAACCTCCAAGCTGCTCTTCTTATTCTTAATTGCTTGCTGCTGCTGCTGGCTATTGCCCCCACCTTGCTGTCCAACTGACTCCGCTGGAATCTCCTCCTCTGGTTTCATCTTTTCATAGGTAAGGTGTACCTTCCGACTTTGCAATTGCCTAAACTTCCTATTATACCACCACTCAGTGTGTAGCTCAACTGTTCTTGTTATTGCATCTAAGGATGGATCCTGATGATCATCCCACTCAACTGGATTCAACTCCGTTCCCTCTACTGTACTATAATCTTCCCTTAGCACATCTTCATCCTCTTCTAGCTGATCCGGAATATTAAGATTTCTCCATCTGATGGCCCTCATCATGTCCATTGATAACCTTGAGAAAGCCAACTTCCTCACATGAAAGTCATCCTGTGCATTGGCCCAAAAATCCTCCAAAGTAGGAATATGCTTGAATGGATCCCCATGAGATGCCTTGATTAGACCATTAGGATCGAATCTTTGCCTTGCCCTATACCATGCTAGATGATATTGTTCCAACTCTTTCTCTGTAGCTGCAAAGGCGACAGGATTGGGACAACTATCATTGCCTATCATGAGTGAGAAGGTAACCCCTGTCTTACCTCTGAGCTTCATCATTTTGTCATATTGCTCAAGTTGCCTAGCCAACTCCATCAAAACTATCCTATCGGGTGGGTACCTTGGAAGCCGCTTGGGACAAGTCATGCATCCAGCCACTCTGATATAAGTGAATTGCGGAAATTGGATGAACCAACTCCCAAACTTCTTGACTTTTGTCTCCGCCTCCGGCGAGAGCCTCCTTGCGGGTGTCCCCTGCAGTATCCTTACCGTCTTCATGGCAAAGCCATCATAAAATATCTTGTAGTCCTTGGTGTTGTGCAAATGAAGTTGTGGATAGCACTCATGCACCAAGCATTGTCCGGGCCCATTGCCAATCACCCCCCTAGCCTTAAGTCCAAAATGTTCATACAGTCTTGCAATCAAATAGAAAAGGTAGGACCCCATGTAGAATTGTTTTTGATTTTGTACTGTCCTAAGTTGCAACTCTAAATTTTCACTTATAATTCTAGCCCAATCAAACTTTCTTTTTCCATTTTCAATTCCTTCAATAAAATAGTACATCCAAGTTTCAAACTGCATACCTTGAGCAGAGCCCATGACTCGGTTGAGAAGCACAATAAGATTGCCATACTCTGATTTGAAATCTGACCTGGTGAGCTTTGATGACTTGGTGACTCCCTTCTTGCCTTCGTGCAACCAATTCTGTTTTAGTAGAGCAAGGTAGGCATCCTGACTGTCCTGAAAGAATCTGGCTGTTTGATCCATCAACATTACTATCATGCCTTTCTGTTGGGGTATATTGAACACTTCCTCTACCACCTGCCCACTGATGTTAGCCAACACCCTTTCTTCTTCACCAAAGATGATGGACTTGGTCACAATATCTAACCGAGATGCACACTCCACCAACTCCGGACAAGGCAAGGTAGGAGGGAAGGCGGCAACTTGCACAATTCCACACTTGTAGATCCTCTTTGCCATAGAGGACTGACCCCCTTTCAACCTATCTCTCAACTGTATCATATCTATGGTGCCGATGTTGGTGTCACCGAATCACTTCAATTTCGAGAAGAAGGTGGTCTTGGGCATCATGTCTTCCTTGTCTTTCTTGGTATTCATTCCCTTTGGGTTCTTGCTTGCACTAGCATCCGCCATCCTAAACACTTATTTCTGCCTCTTCTTTCTACAATGAGGTGGGACTACACTTATCTCTGCCCCTTCGCCTAGGGATGATCAAACATATTTTTGCTTCGCCAATTCTTATCACACTACACTTATCTCTGCCTCTCCGCCTAGGGACGGGACTACCACTTATTTCTGCCTCTTCGTTACTTATGAGATGGACTGCACTTATATCTCCCAACTTCGTTCCTAGGGGTGGGACTACCACTTATATCTCCTTTTTCCAAATCCTAAACGGAAACTACACTTATATCTCCCAACTTCAAGCCCTAGATGAGATGAAGTGATGGATGGATGATGCAAGCAAGAAAATAGGGAAATGTACCAAGCAAGAACAAAGAGAAAATCTGTCTTTTAGACCAGCCTTCACCCTCAAATATGAAGATCGTCTTCAACATTAAACAATCAACATCAAAGAAGAAAGATAACAATTGAGAACATAGGCCACTCACCAAGAAATTTTGCAAAATCTGTTCCTCTAATTGGTAGGCCTCTTGCAATCTGTGGTCTCCTCTTATCCAATGACAATCTCCTCTATCAAACGGCAGACTCCTCCCTTCAAAATTCGTGGCCTCCAAACTGTGGCAGGCCCCCTTAGCTATGCCCAGATTTTTCTTCTTTAGATCAATTTCGCATGTCCTTCTCCATCACATAGCAGGTCTGCTATTGATTTCGCTGCCTCCCCTTCTAATGTCGCAAGTCCCCTCACAAATCTGCAAGCCTCTATCAAATGGCAGCCTGGGCACCTCCAAATAGCAAGTCTTCTTACACAATTTCGCAAGCCTTGGCAATCAAATAGCAGGCCCCAAACAATGTCACTGCCTCCTCTCCACAAGCCCTGCTGTTTGCTAATTCACAGTCCAGATTTCGCTCCTTCCACTATGCAATTTCACTGCTCCTATATAATTTCTCAGGCCTGCCTAGGCTATTTCGCTGCTCTCTATGCCTTGATGGAGTGAGAAATGAATGGTGAGGAAGAGGAGGAGAGGAGCGACACTTTATATCCACTTTGATCACCCGCCTAGAGGGCCGACCTGCCCAAGAAAAAACAATAAATTCAACAATTAAAAGCCACAAAGGGGGCTGACCTGCTATTTTCATTAAATTCCAAAAAAAACTTTTTAAATTTTTTGCAAAACTTGGATTTTCGAATTTAGAGTGGGCCATACTAGCCACACGCCTCAAAAGGAAGGCCCCAATTTTATTTTATGCCTCATGCCTCCACAAAAAGGCCCTAGACTCCCGAAATTAATGCCCAGATTTTCGATTTAATTGCCCAAATTCCAAATTTCAAAGCAGATTTTATGTAAATTCTCAATGTTATTGCCCAGATTTTAATTTCTTTTGGTTCTAATTTCCAAATTTCGATGCCTAAATTTCGAATTACATTGCACAAATCGATTTTATTTGTCCAGATTTTACAAATTTAATCTCAGATTTTCGAATTTAATTGCTAAGGCCTTCGATTTGCAAAGTAAAATTTACATGTAAGTGTCCAGATTTTTCGAATTAGTGACCAGATTTTAGAAACAAATTGAGGTGATAGGTCTAATTAGTCTCTAAACCCCATTTGGCAAATTAATTTAATTTAGGCCATTTAATCCATTTATTCAATCTTCGTTTCAACATCCAAACTTGCAAGATTTCCAAAAGACCAAATTCAATCAAATTCGAAAATCCCAAGGCTTAGATCTCAACAATTTTTTAACAATATTACCCATCTAGGTCCAAAAATTTGCCAAGGCATCGTGATGTCTGGGCCTAAAGAAAATACCAGTGTTTGTTCGAAAATGGGGGTCCCCAAATTCTTTGGGGCAATGATGTGAGACCTCACAACACTCTCAAATTGCAACTCCCTCTCAAAGTGCATAGTGCTCTGGTCCTGGTACATTTAACTCCAAAAAGGATGCTTGAAGGTTGTTTCTTTCAGGACAATTTACAACAACATGACCAAACTTCTCACATTTAAAACATTTAGTTTTAGAGAAGTCCTTCTTGAAGGGTTTCCTTTTCTTAAAGTGTTTCTTTCCCCCTTTGGCCTTTGAACTTCCTTCATTTCCGTTTTTTTGATATTCCTTCTTCCTTTTGAAGTTTCCTGTCCCCCCCTTAGAGTTTTGGGAGAAAAGAACTTGAATGTCTTCTTTGAAGATTGAGCCTCTTGATATTAACCTTGCTTCTTCTTGAAGGCAATCGGCCTTTAGTCTATCAAGTTGAGGTATTTTGGAACGAGCACTAATCCCTTGAATGAATGCTTCCCAAGTGAGAGGCAATCTGTTGAGGGCTGTTACAGCAAGTTCTTTATTATCATAATTGAACCCAATTGATGATAGTTGATTCCTTAAATCACTGATCCTCTTGAAGTATGAAGTGATGGACTCCCCTTGATTCATTTTTATTCGAGAAAGGGAGTTTTTTGAGGGCTAGGACCCTATTTGTATTGTTTATTTGAAACATTCCAAATAATGAGGTGAACATCTCATATGCGTTTTCTAGATTTGCAATAGTTGGCACAAGATGATCTTTAACACTATCTACAATAATCCTCATTGCTTTATTGTTGTTTTTGTTCCATTCCTTCTTTTCATCATCATCCATGTTTTCTTTAGGAGGCCCTTCAATGACTGAATTAATTTCTAATTCTCTTAGAATGATTAATAACCTCATTTTCCAAGAGGTGAAGTTGACATCTCCCTCTAGCCTATCTTCAGGTCTAATTCCGGAAGACATGATTATCAGCTTAGTTGAAAGTATTTAGCTTGGTTTCCTAAGTCTGAAAATAGATCTTTTCTCTATCGTAGCTCTGATACCAAGTTAATATTTTAACATCATTCACTTAGGAAAGAACAAACTATAGAGGACTTTCAAATGCTAAGCATAGAATAAAGTATAATATGTACCAGCAGAGTGAGATAGTACCTGGATTTGGGTTCTGAGATAACCTTCAATTCTGATCCAACTAGGGCTTTCCTTTGGTCTTCAATCTGTTCCCCCTTTGGTCTTCAATCTGGTCTAATTCTGTCTTGAATTTGCTACAGAATTCTGCTCCAGAATTCGCCCTTATGCTGCAATTTAGGGCAAGAATTTGCTATGATGATGCTGCCCTCTAATAAGAAGAATACTGCTCTTCAAGGAAGATTCGCTTAAGCCCTAGACGAGGTCGTAGCTGCCTTGTATTTGAATTTCTGCCTTATGCGATTCTTTAAGGGGGAAGAGCACGTTATGTCTTGTGTGTCTTCCTTCAAGACTTGATCTCCTATATGTAGGAGCCATAGGAACTCAAAGAGGGAGCTGACCTGTTCCAAGAAGGCCAACCTGTACCAAGAAGGCTGACTTGTTCCAAGAGGGCTGACCCTTAACCAAATAATATAACACAAAATCCGAACTTAATAAACAATAGATTTAAATATATATAATATATTTAACATCATTATTTATATATCGGTATATCTATTATTTGGCGGGATTGGTATTTGCCCTCAAGGCCATAATATCAACAAAGAGATGGAACAAGATGAGTTTGAAGCACTCATCGCTAGGAGATTTCCCAGAGGGAAAGGGAAATACAAAGGAAAGCTCCCACTAAAATGTTTCTCTTGTAATAAGATAGGACACGTTGCTGCAAGATGTCCAGACAATGATAACAAAGACAAGAGCAACTGATTCAGGAATAAAGCAAAGGAGTGCTACCTAGCAGAAGAAGGAATCACAGACAATGAATCTGAAGACTCTGAAGATCCAGAAATTGCATTTGTTGCAATAACAGAAGAAAGCCCGGTGATAAGTGAAATGACACTTATATCAAGATCTCATCAGCACGATGACTGGATAATTGACAGTGGATGCACTCACCACATGACTGGTGATAAGAACAAGTTCATTAGCCTAAAGCTCAATGATGGTGGATCGGTAACCTTTGGTAACAATGCCCCCTGTGCTATCAAAGGAAAAGGTTCTATTGCACTCAGCAATGATGCTGTATGTGAAGATGTGTACTGGGTAGAGGGACTCAAGTACAACTTAATGAGCGTTGCTCAACTAATCAACAAGGGATTCCTGTTGGAATTCGGGCAAGATTCTTGTGTTGTCAAGAACAAATCAAGAGCTCATGTTGCTACCGGTAGACAGAGTAAAGGGAACTTGTTCTACCTGGACTCAATGGAAGGAGCCCGCCTCATAACATCAGTCAAAGGAGAAACAAGCAAAATCTGCCTTGTAACCAAAGAGGACAATAACTGGCTGTGACATAAGAGGCTTTGCCACATAAACTTTGACAGTATTGTCAAAGTGAGCAAGAAGAAATCAGTAAGAGGGCTTTCGGAGATTACAAAGCTTGATAGAGGAATTTGTAAGGATTGTTAGTTAGGAAAGTTGACAAGAACAAGTTTCAGCAGTAAATCTTTTTCTGCTGAAAATGTTCTGGATCTGGTACACATCGACTTGTGTGGACCTATGAGAACAAAGAGCTACCATGGAGACAGGTACTTTATGCTTTTTGTAGATGATTTCTCAAGAATGATGTGGACACTCTTTCTCAGAGAGAAATCAGAGGCCTTTCACATGTTTAAAATCTACAAGGCTAGAGTGGAGAAAAAGACCGGTAAAAGCCTGAAGTGTCTGAGATCAGACAGAGGAGGTGAATACACTTCTCACGAGTTCACTCACTACTGTGAGGAACAGGGAATAAAAAGGCAGTTATCTGCACCAAGGACTCAGCAAAATAGAGTAGCAGAAACAAGAAACAAGACGCTAATTGATTGTGCAAGAACCTTAATGATTCAGAAGGATCTCCCTCATCACTTCTGGAGAGAAGCTATTAGCACTGCTGTGTACACATTGAACCGAGTTCAAGTCAAGAAAAGAATTGGTAAGACTCCCTATGAACTATGGTTCGGTCACACTCCTAGTGTAGGCTATTTCAGAATCTTTGGTAGCAATTGTTACATTAGAAGAGATATGTACTCTGACAAGTTTGAGCCCAAGAGTGATGAAGACATATTTCTGGGTTATTCTACCAAGAGTTAAGCCTACTGGTGTCTGAATAAAAGGACGGGAAAAATAATTAGAAGTGTCAATATAAAGGTTGATGAATATTCAGAACCATGAATGAAGATCAGTCATAATGAAGATGATGGTCTGCAAGATCATAATGCTGGAAATCTTTTGGAATTCAATGAAATATCTACTGAAGATGAAAGTGAAGATCATGAAAACAGACCTCTGGAGCAAGAGGCTGTACTTGAAGTTGTGAGACCTACTCAAGACGATGAACAAGAAGCCGTTCATGACCATGCTGAAGAAATTGCTCAACCGGAAGAACTTGACTGGGAACCGAGATTGGTTCTTCCAAGGTATGTCACATATCACTCAACCGATAATATAATTGGTGACAAACATGCAAATGTCTTGCCTAGGAAAAAGGCCAGAGAAAATATTTGTTTATTTTCCTATATAGAGTCCAAAACCATCAGGGAGGCTTTGGAAGATGAAAATTGGGTCAAAACCATGGAAGAAGAGATTGAACAAATAGAAAAGAATGACACATGGATGCTAGTGCCAAGACCACAAGACAAGAATGTCATTAGAACAAAGTGGGTCTACAGGAACAAGCTAAATGAAGAAGGAAAAGTTGTAAGGAACAAAGCAAGACTGGTCTGCAAAGGATATGCTTAGGAGGTCGGATTGGATTATGGGAAAACTTTTGCACCTGTGGCTAGATTGGAAGGAGTAAGAATTCTTCTTGCTTATGCTGCTCACAAGAAGTTCAAAGTATACCAGATGGATGTAAAGTCGGCATTCTTGAATGGAATACTGGAAGAGGAAGTTTACATTGAACAACCGAAAGGCTTCACATCCACAAAAAAATGTGGTATGGTCTGTAAACTCAAGAAGGCTCTTTATGGGCTAAAACAAGCCCCAAGGGCATGGTATGAAAGACTGCATTCATACCTTTTGACAATAGGATTCACAAGAACCGGGGACAACATGTATCTCAAGACTGGTAGAGAAGGGAACCTGATTGCTGAAGTCTTTGTGGATGACATCATCTTTGGAGGAGATGACAAGATGAGCAAAGCTTTTGCTGAAGAGATGAAGAAAGAATTTGAAATGTCTATGATAGGAGCCATAAAATTCTTCATTGGACTACAGGTCCATCAGCTAAAGGAAGGTATCTTTATTTCTCAGTCCAAGTATGTAAAAAAAATTCTTAAAACTTTTGGACTAGAAGAATCCAAATCGGTTGGTACACCTATGATAACTAACCTCAAGTTATCAAAGGAAGATGATGCAAAAGAAGTGAATGAGACACTGTATCGGTCTATGATAGGCAAATTATAGTATGCAGTACACAGTAGATCGGACATTGCACATGCAGTAGGCATTGTAGCGAGATTCTCAACAAATCCTAAAGAGACACATCTAACAGCGGTGAAGAGAATTTTCAGATACCTAAAGGGGACTGAGGAGTATGGCTTGTGGTTTCCTCACAAGGGAGGCTTCCAAGTAAAGGTCTACACTAATGCAGATTGGGCTGGGAATATTGATGATAGAAAGAGCACAAGTGGTGGTGCATTCTTTCTTGGTGAAAAGATTGTGTCTTGGACAAGTAAGAAACAGAACTGTATATCACAGTCTACAGCGGAAGCTGAATATGTTGCTGCAACAATTAATTGCACACAGGTAATCTGGATCAAACAACTTCTGGAAGGAATTCAAGAATAGATACTTGAACCGATTGCAATTTACTATGACAGTACAAGTGCAATATTAATATCCAAGAATCTTGTCATGCACTCCAAAACAAAGCATATTGCCATCAAGTATCACTACTTGAGAGAGCAGGTACAAAATAAAAAAATAAGATTGGAGTATGTTCCAACAAAAGAACAGATTGCTGACATCTTCACAAAGCCATTACCGAAGAGTACTTTTGAGTATCTCAGAGGTAAATTAGGAATGATACCCCTTCCTGATCATCAGTAAACTTGCACGGGTGTTCATCAATTCACTATACTTCAACGGAGAACTCATCTTACTAGGATTGATGAATAAGACTGTTGCTTGAAGGGGGAGCAAATTTCTTTAAGGTAGTCTTTTTGACTAGCTTTTGGCATTATTGTCAAAAGGGGGAGAGTATGGCAATAGATTGGTAGATGACCGATAGAGATATAAGCATAAGGAAAGGTGACATGATTGCCTATTAAGATTTTGCCATCAATGCCAAAGGGGGAGATTGTTGGCATTAAGGAATGGTAACCGGTAAGACTGCTACCGATACATGACAATAGAGGTATTGTCATTGATTGGCAAAAGAGGTGTTAAGGTGTTGACATTTGTGACTAAGGACACCAGTGTTAGATCTGTGGAGCAAGACAGATACAGGTATATATCTGACATCAATAAGTGAGTGGAGAAACTGGTTTGGCAACCGGTGACGCTGTGCAATAAACAAGAGACTATTTCTGTTCATTAGAAGCAACCGGTCACCAAGGGAAAGGCAACCGGTAAATAGTTACAAGGACCGAGGAAAGGATGCAACCAGTAGACAGAGGAAGGAAAGGTGACAAGTCAAAACTCTTTCTTGTTCACAACATATGGATCCCTACCGATCAAGTGAAGACTTCGTCATGACAAGATGAACCGAGGAAGTCATAGTCAACAATCAGTTATCCAACTCTTTGATCGGGATTTACTGTGCTAAATCCGGTAGACTTTGAGTTATCAAGACGATCGGTACAAGGCGCAAATGAAGGTTTTAATGCCAGAGTTTGTGGCGTTAAATCTTGGAGTTATCTCTTTTGAAGGAAAGCTTTTTGACACACATCTGTCGTTGTCTTTCATTTAGAAGATAAAACAGAGCATGCACCAGATGTTTCCTTAGTGAACTAATACTCCACTGGGTGATGGATCCGAAGGTGATCTGTATACAGGTCGTGCATGTGAAAAGCAATTAGGGCGGCAAGAAGTCTATATATTCCTCTGCCTGTCAAGAATATAGTTCGCCCTCATTCTGCCAAAGTAAAGAGTGAACTTGTACGCTGAAGAAGCTAAGGTGAAGAGAAAGGAGAAAAGAGAAGAGTGTGCAGAGAAGCACAACAGGAAAGGAGAATATACTTGCAGCGATCGGTGATGTTTCTCATCTGAGCATAACAGAGATCTTATCAGGCTAAGAAAAGCCATTTCTAAAAGGTCAAGTACTCTATTGTTCTCTAACAATTACAATAGTTAAAATCCCAGTATTTTGGGTGGACATTAACAGGTCCCTTGTACTAAATCCCTTAACCGGGTGACATCTATTCAGGTGCTCTAAGTCCTCTAACTAGGCAGACACTAACAGGCCTTATTGTATCAAATTCCTTAACCGGGTTGCATCTAACAGTGCGTTGTAATCTTTAACAGGGAAGACTCCTAACAGGGTGCACTTCAGAAGAGTGCAGAATTTGTGAGGTTTCCTCACACTGTGGTTTTCACTTGATTTGGGTTTCCACGTGATAAATCTGGTGTTGCTTGTTGATTGATTGCTTGATGCTATTTTTATTCTAGAATCTGTTTTGCGTACAGTTATAGTATACTACATCAGATTTGTTGTAAAGTTTTATAGGTGCTGATTCACCCCTCCCCTCTCAGCATCGGTTGGGACTGTCAACTAGTTCATTGTCTGCTCAAATGTCTTGCAATCTGCTTGGTTCCGGATGGTTGTGTACCCATGGACTAGTTCCTTTTTATGCATCTCTGCTGCTCCATTATTAATCAGCTCTAGAAACTCTCTCTTCAATGTTCAAGATGACAGTCACCTGCATTGCAACATTGTAAAATATGAGTCTCTTGAGAGACTCAGTAAGGCGCCTTGGTTTTCCATTAAAAACATCATCATTTCTCAACTTCCAAATTGACCATAAAATATCAGCAGAAAGAACAGACCAAAAAAGACTACTGTATTTCTTTAAGCTCAAGTATTTCCTGGATAAAATATGGATCAGACTGAAATTATGATGCAACTGCAGACCAAGAAGACCCCGCACTTCCTTAGCAAAGAAACAATCAAAGAAGATATGATGGATGGACTCAAATGACCTACAGAAGGAGCAGATGTTGAATTCCCCAGTGGGATTCTTAACTGGTAATCTGTGAAGGAAGAGACACCATAGGAAGCATGCTTTTTTGGGTTCAATTGGCCTATGCCAGAGAGCTTTCAAGTGATTGGTCTTGGTGGGGGGATCCAAGTGGAGGTTCCAATGGGAGTTAAGGTTCTCAATCACTTCAAAGTTATCAGTTAGGAACCTGTAGATGAGTTTGGCCTTGGTATTAGGAAGCAGGGTGCCATCTTGCCATTTTTTGGATATTTTCTATGCCACATTTTAGGGTTTGGGGGGCGAATTGTACTTTTTAGGGTATAAAGAAGCAAAAAGAAAGTAAAAGAAAAACCTCAAAAAGATGAAATTTGCCTGTTTGGCTTGGGTAACCACCAAATTTGCCTTAGAATGGGATGGATTTGTAGGGTTTGAACAAGACATTGCCCGAACCCTAGGC
This sequence comes from Chamaecyparis obtusa, assembly GCA_027943335.1. NCBI lineage: Eukaryota > Viridiplantae > Streptophyta > Pinopsida > Cupressales > Cupressaceae > Chamaecyparis > Chamaecyparis obtusa. Next base: position 219,650 of record BSBK01007224.1, on the reverse strand, counting down.
TACTGAATTTGGACCTTAAACTCGGGCTGGACCAGGACTTGGGCTCTGCAAGGGTTGGACAGTAACATAGTTAAAAAAAGAACAAATATTAAAATATATTATTAATTTAAAAAATTAACTTTAGTAATTACTACTAATATTAATAACTTATTTAAATTTTTCACATAATTTTCTTAATTAATAAATATTGTTTACCCTTTTCAAATTTCAGGGTATGAGCAAGGTGCGATATACAAAAGCATTTAAAATATGCTCTTTTTACATATGGTATGATATACAGAGGCATTAACTATTTTGTTTTGTCTTCCTATGTGTTTTTAAGGGTATGCATTTTCTCACTTTGCCTTGTGAAATTTAGACACGTGAAATTTTTTCGCTTGTGAATTCACTGTTTAGTAATTGTTTGGTCATTTCACCATTGCCATAACTTAGATTGTATAATGGTGAATTGCATTTTCAATTGTAATATAATTCTAGCATATGATATCTAAATATATATAAAATACGTCGAGAGATATTCTTGTTAAGGCACCTATTTTTTAATCAATTTTGTAAATATACATGTGGAATAGGTGCCTTGAGAAGGATATTTTAATCTCACTTTTTTAAAACTTAAGTTATAATTAACATTTCATTAATTTAATTTAAATAATTCATTTTCAATAATAGTAATACTAATAACTAATAATTATGCTGGTCATTAATTTATTATTAGTAGTTAGCATTACAGTTAGGGTTAGGGTTAGAATTAATTTTAGAAGTACTTCTAATGCTAATCTAATAGTAATCGTAATTATTGTAACTTGAACCTTAGCTTAATTGTAACCATAATCTTAATGCCAACCTAATTTGTAATCATAACTCTAATTCTATGCTAACTTTTATTGCAACTAATTAATCAATTGTAACAATAATTGTAAGCATGACCATAACCTTAACCATACATATACTCTAACTGTAATATTCTGCATCAAAACTTGGATCAATAAGCTGGGTGTATTTTCTTTTCTTCTGACACCTTCCCCCAACCAATCTGGATTGGCAAAATTGGCTGATATTCAGGTGTCAGAGGAGTATTTGAGGTTGCACCAGTATGCTATCGAGAGAAATCATCATCAGGATTTCCCTGTATCTACCCAGAAGATGCTTGACCTGAAGGTGGAATTCTCATCTACTGCTGTTTATCAATATTTTCCTGAGCTGAGGAAGATTCAGTTGTAGATGCTCTCTGTCCTTACTTTTTTGGTATTTCCTTGACATTGGCCTTTGAATTTTTTATTCTTTTCTGGGTCTTCATCCCCATCTTCTTTCATGTTGGCAGACTTGGCCCTAGTGACATACACATTTTATGTTGTCATCTGTGGATGAGGCTTATCACTCAATCCTTTTTCTCTTGAGGCCTGCTCCTTGCCTGCAGATTTGTGTGAAGTGTGGCTAGCAATTTCGGATTCTAGCCATCTTCTGCGCTTATCCAAAATAAAAGAGGATCTAATGAAAATATCTGTGATCTCTCTTTTAGACCACCCGACCCTTGGGAAAAAGCACTCTTGAGACTGAACAAAGCCAAAATAAGGATGAGGCAATCAAACTGACCAAAAAATGGGCAACAACTACCTATTTGAGATATCTTAATATGGGGTTATCTTTGTGTACTTCTTGTTTTGTCCCTGTTGATATCTAAGTTTATGTTCTCACCGTAAACAAGTGTTTATGTGGACATGTAGTATAGAAAGTTTCATGATACAGTTCATAAAACGACTTCTTGGGTTGAGAAGCCGACTATTAGTTTGATTTTCAATAGGTTTTTTCAAACACTTAATAGAGAAAGGAAGAAAAAAGAAGTGAAAATGAAAACCTATTTTAAAAAGGTGATGTGCTAAACAAACCTGATCATTTTTAGAGATAGTGACAAGAAGGCACAACCACAACAATGAAGGGTAGAGATGTCAGGATCATCGATACATGGTAGGCCAGAAGGTGCCTAAAGGGATCAAGCAATCCCAGACATATGAACCAAGGCTAAAAATGCAACTGAAAAAGGTAGAAGATAAACTTATAGGCAAAACCATAAATAGACATAGTGAATGATGTACTTTATTCATCAAAGGCCATACACTAGCAAGTGGATACACAAGCTAGAATAGTTGCACAGTTATATAGGTTGAGACAGATCTGAAAAGTAAAATGAAATACATACCCAAAGATTAGAGACTGCACATTCTTGATATAAAAATGGCAACGTTTCGCTTGTAAATATAATTCTGGCTCTGAAAGAACCAGTTATAATATATAGAACTTAGAACTAGAAGCATAAGAAGGGAAGAAAAGGAGACAGTAAGAGTGGGAAAATAACTAGAGGAATGAATGCTCTGATCCCTCAAATTCTGCATGATGTGAACAGAAAATCTCTTAATATGATTCCAGCATGACTGGAACTGCAAATTAATGTTTCCAACTGCCAACAGTTATTTGAATACTGCACATCTTCCTTCATTTCTTGCCTAAGTTGCTGGTACACCATTACAGAATTAATACTTTTTCTCTGGTTACAGGTACATGTTTATATATACATTAACACTTTACTTGGGATGACTGATTTTTTCTTGAAATTCTAGACTACTAATAGCATCATTATATTTTTAGAAAAGTTTATCAAATATGGTCTAAATTCATTACCATGCTCATCTAGATTCTGGGAAAGTGGTGAATTGATACAAATGCCTCAATGAACTTGTAAATCAATAAACATGATGGATCAAATAAATCATTTCTTTGTTCATTTGATGGCGAAGTATAGTGGAATATTATATGCTTGCCTTATCAAGCATTTCATATTTAGATGTAAAGGGACGAAACATGTTTTAAATTAGAAGTCTGGAAAACGAGTATAATGGTACTCCTTGTCACTGGATATGCTTTGTAATTGGTTCAAAAATTATTGCATACATTTTTTATTTTTTTAAAGTGATCATGAACTTGCAACTGTTTCTGTGCAATTGGAAATCAAGTTTAACTGATTTTTTATCATGTAATTTTTCAGTTAAAACCTTATGTGGCACATACTGTTCATGCCAAAGCTGCAACTGAGGCCACGAATCCTAAGGATCCTGTATCTGCAATATCAAATTCATAAACTAATTTTCCATCCTATCATAGTATGCCAAGGTGTCAGTGACTGTAATTTACTTGAAGATTCAGTAAAGTTTTTGAGTAGCAATTAGTGTCATGTTATGTATTTGTATAAATGCTCAACATTTGTGAAACCTTAATTACTAGTTTCACTTGCATTTAACTATCGGTGTCATTGATTTTTCTTTCTGTTTTGGCTTGTTTGAAACAAGCAAAGAAGAGAGGGTGGATGATGGGTAAGGTGCCTGAGACACATTCATATAAAATATGGGAATCAAAATCTAAATATCAGTTTTATTGATGTCAAAACTTCCTTACAAAATCGAATTCAGAGATCTAATGTTTAGATGGATAAATGTTAGTGCCATTTTTTATATATGATTGTTAATATTTTTTAAGCTTCAAAATGTCTCGCACATTAAAATTGAGTTAAGAAAAACAGATTCATGTCTTAGTAGTCTCTTTTAAAAAATAGTTATATAGTAGAAAATCTAGTTTTTCATGTTTGAGTTGCAAGATATAAGGATATCTACTTTTTAAAGTCTTAATTGTGACGTTGAAATTACAATATAAATTTGTAAGAGCAATATAATATTTACTTAATCCAAAAATTGAGTAGAGCTTCTTGTTGAAATTATTTATGAATAGTTCAAATTAAAAGCACTTGAATTGGATTACAATAGTGTTGAAAAGATTTTGAAGCATGTATTGAAATGATAGAACTTTTGCAAATTCACAATAGTTGGATTACAATAGCGTTGAAAAGATTTTGAAGCATGTATTGAAAGGAGAGAGCTTTTGCAAATTCACAATAGTGATTTGAAAACAAAAGAGATTTTGAAGCATGTATTGAAAGGAGAGAACTTTTGCAAATTTACAATAATGATTTGAAAACAAAAGTTAAATAATAACAATGTGTAAAATTAATTCTTTTTGATTTTGTTTAAAACACAGCTCTCAGAATATATATTTGTAAATATTTATTTTTGTGGAACTATATCTATATTTATAGTACACTTATACTTGAAATATATGGCATAATTGTTAGATAAAAATAAAAGTAATTTATTATTAATTTTTTAATATAATTGATATAAAGAGTTTTTATATAGTTTTTGATTAAGGGCAAAATTAGGTTTTGAAGGGGCCCTGAAATATTTTACAAGTTACAAAAGATAAACATTTAAGTCCACCAAAATGAAACATTGTTGGAAAAAACAAACCAGAACAAAAACCCAACAACCAGCACCAACACAAACTAGACACAAAACCAACAAAACAGGATAGGAGCCAGACATAAACACAACAACTGAAAAAAAACACAAGAGAGCAAGAACTCGGCCTAAGCCAGCTCCTTCAGAGTCATCACAACCTCATCTATGACAGTCATGTTATCTACAGTATTCTTGAGGTTTTGAATTTCCTTAGGCGTAGAGGTTGCCATCTTCCTCAGGCTCGCATGGGTACGTTTGCCGGAACCTTCTACATCAGCAACGTATTGCTCTTTTTCCTTCTCACCCTACCCAGAAGCTCTCTCATGACAAACCTATTCCATCCTAGTGACCAGGTGTTTGAGATTCTTGATAGAGATTTTCATGTTCTCGTGGCTGCTTTGGAGAATTTTCTTCAAAGTGCCCCCAAAGTTCTTGTTCTTTGCCTCCATTTCCTCGACCCTTTTCTCCAGAACCATTCTGACATTATAGTTACATCTAAAATCATTATCAAATAATATTTTCTTTTGTTCAATAATTTAAATATTCATTCTCTTGGGATATGGTATTAGAGAAACAAATTGTTGTGTTTATGATGTTAGAAAATTATGAAGCCTTCTCAATTGTGCAAACAAATAATTTAGAGCAACACCTTTTGTCTTGAGAAACTAGGAGAAAACAAATAATTTTTCATCTTTGAAATGATGCATCAAGTCTAATTAGCCTATGTCATGTTTTTGGTTGCCATGTGCGCGCGCGCGCGCGCACACACACACACACACACACTAATGAGTGGGCTTATTATTGAGCACCCTTGGAATCAACAAAGTTGAAAGATAAAACAATTAACTCCAATGCACAAGAGAACTCTAGATTTACATACAAAACCCAATGAGGGAAAACCCACAGTGATAATGTCTCACAATATATGAAGTGTTATAATAAGGCTCACAGTAACATTTGCAGCCAAGATTCACTATCTTAGGGCAAGATAAATTGGCTTGTTGTAAAGGTTCACTACCTTTGAGCAAGGTACAATGGAAGACCTACTGATGAGGCTCACTATCTCAACACATGATATATGTAAATGAATTACAATATAGAATACTTCAACTAACAGCTTCTAACAGTCTCCTTTGAATGTAGATGCTTTTGACACGATATCTCAAGCAACCTTTCAACAATTTGGCTCAACTTCCACCACACACATTTGTTTTCTCTATTTCACATCTTCCATAATCCACACACTAAAGACACTTGGCAACTGATTTGATCTATATATACATCCCATTGGTAAGACAAACATCAACCTAAAATATTGATCCCAACAAGTTGGCCTCAACAACACAATGTGGTCTGAACTAGGAGATACAATAGACCTAAAAACATTTTATTACATAATTCAATATATCCATAGACATTAAATACATTAGCGTACATTCTCCAAAGTCGACAACAAGGTAATGTATAGATGTGGCATGTAGCCCTTTGTCAATCAACCCAAAACCACATCAAATTGAATTTACACAATGCAGGTCACCTTGAGCAATAGTATCGCTCCAAAACAACTCATCACAATCTCCAATGCTGGCGTGAACCCCTAAATGTAATGCACAAGCAAGAACAAAGACTATTGGTCAGACATCCACAAATTACCCAAAAGACCAACTTCAAATACAATGCAACACTAAGGGAATCAATCATTGCCGCGCACACCACAGAGATGTTCCTTGAATATCCAACATCATTTCCAAACACTTCTATCACACTTTCATGTCAACACAAATTGGTACAACCATTATGATACAACCTCTTAAAAATTGGAAAACTAGGAAACACAATCCTATAACATACTATCATAAACACACTTGCGATACACTCCACAAATTGAAAGCTAAACTGAGATATTGTACATACATTATAAACACCTCTTCGAAGCTGCAATGTTAGAAACAACAATATGGATAAATGCGAAGCATTTTTTAGACTAGTCCTAAGAGACACCCAAATTGCCAACACACTACATACACTAGAAACCTTTGCATCAATGCAAAAAATTTGAAAAGGTATGAGTGCAACACCCATATCACAGAGAATCTACGTTCCAAACTGCAAGACCATAGCATCAACTGTGAAAAAATACACAAACATTCTTCCAAACAACCTTCAAAGCTCTTTCTTGTAATTTCACACTTCAACATTCTTTAATAACCAAAACTCCTTTGTAGCAACAATTATGCATTTAGGAGCAACAAGAGAGACACTACAACATCATGTAGTGCCATAATACCATCGTCATCATGCTTCTAATCTTCATCTCAATACTTCTAATTCTCATCTTGATGGTTTTAATTTTCATCTTAATATGATATCATCTTTGTTGACAACCAACAAGCCATGCCACAAGACATGAACCTCGACATCATCTCTAACCTTCAACATATCATTATCACTACAATACATCTTATCAACACCAATGAGGGTTGACATTCAACCATATACTACGTTAGCACGCCAATACCTATAATAAACGACACAACTGAACATCTCTTATAGTATTCAAATAATAGGACATCAACTCAACAAGACATCACTTTCCAACAATTTCCATAATGTTGATCCACATATTGAAGGGAGACATCACACCACAACTCTAATAGCCTCTATCAAAAGTGATGTCCATCATACTGAGGATTGACATCAATGACAACACCATATCACATACTGTCAACAATCTCCCCCTTTGTCATTTACAACAACACTCATTGGATCAATTCCTACATACTTTCTATATCTTCTCTTTGCTTTCATCATTTTCTCCCCCCCCCGTTTGACATCAAGGAGAAAGGGCAAAGGCCTTCACTAGTCTGCATTCTTTCCTTAGTATTCATTGCAATCTCTCACACACTCTCTCTCTCTCTCTCTCTCTCTTTTACATGTTCTTTCTATCTTCCACAACCAATAAACTACCTGCTCCCTCTAACAAGTAGCTCACATCAATCTAGGAGAAAAGATGTGATCGTGAATTTTTCCCCTGGACATATGCACCTTCTTATGCATCTATTTAGGAAGAGCAATAAACCCTAGCTTTTGCCTAAGACACTCAAATGTATCTTCTAAAAGCGCATTTGTCAAAATATCTGCAATTTGATCTTTTGTGGGAACATACTCCAATTTGACTTCTTGCTTTGCAACCTTCTCTTCAGAAAGTGACACCTGATAGAAATATGTTTGTTTCTTGATTGCATCACCAGATTAATTGAAATATTTATAACACTCGTATTTTTACACATAATAGAAATAGATTCATCATATACTACCTTGATATCCTTCAAAGTTTACTTTGTCCACGATATTAAGTGCAACAAGAAGCCACAACAATGTATTTAGCTTCTGCTCTGGATGAGGACATTGAATCCCGCTTCTTATGAAACCAAGAGACCAATATGTGTCACAAGAAGGATGCACTACCATCAGTACTTCTCCTATCATCTAGACAACCAATCCAATCAACATCAGTGTAAGCCTTCAAAGAGAAATCAACTTTCCTTCTATACAAAAATCATAATATGGAGTCCCTTTTAAATATCTAAATATCCTTTTGACAACCTTCTCATGAGATTTCTTAGGATTGGCTTGATATCTTGCAACCAAACATATCACATGCATAATATCAAGTCTAGAAGTAGTCAAATACATCAGACCTCCAATCATAGACCTATAAAGAGTTTGATCAACTTGAAGTGACTCATCATCCTTGCTAAAATTACAAGTAGCCGTGGGAATCTTCCATCCGAAAAATTTTAACATCTCCTTAGCATACTTAGCTTGAGAAGTAAAGATACCATCATTTAGTTGAGTAACTTGAAGTCTAAGGAATAAAGAAAACTCACCAATCATAGAAATCTCAAATTTCTTTTGCATCTCTTTTGCAAATCTCATACACACAACATCATCTCCACCAAAGATGATATTATCAACATAAATAACAACCATCACAATCTTGTCTTCCTCAACTTTAATGTAAAGATTGCCATATGTAGTGCCTTTCTTGAATCCTTTCTAAAGTAAATACTTCTCCAATCTCGCATACTGAGCCTTAGGGTCTTGTTTGACACCATACAAAGCCTTTTTGAGTCTGCAAACCATATTTAGATATGTTGACAACTGGAACCCATTAGGCCGCTCTATGTAGACATCTTCTAGATCACCATTTAAGAAGGCTTATTTGACATCCATTTGATAAATTTTGAAGTTCTTATGAGCAACAAAGACAAGACACACTCTAATTTCCACCATCCTAGCTATTAGAACAAATGTCTCCTCAAAATCAATTCTTTCAATATTTGAACAACCTTTGCAAACCAATCTTGTCTTTTTCCTCGTTACTTCTCCTTCATTTAGTTTGTTCTGGAATACCAATTTTGTCCTATGAAATCCTTGTTTGATGGCCTAGAGACCAATTCCCATGTATGATTCTTCTCAATACGATCTAACTCTTCTTCCATTATTGGTAACCATTCTTCATCTTTTCTAGCATTAGCAAAGGTCTCAGGTTCTATATTTGACAGTGTATGTAGCAAAAATCTGCATGACACAGGAAAATGATTAGTAGCACCGTATTCAAATAAATAAACTACTAATAAATGTCAGCCCTACAAAACAGTAAAAGACAAGCATGGACATATGAATAACTAATTGAAAATGAAACAACCAACACACATAGTTACCATTACCCAACCCGATTCCTTCTATTCCTTCTTTGCATTCTATGGAAGTGGATGGATGGTGCTCAACATTGATTCTGGTAGCACTTCGACTCAAAGATTCGAGAATTGAAACTATGATAACTGACAAATTGATTGCTAAGAAAACCTGCATACGATAATTACTACTTAGAAATTGGGATCCTTCATATGGGTTTGAAAGGGGTTTAGATAGATTTTCAGGTTTGAATGGATGATCGAGATCGATTTGAGAAAATCAGATTGGATGGCTGAGATAATAGAAGATTTTGGGCAACCTTCTAGAAATGTAGGTTTATTTCCAATTCGAACTCAAAAGCAGAGAGTTCATTTAGGAAATAAAAGATGAGATAAAAATTGAAGAGATTTTTCTGTTTTTGAGAATATATTAGTCCAGAAAATTCCAAAATTCATTCTTCGAGAAAATAATTGATTTTTGATTTAAAATTGATTTTCCAAAATGCAAATTGGAGAAAAGAATTGATTTTTGATTTAAAGATCTTTTTTGCATTTTCAAAATTTTGAGAAATCACAAGTTTGATTTTTTAGATTTTTGAGAGATTTAAATTGAATTTTTAATTCAATTTTGAGAAAGATGAAATTAATTAGAAATTGGAATGAAATTGAATATAAATGAAATTAAATAGAAATTGGGATGATATTTAATCAATTTTTTGGAAATTAATTTAATTTGGAAGAATTAATTAGTTAATTTAAATAATTAAAAGTAATTATTTAAATCATGGGACTTTAGAATTTAAATTAATTAACTGATAAAGACCAATTAATATCGAGGAGATGATTAAATGATTAAAATATTAGGTTCTATAAGAAGGATGATTAATTAAATAATTATTTAATTAATAGAAGAATAAAGACTATCCAATTTTGGGTGTCTACATTTTCCCCTCTTTGATACAATGTGATTATGAGCATTGTGTCAAAGAATATCTAATCAGGTCTCGCCCTATCTTGTCTCGACGATAGCAGGTGGATTCTATACCCCCTCAACAAATTAAACGAAATTGCTCAAGATGAGCATTGATTTGTTGTCTACATTGTATTTCTATATGATGATGTATGCAATGATGATGCACTAATCAAATGATTTCAATATCAATGATTCATACAAAACCTAAATGAAAAATGCATGACCTGTCTAAGAAAGTGACCTTAGGAAGAAAGTTAGTGAGAAGAATGAATTAGTTAGGAATGAAGACTTAATTAGTTGTAATCAAGATTAAGTAGGTGATGGATTTGAGTCAGTGCAAATTTTTTTCAACAATATCATCATCGTGCCTTATTTGAAAAGAAAAGAGATGTGAAAACATCCAGATATTGACCATCTAGATACCACTACAATCTCTGTTTGAACAAGTAGATAGCAAACAAGGAATGTTTCACTCCATCCTAGGATTCATATGCTTGGAGTCGAGGTATGTGTGACGTATCACAATCAAAGGTGTTTGTTGCAATGTGTTCTGCAATTAGATACTTGATACATACGTGAAGGATCTTATCACAAACACTCCAAACATTATTTCCCTAGAACTTCCTCAAAAAACTCCACAAACAAAAAATAAATAAAACAAGTTTATGATTCATCCTGACCACTCTCACCACTCAATGGTATCCTTGAGGAGCATAGGAATACAATCATGAAAGATAAATCGATAATAGATTGACATGACTAACTTTGTCAACAACCTTACTGATCATTGTTTGGATTGATGTTGATGTTTGATGTGGATGTGTCTAGTTTCAGAAATGGACGACTCACATAAGACCTATCTGTTTGGTTTCAAGTGTATCCGTCACTATATAAGACAATCAATTGATTGATTGATTTGATCGAAGACAGATTGGATTGTTGATAGAGACAAGTCTTATGAGTCCATTGCCGATTTATAAAGCTCATTGTTTTGATATGGAATTTGATGCTTGTTGTCACTTTTTGCTTGTCGCAACAAAGATGATTTTATTGGAAGGATTTTGATATGTTTTGATTTTTTGATGGTTATTTTTCAGGACGTTTTGTGATGTTTTTGGTCCATCACAAGGTTCATATGTTTAGAGTGGAGGTATGTGTGACTGCCACAAAAATGATAGTACCTATCATATACACCCCAAACATGGTCACTCTAGATGATTTATGATGTTTTAAAATTTTTTAAGGATTTTTTCAAGATATTTTATGATGTTTTTATAGATTTTGTTTAGGACTTTTTGCCAATTTTATAAATTTTTTCTGGACATTATGCAATTTTTAGGATTTTTTTTAACGACATGTAATTTTTAGAGATATTTTAGGACTTTAAAATTTGCTTGAGCAAGATTTTTTGAATTTCCCCTATGGTCTAGCAAGGTAAGGAAATTATGGATTGATTGATGGATGAAGGAAAAATGTTGCTTACTATGTCTTGAGCTATTTGGATGCCAATGACTATCCAAACAACAAGATAATATGTTTTTTTCAAGCTAAGGGAATGACATGATAGGGTAATGATATTTTTGACATTGGATGACATGTGATGTAGAGAAATGAACATGTCAAGAGGTTTTTTGAAAAACATGTTTTGCATTTTTTACGTCCTTATTTTATATCAAGACCAGGAAAGGGATTTGGATAGGAAAATGATAGGATATGAATAAGATAAGCAAGATCATGAATGGACACGATAAGGGACTGAAGACTATGATAACATAGTCAATATGGACCAAAGGGATGTATATAAGATAAGGGATATGGGGATCAAAGGGGTGTGGACAACATGAAGTAGATATGACATTTTTTGCTTCTAGGGAAATCCATAGCCTTGTTAAGATCAAAGTTGGGAAAGAGGGAATATGGATGCTGATAAGATAAGAGATATGAGGGGCATAGGATAATGGAGGAAATGGAAGGGATATGAAATGATAGGAAAATATGGATGAAATTTGGCCCCAAGTATGAAATTCAAGAAGTTCATAAACTACACATTACGCTTGTTTGCCAGGTTTTCATCATGGTACTTGCCCAAATCATCTGTTTGCCTAGTTTTCACTATTGGATGGAATTATTTCTCATTACTATTTTTTTTGACTTTTTTAAGGAAGATAATAGATGCATGACATGACATGGATGAAGGACTCAAGCATCTTTATCTTTGTATAGTGCTACTGAAAGATACATAATAATTGACCATGACTTTTTGATGGTATGCTCAAAGATGTTGGTAGGGTAATGACAAAGGGAGATGAAATGGATTTTTGAATGAAGTTGGATAATGGTTTATGAAAAGGATTGGACAGGTCTAATGAAAGGCTGGAAAATATGTGTTAGAAAATGGGTGGATTGCGAGTAGACTTTCTTTTGAGTGGATGGAAATGTGGGAAAGGTCAACATTGGCATACACCTTGAGGGGTAATGGAGCAAAAGGAGATTTTGGATTTGATGGAAGAAAATGAGATTTTGGATTTGATGGAGGAATGGTTATGAAGTTTAGGACATAAGGACCCAAAATAGATTTGGAAGGTGGTTAACATTTAGATGGAGGGATAGAAACTTTGGATGTCAAATTGGAATTTTCTTTGGGACATTGTAATTCATGAAGCCACTTGGGAATTCACATGGATTTTAATTTTTTATTCTTTTGTGGGTCCTTAGAATGCATTGTTTCTACAAGAGATTTAGGAAACCATATTGCTTTTGATTTCATTTCTTTTCTCAAGGGGCCTTTGTGACCTTTTGGACATTTGTTTTCTCCTTTTTGATCATATTTTTCTTTATTTTTACAGGTCAATTAGATTGGACATGTTGAACCTTGAATGCATGTGGATTTCTTGACTTATGAACCTTATGATTGGCATCTAGATTTACTGAAAGGGGAATGAGATTCATGGATGGATATAAATTGTATGGGGGCCTTTTGGATGGGTGGAAGGTTCTCATTTTTTTTATTTTGATTTAGGAAAGGATAAGTGGATCATGAACTAGTGGATGTACAAATATATGGACCTAATATGGATGGAAGAGATGAAGGGGCAAGTATACATTTGGATTTGGATTTGGAAGGGATACCAATGTATTTAGAATGAGCTTTGTAATTGAGTCCATAACCATCAAAATTTCCTTTGATATGAAAGGGTTTTAATATACCTTTTTCAAGGAGGTCTAACCCTTTGATTTGATAATGCCTTTGACCAGGAGGCTATTTTCTACAAGATGCAAGTCCATCTTGAGGTGGATATGATATGGAAGACATAATAGGATCATGAAGTAGACCATACTAGATGGAAGTAGAGGAAATAGTTTGACATGTATGGGGTTCATGAATAACTTGCACAAATGTGTTGGGATCATGAGGGGGATTAGGAAGAATAATAGGATCCTGCGATGGAATAGGAAGAATGATAGGATTGTTTGGTAGGATAGGATCTTGTGGAGAACATGGAGGATTATGACATAGAGATGAAGGAATGGTAGGATCATGAGGAGTATATGGAGGGATCATGGGATCTTGTGTTGGACATGGAGGTGAAGGGATAATTTGATCTTGACTTGGAAGAGGACCATATAAATCCATATTAAGTGTGGTTTTCTCTTGACTATGAATGGAATCTTTTGGAAGAATGGAAAATATGTCATGATCTTTCTTAGGAAGTGGATGATCAATAAGACTTGGAAGGAAAATTTATTCTTGGGATAGATGGGAATCCTCATTGATAGGATGGACATGGATGGTAGGATTTTCATTAGATTATAGGAAGATAAGAAATTGGTTGAAATAATTGTATGAGATTAGTCATTATCGAGATATTGACGTTGATTTATTTCAAGACTCATTTCTTCATGCTTTGAATCACCCTCTTGACATGGGGTATGAATTGGAATATGTATGGTGGATTCTTGGAAGGGTTCAATGTTTTGACATGAGGGAGAATGAATTTGAATTGGACTTTCTAGAGTAGGTTTATCTGGGAATGGAACATATGGTGGCATTCGATCTAGGACTGCTAAATTATAGAAGGGAATTGTATCATGAAATGGATTAACTTGGAAATCCACTATGGATAGCCCTTGGGAGGTCTCACAACTAGATATATCATTCAATGGAAATGGAAAAAGTTTCTCTTGTAATACTTTAGGAGATGAAAGAATAGTGGGAAATATGGAGGCTTCTTGAGGGACAACTTCTTCATGGGAAGTGGATGTGTCATTGGTGTGACTATTTTGGAATGTTCCATTTCTAGACATGGGTAGATGATTTTTTTCTTGTTCAACAATAGGATGATGTCTGTGAACTAGTTTTTGAAGAAAACAATTAAAATGTTTAGATGAAATTTTTTCTTCTTGGGCAATCTTGTTGGTGATACCACATTGACATTTGCATGTTGTTAAGGATTTTTTGATTGAACATGTGGTACAATAGGTTTCTTATTGATATTTCTTGATTAATGTCTAAAGGATGACATTTTGTATTTGTGTTTGTTTCAAAAATCATCAGAGGTGGATTTGAGGATATAAGAGGATGTTCATTGACATGTGATGCGATTGGAGGCATATAGATTAATCAATCATCAGGTTAGGGATATAAGTCCTCTGTAGTGTAAGACTTTGGTTGACTTTGACTTTGAATATCATCTAACTAGGTTTGTAGGTCTTGCATTTGTTGCATAAGGATACCATTTGTGATTGTGGCATGTTTCCAACATTAGGAGATACATTAGCTGACATTTGATATTGGGATTGTGATATAGGCACATATGATCTGTTGTAGGTTTGATATTGTGCTCTAGTCTATGGTACTTGTTGAAAATGTAAGGCATTGAGATTTTATGATCATTGATATCAATTTTGGGGACTGTGAACCACAAAGGGATCGGTGGGTGATTGTGCTATCTTGGGGAAACTTTTTGAATATATAAAAGGGTCCATGTTACCATAGAGGTTAGGATTTTGTTCCTCTTCATATGGGGGAACTGGATTGAAGTACAAGTCATCTAGGTTATTCCTTATTTGAGATTGAATTATTGGTCTTTGACCAAAAGGGTATGGTAGGAGTGACATCTTGGTACTAGTTTGAATGACAAGATGTGATAAGGTAAACACAAGGGATAACCTTTTCTAACAAGTCCTTGTTCCTATTCATAAATGCTAATTTTAGGGACAAAAATCGATTCTTCTTGATCTCAAAGTGAAGATAGTATGATATGCTCCAACTCTTTCTTTAGATGAAGCGTAGAGTCGTTATATACTTTGATGAAACTAAGATATGGAGATCAAGAATAGTCTAATCCGACCTACCAAATTAACAATCCTAAATACTAACTTAAACTTAAAAGAGAGGTTTCCTAAATGTTTACAATTTTGGTATAATCTTGTTATGATTTTTAGTATGAAATGAGTAACAGACTAAGAAATTGATATTTGAAAGGTTACAGATTGAGGAAATGATCAGATGAATTAGATAAATCTAATGAAATAGAGGGTTTCATAGAACAAAGATGTTGGTCAATTGCGATAGAATAACAACAGTTGCACCAATAAAATAGATCGATTACGATAGAATGGAGATAATTTTTAGATTGAAGGTTGATGGAAAATTTTAGAGAGTTGCTTGGTAAATTTTAGGTTTCAGTTTGACTGATAGATAGTTTGCAGATTCCACAGAATGGTTTTGACTTTTGATAGATTGAAAATTTGTATATTATAGAGAATGGTTTTGACAGTTTGTAGTTTTAGTTTGACAAATTGACAGTTTGTAGATTCTAGAGAATGGTTTTGACATATTGCCATTTCAATTTTGACTATTTGTAGTTTCAGTTTGATAGATAGACAATTTGCAAATTTCAGAGAATGATTTTGACAGATTACCATTTCAGTTTGATAGATAGACAATTCTTTTGCAGTTTTAAGTTTGACTTATAGGCTGTTGACTTCCTAAGACACTAGCATATTTTGAAAAGTAAAAGTTTGTGTTTGTAAAAATGTTACTTCATTGAAAATAACACATAGAAAACACAAAAGACATGGTTTTTGTATGCTAGATTATCCAGACAGTATTCACAATCCTATGATAGGCCAAGACAATATTTGTTGAATCCTCATTGCGGATAAATCCAAATTGTACTTGTTCCAAGAAGATAACTTATAAGTTTGAAGGCACATGCTCCCCCTTATAGTCCACTCACTTCTCGGACACACCATACTTCAGATACTAAGGGGCATCACTTTCCAAGGAACTGCTATCTCTACTAGGAACTAAGAGAATATGAGGTGTTTAAATGGGCATGGGTGACCCCTTGAGCCATAAGTTTGATGCAGGAGCATCCTGGGTGTAAGAGCAATCTTGCATCACCCAAAAACATTTCTATTTTTGTATTCAATAAGGGCTATCTTGTGCAGAGCTGCTATTTATGCAAACTTGCTATTTTTAGTAAGTTGGTCATCCGATCTTGAAATGTTCTAATTTCTTCCCTGGAGGTTCATTTTGGTCATATCAGCCTGCCAGTAAAGTTACATTGACAGATCAAGTCTAGCTTTGTAGATATTGAAGATTTTCGGTATTGGCAACAGGGTACATAAACTTTGAACTTAGTTTTGAAGGCTTTAGAGGCCCTGTATGAGGTCAAAAATTTGGGTGATAGGCACTTCTGCGAGTCAAGGCTGTAGAGCGCTTCATGGCCTTTCCAGAATGGGGTTATAATAGTCAATTGGGTCAAATGGTGATGACTTATGGTCTTCAGAAGTTGGGTCACCTGAAATGGCGGAAAATGATTTTCCTTCAAAATTTTTGTTTGGGTTTCAAAAGTTATTTTGAGCTGACGTTGATGTAATAAATTGTAAAATAAAATAATTCTAAGTTTGGTCGGCCTTGTTGGCTAAAATTTTGGAACCTTCCTAGGCGGTGGAAAATTGCCTATATAAGGAAGGGTATAGTGTTGTCTTAGGCAGTTCGGGACAGTTCTGGGTATTGATTCGAGGCTTTGTCCTACAGAATATTGTAAGGGAATGCCCATGTGGCTTTGCATATTGTAATTATGAAAGTTTTTAATTCCACATTTGTGGAGATAATAAGAAGCCCATTTTCTGTTCTCGCATATTGTTGTTATTTCTCTGTTTCTATTATGTGTTTGTGTTATTAAGGGGAGCACCCTTCATCAAAGTTAGAGGATTTTTTGGATACTAAAATGATTGGTTCATAGTGGAGATACCTTTAGGGTTCTTGCATGCCATCGAACAACATAGTCCCAATCCTCTCCCTATAGGGTAAAGGATTTTGATATACCTCACACGAATGTGGGTACAAAGAAAACCGTGGGATATACCAAAATATAAACATCAATTTATATAGCAGAGCGGATGAGTGCCGCTTGAACCAATGCTTGGGGTGAGTACCTCTTTTCGTACCAAATATTGATTTGATCTAAAAAAATAAAACTTGAGTGTCACTAACACTTTTCTCTTGTGTTGGCATAACTGATGAAGAGTAAAGAAGTGAAGTAAGTGGTTGATCATATGTGTAAGGTAAAGTGGTTTAGAGCATGATTTGATGACGAGACATGATATGTATGGTTGAACAATGATCAGTTATGGTATTGTCATTGATGTCAACTATTAACCTTATGAGCTGTTGATGATGATCGTGGAATACATTATGTGAATGGTAATATGTTGAGGTGCTATTCTAAAAAAGTGTTGGGAAACATGTTTGGATGCTACATGTAAAACATTAACTTGTTGTGATGATCGGTGAGACAGATTTAGCGGAGTTGATTAGAGACAATGACATTGTTAAGACAACAATTAACAAGAATATGATGATTGTATCATTATGGTTATGAGTTTGATTTTTTAGGTGTTCGATTATTTTCTGGAGGTTACCTAAAGTTGCTAGATGCTAATCCTACAACCGTGATTCATTTTGAGAAAAGATGTGAGATATTTCAAAGGATAAACAATGATATTTGAAAAAAAGTTAAGTTTCTAAGCGGCTAACAGTTTGATCGGTATTGGTGATTTAAATCGTTGTTATAGTCAAATGTTATTGGTCAAAATTCATTGGATAATGTGCATGAACAATTGGAAATAATTTTTTAATGGTTATATCATCGAGATGAGCATGTAAAGATGATTGGTCAAAAAGGAGAATACTTGATGAAATAATTTAATTTCTTGATTAAATCTGAAAATGAAAAGGCACGGTCAATGAGTTTCAAATTGGACATAGAGATATGTGATATGAAGCCAAGTGTATGGTTAGATTGAAAGGTATTATGTTTTAGGGTTTTCTATGGCGATGGAAACCTAAGAGCAAAGGAATGTAGTATAAGATGGAAAAAGGAGATGGTGAATGTGTTGTTGATCGTGTGTCAGTGAAGAAGGAAGAAGATGTCCAACCAAGTGTTAGAGAAGAATGTGAAAAATATTGTTTGAGATACATAGGATCTGATCAAGCAAAGGAGGTTTCGATTTCACAGATCATTCTTACCTGTTGTTTCCTGACAACTACGATAGAGTACTGGAAATCCTCAAGTGAGGTAGATCCTGACAGATCTTCATTGTATTGTAAATCCTGTATGGTGGCATTGTAATAAGTATTCTAAGTCCTCTCACAAGGCTACCTCTCACAAGGTATAAACTTGTTATGAGCTTTAGGTAAAGCCTATCACTAGGTTACATTTTGTCATGTATATGTAAATACCTTTCATAAGGTAAAGTTTTTCACATGGCGTACTTTAGAAGAGTAAAAATTTGTGGGTGTCATCCCCACTATGGTTTTTCCCTAATTTGGGTTTCCACGATACCAAAAATATTGTGTCTTTGTGTCGGATGTTTTGTGGTTGCACATTTACATTTGATTGTTGAGTTGCTGCTTTACTGGGTAAGAGAAAAGTGTTTAAATGTTGAAATTGGTAGATTACTGATTCACCCCTCCTCAGTAATCTCATCATAGTAAGGTTAACATCTTGCATCTATGACCACGAGAGCCAGAGGGAGAGGATATAAGTGTGTGTTAGCACTGGGACCACTCCACAGATGCACAAGCATGCCAAAAAACAAAACAAATGGGTTCAATTATTAAGATCCAATTCAAGTGTGTATGGAAAACACATGATTCTTTTTAAAACCAAAGCTGAAATGCTTTGAAAAAATGAAAGTAGGAAAATAAGGAAACTAAAACTACCCCTCCAAATAATTTTGATCAGTAGTTTCAAGCTCTTCCCCTCAACTTGCATGAGAATGATTAAGGAAAACAATAGGGGTTTTTGCAGAGAGATTTCTTTTGAAGAGTCACATGTTGAAACAATAAGGTTAGTAATGCATGGTGAATCCTAAAATTTGGCTAAGTCTGATTTTTTTAAAATCTTCCAAAATCTAAAATTTGCATTATAACTCCTAGAGATTTGAAACCACTCTCAAACATTCTGAAAGTATATATTTAAAATATAACTTAAAGTATATAATAAAGGTCTTAAATATTATATTTTAAATATATATACAAAAGTTGGTAATTGCAAAAATTGAAATTTTGACTGCAGTAATAAAATAGGTCAATTAAGGCACAATACCTATCAGTTGCGAAAAACTTTCATCAATTGCGGTAGAATACCCTGTCAATTGCGAAAAAATTTCATCAATTGCGGTAGAATACCCTATCAATTGTGGCAAACTTCCATGAACTATAGCAAACTTTTATCAATTATAGAAAATAGAGGATATAATTGCAACATAATACCCTATCAATTGTGGCAAACTTCTATCAATTGCAACAAATAGAGGATACCTTTGCAGCATAATACCTTGTCAATTGTGGCACACTTATGTTAGTTACAAAAAACAAGCATGCAATTACGAAAAACAAAGTATACAGTTGTGACATTGAAACAAAAATAATAATTGCAAAATACTTATAAAAGATAATCTTTTTTTTTGGTCGTATGACCGAGATTGGAAATGAAATTTGGGTCATCTTCAAGCACTTCTTGAGCTGTAAGTTCACGTCAGGTTCACCAAATTTATGTAGGGAAAATCTGCTAGATTCAAGAAAAGGATTAGTAGCATCGTATTCAAAAAAATAAACTACTAATAAATGTTATCCCTATAAAACAATAAAAGACAAGTATGGAGATATGAATAAATAATTGGAAATGAAACAATCGACACACATAGTTACGATTACCCATCCTGATTCCTTCTATTGCTTCTCTGCACTTCATGGAAGTGGATGGATGACGTTCAACATTAATTCTAGCAACAATTCGACTCAGAGATTCGAGGATTGAAACTATGATAACTGATGACTTGATTGCTAAGAAAACCCGCATATAATAATTACTACTCATAAATTTGGATTCTTCATCTGGGTTTCAAAGGGGTTTATATAGATTGGATGGGTGAGATAATTAGGAACTAGAAGATTTTGGGCAACCTTATAGAAATGAAGATTTATTTCCAATTCGAACTCAAAAGCAAAGAGTTCATTTAGGAAATAAAATATGAGATAAAGATTGAAGATATTTTCTAAGTTTGAGAATATATTTGTTTCCAAAATCCCCAAATTCTTTTTTGAGAAAAGAATTGATTTTTAATTTAAAGTTGATTTTGCAAAATGCAAATTGGAGAAAAGAATTGATTTTTGATTTAAAAATCTTTTTTTGCATTTTTAAAAAATTGAGAACTCACAAGTTTGATTTTTCATATTTTTGAGAGATTTAAAGATTTAAATTGAAATAAAAATTCAATTTTGAGAAAGATAAAATTAAATGAAATTAATTAGAAATTAAAATGAATTGATTAGAAATGAAATTAAATGGAAATTGGGATGAAATTAAATCATTTTTTTGAAAATTAATTTAATTTGGAGGAATTAATTAGTTAATTAAAAAAATTAAAAGTAATTATTTAAATCATGGGACTTTAGAAATTGAATTTAATTAACTAATAAAGACCAATTAATTAAATAATATTAATTATTTAATTAATATCAAGGACATGATTAAATGATTAAAAGATTAGGTTCTAGAAGAATAAAGGATGAATAATTAAATAATTATTTAATTAATAGAAGAATAATTAGAAATTAATGCGAACTCACAAGACTGTCCAATTTTGGGTGTCTATACACAGAAGAAAGATTCACTTGCTTGCTTGTGCAAGTCTTCTCTCGGTCAACACTCCTTCATTCTTGTCACCAATGATTTGCTCTTTTGAATGATTCCATTGAACAAACTTGGCTAGAGTCTTGAGAACTTTTTCTAATACTTATTCCTTCTCTTTTGTCTCCTCTACTTCTATGCAAAAATGTTCTTCTGACCCACAATCTTTAAAGTTCTTGTGTAACTTGATTCCTCTATTCATCTACCTTGACATTTGTACTTTCAACCATCCTTTGAGTCCCTTGTTGTAGCATCTCCAAGACTTGCTTTGGGTTTAGTAGCCAAGAAAGATACCTTCATCACATCTTGATTCAAACTTTCCTTAGTATTCTTCATCTCTTTTTGATATAGCATTTACTATCAAAAAATCTAAAATACTTGACTATAGATGGTGTCCAATACCATAGCTCATAAAGGGTCTTAGAGCTTTTGAACGCCAAATGTGCCTTGTTTAGATTATAAACTGAACTATGAACTACTTCTTTCCAATATATATTGCATAGATTAATATCTTTTGTCCTTGCCGTCTCTTGAGCTGTTATATTCTTTCTTTCTACTACCTCATTCCGCTAAAGAGATCTACAAGCAAACAAATGTCTCCAAATACCATGATCTTCATAATACTTTTTAAACTCATTTAAAGTAAATTCACCTCTTCAATTAGATCTCAAGCATTTGATCTTAGCATCTACTTCATTCTCAACTAAAAATTTAAAACCTTTAAAATTTTCTAGAGCTTCTAATTTTTCTATTAATAATGTAACCTTAATCATTCTAAAATAATCATCGATAAGTAATATAAATTACCTTTCACCATTGAGTCCTTTTGTCCTGGAAGGTCCACATAGATCAGTACACACTAGCTCTAGGGGTTTTGTAGAGGAGTACTTGTTCTTGAATTTTGTTATTGTCTGCTTTCCCATTTGACATTCCTTGCATAAGTTGTTTATAGGATTGGTGATCTTTGGCATGTATCCTACCCTATGTGTAGGAACGATCTTCACTATATTGTCAAAGTTGATGTGGCCCATATTTATGTGCAATAGCCAACATTCAGTGGTTTGTGCTAGTAGGAAGCTTCTCACTTTAGCCTCTTCAAGATGATAAACATTACCATCAGTTGTGGTTCCTTCTACTACAAGTTTTCCTGCGCTTCCTTTTATGATTTCATGACCTCTATCATGATTGAGCTTCCTTTTGTTTTCAATGCCTGGCTGATTAAAAAGATTACCCATATCACATCGATGTATCATGATAGAGTTTTCATTTTTGTTGTGATTCGTTACCTGCTAAAAATTTGATGTCACCTCAACCTGGACAATCATCCAAAGACATAATCCTTCGTCTGAACCTCAAATCGGTCTGGGAAAAATTTGATGTCACTTCAATGTGTTTCTTTTCTCTTTTTATTCTTGCTTAAATTCATCGATAAGAAACTAAAGTGCCTTCTCGATAACTGTATTTTTTATGTAACTTCGGCCTTCGTTGAGATACTTTTTTACTCTCTTCGGTCCATGATGTCTCTTCAATGAATGCATTTTTCTCCTTATAAGCTTTATTTCATTTTATCGAGAAGACCATTAAATGTCTTGCTGATGATTATATTTTGTGATGGGAATCCATCCTTCGTTGAGACACCTTTTGGCTTCCTTTGGTTACTGTTGTCTCTCTGATGTACTATTTTATCGATGTAATTTTCCCTTCTTTCGTTGATAATTCTATCTATTATATCCTCAATTCTTCAAAGTGATATATTATAATTTCACCCATATTTTGAAGAAATTTCTTCATATGTCTCTTTGATATCTTTGCATTTTCGGCACGACATTGATCTTTGGAAATACATCTTTTGTGTTCCATCAGCTTTTTGTGCTTCATCGATGTAATCTCTTTTCGATGTGATAAATGTAGAGTCTTGGCAAAAGACTACTAATGTCTTCGATAGATAATGAACTGTGATGTGTAACAGGGGTAACAAAAGGTTGATGATTTATACAGACAATAATGAGAAAATTATAAGGCTAATATGAATAGTAGAGGGAAAATTTATGGGATTTAGGAAAAATGTGGGGAAATACATTCTTATTTTTTGAGGTCCCAACAAGATCCTTCATCACCAAACTTAACTAATCATCCATTCCACTTCTTGAGAGTGATGGACTTTCCTTTATCATCAATAATGTGGCGAGGACATCCTCTCCCAATCACCCATGCATTTGTTTTTTTTGTATGAGAAGAAATTGACATAATCATTGACTTTTCATTGACCTTATCAACTTGTAAGGTAGCGGACATCTTGAAATTGTTAATATCACTCTTTTTAATCATCAAGTTTCAAGGCCATAAAGAGCGTTTCATCATTTGAATAATTTTGATCCTCATCCACTAACAAACAATTGTTTTCCTTGGAATAAAGACTCTTTTTGAACTTTTCTCTTTTTATTACTAATGTGTAATTTTTAAAAAATGATATTTATATGCGAAATGGCCGATTTTAATGCAATTAAAATATTTGAAAGGTAACTTGCCTTTGTATTGCTAGTGCATTTCTTTAACCTTCCTACAAATGTTTCTTTAACTTCATCAAAACCATCAAGTTGATCAACATCATATTCTACATTCTTACTGACCTTAAATGTCGTTTCCCTTTTAGGAGCATCTTTATCAAACTCTCTCATCTCAAATATAGTTAGAGTACCATATAATTGATCTACTACATAATTTTCTCCATCCCAACTTTCTTCAATAGAAACAACTTTATGACTATAGGATTTAGGAAGAGATCTAAGTATCTTTTTTACAACCTCATCTTCCAATTCTCCATCAATACCTTTGATGCCATTTGTTGCCCCACTTTTCATCCTGTACCCATGCTATCAAAGTGGAAGATTTTGATGTCACAGTCAAGTTTGGTCATGGTTGAGTCTAGGTCTAAGTCTTTCATAGGTAGGCTATTCTTGCCGGGTTTTCCTGCCAATGCCCTTTCCTCTCTAAGCCGGGTGGGCTGTTCTTTGAGTCTCTTCTCAATGGGTAGGTTATAGATCCCAACCCAGCAAGGATAATGTGCTCTTAACTAGTGATCTTTCTTAGGCAGAATGGCAATTGGAAGCCATGGTCTTCAGACACTCATAAGGAATAAAAAAAAAGATTCTACATATGGATGGTGCAATGACAGAGCTGATGTTGATGTGATTCTTCAAATGGCATTGGATTTGAACATGGTGATTGACAGACTGAGCAAAATGAGCTATAAAAATATGGAAAATAAACTCTCAAAATATCAGAGGCTTCTCGCCAGGGACAGGTGATTATTTTGTTTAGAATACAATGCTAAAATTGGGAGCTTGAAATATATTTTTCAATGCAAAGGTGACATGCCACAATGCATATGTGTTTGAAATAAGTGATGTTCGGGTTCATTTTCTGCTCTTTCGGGCACGACAGTACAACATATGTATGTATTCAATGCATTTTCCATAGCCCCAAAAAGTGGATGATTTTTGTTATTTGAAAGCTTGGATCAGTTCTTTGATGTTTTACGATCCTATTGGTGAAGACCGCATGAGATTTGGAGTTGAAATGATAAAGCGGTTGCATGATCGCAAGGAATAAAATAATACCATGCGATCATGTGACAATGAAGCCTGCTGGGACCCGCATACGCTAACAACGCAGATGCGATCATGTGAGATGAAGCCACGAGGAGCGGTGAGTCCAAGGTTTATATGCAAGGCCGAGATCGACGGATGCCGCTTTTCCTCCATAGTATCGAAGATGCTCGTAGAGTTGACCAATCATGGAGCGGTCGCATGATCGCATAAATAAAATTATAGCCTTGCGATCATGTGACAAGACAGTGGAAGCCCTTTGGTAGGTGTGTGGTCGCAAGATCGCAAGACTAAGAGAACTGTCTTGTGATCATGCGAGATGTGAACACGTGGAATGGTGGGGTCGCGAGCTCTTAGTGACGGTCTCCAGATCTACGGTCCCCACAAGATCGCATGACTGAGAGAACTGTCTTGCGATCATGCGAGATGTGAACACGTGGAATGGTGGGGTTGCGGGCTCTTACTTGCGGTCTCCAGATCTACGGTCCCCGCAAGATCGCATGACTGAGAGAACTATCTTGCGATCATGCGGGATCTCGCCACGTGGTCTGGTGGGTCCGTTAGTTATCATATGATGCAAGCGCGTAGATAGATCCTTAATCGACGGTCGCCGCCATTCCTTTATGGTGATGAAGATTCTTAGAGGCAAAGCGGGATTTCGCCACGTGGTTTGACACCCGAGCTTGGCATAAAAGAAAAGATTGTTATTTCAAAGTTTATTAAGCACAGGCTTTAAGTTATTCAAGCACTTAAAGTTGACGGGCGAAAAATGGGAGACTTGCTACTCTACTGTCGCGGGTTTCACATCTTCTGTGTGCATTTTTCGCAAGGAGTATTTAGCAATTGCACAGTCTGTCATTTGTGGTATTGATGATGGATTTTTCAGAGATCGATGGGTTTCTCAGTGGAATAAATTAAAGATGAATCCAGTGTTGAAGTGCTTAAAGGAAGATGATGAAGTCTTTTCATTTCACATTCTTGAAGGCAAGTTAGATGAAGAGACAAATTCTTTTTGGCTCTTTTGTTTGTAGTTTCAAAAGTGCTAGTCTCCAGGCTTTCCAGATTCTAGAATTTGAAACATCTCACATTCTCATGAGAGATCGTACATTGTAATCTCTATATATATTGTTGAAAAAGTAAATAAAAGGGTCGGCAAATTTTTGGTGTGAAGCTGGTTGCAGAGTCAATCAAGTTTAGTGCCATTATTTTACTGTCCACTTTCATTATCTATATCTGATGTTGGTTTCATTGTGTTGAATTGAAGTTGGGGAAATAAACAGAGTTTTGTTTTGTTGTTTTCAAGTTAGCCAATCAGTAGGATAATCAGAGAATTATAACTGGTTGTGGAATTGCATTAGCTACTTCATTTGCATTTCATAATTTGCATGATCATTCTTCAATTGCATTTCATAGTTTGCATTTTTTCATATTGCTGTGTTGGGAAATTCATAAGATTGTGAAGATCATCAACATAGCATCTTTGCATTTAAATCCTACCTGAGATTTCACTTGCCTGGGTGGAACTCGGTTTCCTCTACTGTTCTCTGGTTAAGAACATACTTGCAGTAGGGATTAGAATTGAAACAAAATTCATTGAATATTTTTCACATAAGGAGCTGTACCTCAATTCAGAGGGAAATTAGATATTCTCAGAAATAGTTTCCCAACTATTGATTAAAGTTGTTCTTTGATATAAATTGGGCAAATAAAAGGAGTATAAAAAGAAGAACAATCTGTTTACCAACAGATTTTTGGTGACTCCGCTGGGGAAGGAAAAATAGTCGCATGATCAAAAGCATTTGAAAATATACACAGAACTTGAAAGAAGATCAGGGAGTGAGTTACAAATAGTACTAATATAAACAGTCACTCTGGAGCAATCAAGATACTTAAGGAGTGATAGGGAACAAGGTGAAAAGGACCTAACTTTCCAAAATTTAGAAGTACTTGGATTTCCCTTGTTAGAAGTACCTCATCGGAAAGGTGGATGTCAAGCTAGAAGCAGGCCTTCATCACCACCAAAAGTAGTAAGTACATTTTCTACAACTTGCCAAGTATTGACTTTGCATGGGGTTGTTCCTCCACAAGTTGTCAATTTTCCATAGTATCCTCTGCAAAATCAACCGAATATGGCTGCACCTTGGGCAGTTGCTACTGGGCCACTCAATTTTGCAGCTTACCATCCTCTTCCTTCTTGTTCTTGGAAGAATATACCCAAGTTTGCAGGAGATGGGAAGATTACTACAGATGAACATATAAAAGCATTTTTCACAGCTATAAATATTTTAGGAGTTAATCATGAAGATGTTGCAGTCAGATTATTTGTTGAAACTCTTACTGAAGCTACTGCAAATTGGTTTTATCACTTGGTTGATGGATCTATAACGAGTTGGAATACTATGAGAGCTGCTTTTGATGACCATTTTAAAACCACTAAAGATGAGCATGCTTTGTTGGCTCAATTGACATCAGTGAAGAAATTACCTTCTATGAGCATGAGAGATTTTGTTGCTAGTTTCAACAAAATTACTAATAGAATTCCAGTAGCAAGTAGACCTACAACAGGCAATTTAAAAACATTCTTCATCAGTGCTATGCCTCCTGAGGTTAATTTTGAACTAAGGAGATCTAGACCTGTAGATTTAGAGGCAGCTTAGAGAAATGCTATAGAGTTTGAGGATGACATGATTTCTGCAGGAAGGTGGAAGCGTGAAATTCAGAATAGAGCTAGTACAAGTGGAACCACTTCATCAGAAGAAATGATTCAAAAGTTATCAAATGAGTTGATTGCTTTGAAAAGGCAGCTCCCAAGATTTAACAATCCATACCAAAGGAATTTTTCAGAGCAAGAGAATAGTAACAAACCTTTGCAATTGCCTGGATTGCAACAAAGGTTAGCAATAGAGGCTCCACCTAAAAAAGTGAACGGATGTGTGCTTCATTTGACTACTGATCATGACAGTGAAAGTTGTCCAGATGTGATCAATAGAATGCAGTTTTTGACTACCAATGAGCCCAATTCTCCCCTATCCGGTGATGAGACTAAGTCATAATCGAATGGTGACTCTAGAAATTTATTTTTAGAGTATGAATCAGACTCAGAGCTGCAAGGAGAATGTAATGCCACTATCAATGGACACACTTATAACATGCTCACTAGAGGACAAAAGGAAAAGGTGGTTGCTGATTCAAAAGATGCTCCAGCAAAACAAAGTCAGCTAGCACCTAAAACGCAGGATACTAATCAAGGAGTGAAGACTTTGCAATCCGGTAAGGAGTGCAGTTCCTTTGACTTTATTCAATTTTGTAAAGATTCTAAAATTCAGGTTTCTGCCATTGATTATCTTAAATCACATCCCAATGAATTGAAAAGATTTATTGAGCATTGTAAAGATGAAAATATTGAATTAAATCATGCTGCAACTTCTGGATTAGATGATGAAACATTGACTGCAAACCTTTTTAATGAAGTTGAGAATTCTGTCCTAGCTACTTCTCCTGGGCAAAAACCAGAACCATTTTATGTCTCATTGTTTATCAATGGGTGGAAGTTAAGAAATTGTATTATTGATTCCGGAGCTTCGGATAATGTGATGCCTTATACAGTGGCTAAAGCTCTAGGCTGAACTCTTACTAAAGCCAATGGCAGATGTTACGCCATGGATGCTAAACAAGTGAGTTTGGTAGGACAAATCAAAGACATACAGGTTGCATTGGTAGCATATCCATAAAAGAGAATACTTCTAACCATTTTAGTTGCAGACATTCCGGTTAGTTATGGCCTGTTGTTGAGCAGAAGTTTTTGCAGGGATTTAGGCGGAGAGATCAAATTGGATTGGTCCCAAGCAATAATTCCCATTGGTAACAAAAGAGTGAAATTGGCACTTGAGGAGAAAGCTAAATTTACAGTTCAAAAATCAGATAGTCCAAAGGCCCAAATTTTATATCAAGAGTTGGGTTTTGGTAATTATATGCTGTATACAGAAAATGACGCTGTGGAAAATGAATTGGAAAAATTAGAATTTGGAAATTTTGGAAAAGAAACACAAATCTGGACACTAGAATTTGATGGTAGTTGTTCATCATCTGGTTCCGGTGCTGGTATTGTTTTAATTTCTCCAACTAGTGAATCAGAGCCTCTAGCGTTCAAATTAGAATTTAACAACACCAATAACAGTGCTGAATATGAGGCGTTACTTCTTGGCATCATAGTAGCTAAGGAAAGAGGAATTAAAATTCTAAAAGCTCAAGGTGATGCAGAGTTGGTTGTAAAACAAGTGAGAGGTCAGTATTCAGTGAAAAATCATAAGTTGAAAAATTACCGAAACAGAGTTTGGGATGAAATCGAAACATTAGATGCATTTTCTATAAATTTTGTCCCTAGAGAAATGAATATGAAGGCAGACTCTTTGGCTATATCAGCATCCTTATTGCTTCCTCATCCGGATTTTAAAGATAAGAAATACTAGATTGAAGTCATCTACAGGCCATCAATACCAGACAATATAGAAGATTGGCAGATTTTCAATGATGATAAGGGTCTGCAACTATTTTTGGAGAACGCTGAAAGTCTTGATGGAAGTAATTATCTGAATGATTCTACAGAGAAAGATAAACATAAAAATTTAGAGATTATACAATTAAAAAGTAATACAATTCCACCTTATTTTGTGTCTCTAGAAAAGCTCTTTAATCGGCATGATATGTATGTAAAGAAGAAAAGAGCAGAGAAGGGGCCAACTACAGGAGAGTTTGAAAATATAAATATTGGGACAGATGTTAATCCCAAAATGATAAATATTGGTAAATGCTGTACACTGGAGGAAAAGGAGAAGGCAAAGAAATTATTTCAAGAATACCAAGACGTCTTTGCCTAGAGCTATGAAGATTTAAAGAGTTTCATGAGTGGAAATTTCAAACACACAATTCCTCTGAAACCAGATGCTGTACCTATCTGACAGAAGCAGAGATGTTATAATCCAAAGGTAGCAGATGCCATCTACAGGGAGATTGATAAAATGTTGAAAGCTAGAATTATTTATCCAATACATCATTCAACATGGATTGCAAACATTGTGTCGGTGAGAAAGAAAAATGGTGAAATAAGAATATGTGTTGACTTCCGAAATTTAAATCAAGCTTCGTTGAAAGATAACTATGCACTGCCAAACATGGATCATCTATTACAAATAGTAGCTGGAGCTGAGATGATGTCTATGCTGGATGGCTTTTCTAGATACAATCAAATTGAAGTGGAGAAGAAGGATCAACACAAAATAGCTTTTACAACTCCTTGGGGTACCTTTGCATATCACAGAATGCCATTTGGTTTGATTAACGCTAGTGCTACTTTTCAGTGAGGTATGGATGCTTCATTTGATGATACAAAGAACAAAATAATTGTGATTTACCTTGATGACTTAATGATGTTTTCTAAGAAGAGGAAAGATCACATAGATGATTTGGAAAAAGTGCTGCAGCGATGCAGGGAGCATGGTATATCTCTAAATCCAAAAAAAAAAGTTTTTTGTGTAACGGAAGGAAAACTATTGGGTCATATTGTGTCACAGGAAGGAATAAGGATTGATCCAGAACATGTGAAGGCTATTCAGGGCCTTCCAATAAGACTGTTGTTAAATCTTTCTTTGGCCAAGTTAATTTTCTTAGAAGGTTTGTTCCTGATTTTTTAGAGATTACCAAATGTATTATGGACATGATGAGAGGTAATGCTGCTTTTAAATGGAATGAGCAGGGAAAACAAGCTTTCAATGAAATTAAGGAAGCAATTGCTAATGCACCAGTCTTAAGTCATCCGGATTATAAAAAAGATTTCATTATATACTGCTACGCCTCAGAGCATACACTCTCTGCAATTTTGATGCAAGAAAATAAAGAAGAAATTCAGGTGCCAATAGCATTCATGAGTATACCTTTGAAGGAGGATGAATTAAAATACTCTCAATTAGAGAAACATGTGTATGCTGTAGTGAAAGCATTGAAGAATTTCCATTTTTATATTTTGCATTCACATTCTCTGATTTTTGTGCCTGATATTGCTGTGAAAAGTATTCTAACACAACAAGATGTTGGCTGCAATAATAGAGGTTCATGGATTGCCAAAACTCAAGAATATGATATTGAAATTAAGCTTGCAAAATTAGTCAGAGGAAATGCATTATGTAAAGCCATAGCAGAAAATTTGGAAAAAGAAGAACCGGCAGCAAATCAACTGGTTTTAAATGTAAGTCTCCAAGATCCTTGGTTTGAAAATATTGCATACTTTTTAACTTATGGAGAATGTCCAGAAGGATTGACAGCCAAACAGAGAAGGGATTTAAAATTAAAAGCTGCTAAATATGTGATTTGGGAAGATAAGCTCTACTAGAGATCAATTGATGGCACGTTTTTGAGGTGTGTTGATAAGCAACAACATGAGTGTTTGCTGAAAAATTTTCATGACGAGGCTTGTGGAGGACATTTTTCTTCTTCAGTTACAACTTTTAAAATTCTGAGGCAATGTTATTACTAGCCTGGTATGTTTAGAGATGCATATCATTGGGTGGCTAAATGTGAAAAGTGTAGAATGTTTTCCGGTAAACCACAGTTAGCAGCACTTCCATTAAAACCAGTTATCATAGATGGTCCATTTCAACAGTGGGGCCTTGACTTCATAGGTCCAATAAATCCAGCGTCTAGTGCAGGGCATTCTTACATAATTACAGCCATTGATTACTTCACGAAGTTGGTTGAAGCTAGAGCAACCAAGAAGACCACTTCCGAGGTAGTGTGTGAATTCATAAAGGAGAATATTATGGTAAGATTTGGGGTTCCTCATAAATTGGTGATGGATAATGCTGCCTACTTTTCATCTATTAAAATTACTAATTTTTGTTTTGAGTATGGTATCTCAATCAGTCATTCATCCGACTATTTCCCACAAGGAAATGGTCAAGCGGAGTCAAGTAATAAGAACTTGATTAATATTGTTAAGAAATTGGTGTTAGACAATCATAAGAATTGGCACAAAAAGATACATGAAGCACTATGGGCTGATAGAGTGACTCCAAAGAGAGCAATTGGGATATCTCCGTTTGAGCTAGTGTATGGAGTTGAAGCAAACCTTCGACTACCGCTGGAGTTGGCAACATGTAAGTTGAGGACAGTCATAGAGGATGATATTTACAAGGATGGTTTGGAGAAAAGAATCATGTATTTGAGCAAACTAGAAGAAGAAAGAGAAAGAATGGTGGATCATATTACTCAACATCAAATGAAGGTGAAGAACTTGTTTGATAAGAAAGCTAGGCCCCGTAAATTCATGGTTGGAGATCTTGTGTTACTATGGGATAAGAGGAGAGCTCCCAAGGGGATGCACAAAAATTTTGAAACATTATGGAAGGGTCCTTATACTATCCACCAGACATTTGAGAAGAATTCTTTCAAGCTGGCATATCCGGATGGAGAGGTACTTCCCTTGACCTACAATGGTCAAGATCTGAAATTATATCAAATGATCAATTGAAAATAGGTATCCCCTGTTCTGCACTATAGTTTTGTTTTGTTCTAGTGTTTGTTTCCTAGTTTGGTTTTCCCTTTTTCTTTTGTGTGCGTTAGCTTCTTTGCTGCCTTGTTTCCCTTGTTCAGTTTTGTTGTGTTGCTGCCCTTTCATTCATGTGCGAAACCAGAGATTCAAGATTCATTGCTTAAACATGGGAATGTTCAAGTCCCTAGTCGAAGCCAGCTATTGCCCCACTTTTCATCCTGTACCCATGCTGTCAAAGTGGAAGATTTTGATGTCACAGTCAAGTCTGGTCATGGTTGAGTCTAGGTCTAAGTCTTTCATAGGTAGGCTATTCTTGCCAGGTTTTCCTGCCAATGCCCTTTCCTCTCTAAGCCGGGTGGGCTATTCTTTGAGTCTCTTCTCAATGGGTAGGTTATAGATCCCAACCTGGCAAGGATAATGTGCTCTTAACTGGTGATCTTTCTTAGGAAGAATGGCAATTGGAAGCCATGGTCTTCAGACACTCATAAGGAATAAAAAAAAAAGATTCTACATATGGATGGTGCAATGACAGAGCTGATGTTGATGTGATTCTTCAAATGGCATTGTATTTGAACATGGTGATTGACAGATTGAGCAAAATGAGCTATAAAAATATGGAAAATAAACTCTCAAAATATTAGAGGCTTCTCGCCAGGGACAGGTGATTATTTTGTTTAGAATACAATGCTAAAATTGGGAGCTTGAAATATATTTTTCAATGCAAAGGTGACATGCCACAATGCATATGTGTTTGAAATAAGTGATGTTCGGGTTCATTTTATGCTCTTTCAAGTGTGATAGTATAGCATATGTATGTATTCAATGCATTTTCCACAGCCCCAAAAAGTGGATGATTTTCATTATTTGAAAGCTTGGATCAGTTCTCTGATGTTTTACGATCTTATTGGTGAAGACCGCATGAGATTTGGAGTCAAAATGATAAAGCGGTCACATGATCGCAAGGAATAAAATAATATCATGTGATCATGTGATAATGAAGCCTGCTGGGACCCGCATACGCTAACAGCGCAGATGCAATCATGCGAGATGAAGCCACGAGGAGCGGTGAGTCCAAGGTTTATATGCAAGGCCGAGATTGATGGGTGCCGCTTTTCCTCCATAGTATCAAAGATGCTTGTAGAGTTGACCAATCATGGAACGGTCACATGATCGCATAAATAAAATTATAGCCTTGCGATCATGCGACAAGATAGTGGAAGCCCTTTGGTAAGTGTGTGGTTGCAAGATCGCAAGACTGAGAGAACTGTCTTGCGATCATGCGAGATGTGAACACGTGGAATGGTGGGGTTGCGAGCTCTTAGTTGCGGTCTCTAGATCTATGTCCCCGCAAGATCGCATGACTGAGAGAACTATCTTGTGATCATGCGAGATGTGAACATGTGGAATGGTGGGGTCGCGGGCTCTTAGTTGCGGTCTCTAGATCTACGGTCCCCGCAAGATCGCATGACTGAGAGAACTATCTTGCGATCATGTGGGATCTCACCACATGGTCTGGTGGGTCCATTAGTTATCATATGATGCAAGCGCGTAGATAGATCCTTAATTGACAGTCGCCGCCATTCCTTTATGGTGATGAAGATTCTTAGAGGCAAAGCGGGATTTCACCACTTGGTTTGACACCCGAGCTTGGCATAAAAGAAAAGATTATTATTTCAAAGTTTATTAAGCACATGCTTTAAGTTATTCAAGCACTTAAAGTTGACGGGCGGAAAACAGGAGACTTGCTACTCTACTGTCGCGGGTTTCACATCTTTTGTGTGCATTTTTCACAAGGAGTATTTAGCAATTGCACAGTCTGTCATTTGTGGTATTGATGATGGATTTTTTAGAGATTGATGGGTTTCTCAGTGGAATAAATTAAAGATGAATCCAGTGTTGAAGTGCTTAAAGGAAGATGATGAAGTCTTTTCATTTCACATTCTTGAAGGCAAGTTAGATGAAGAGACAAAGTCTTTTTGGCTCTTTTGTTTGTAGTTTCAAAAGTGCTAGTCTCCAGGCTTTCCAGATTCTAGAATTTGAAACATCTCACATTCTCATGAGAGATCATACATTGTAATCTCTATATATATTGTTGAAAAAGTAAATAAAAGGGTCGGCAAATTTTTGGTGTGAAGCTGGTTGCAGAGTCAATCAAGTTTAGTGCCATTATTTTACTATCCACTTTCATTATTTGTATCTGGTGTTGGTTTCATTGTGTTGAATTGAAGATGGGGAAATAAATAGAGTTTTGTTTTGTTGTTTTCAAGTTAGCCAATCAGTAGGATAATCAGAGAATTATAACTGGTTGTGGAATTGCATTAGCTACTTCATTTGTATTTCATAATTTGCATGATCATTCTTCAATTGCATTTCATAGTTTGCATTTTTTCATATTGCTGTGTTGGGAAATTCATAAGATTGTGAAGATCATCAGCATAGGATCTTTGCATTTAAATCCTGCCTGAGATTTCACTTGCCTGGGTGGAACTCGGTTTCCTCTACTGTTCTCTGGTTAAGAACATACTTGCAGTAGGGATTAGAATTGAAATAAAATTCATTGAATATTTTTCACATAGGGAGCTATACCTCAATTCAGAGGGAAATTAGATATTCTCAAAAATAGTTTCCCGACTGTTGAGTAAAGTTGTTCTTTGATATAAATTGGGCAAATAAAAGGAGTATAAAAAGAAGAACAATTTGTTTACCAACACCATTTACCACTTCACCTACCCAAAATATATAGCTAGCAAAATCTTCATCCTCTACCATCCTCTGAGTTTTAAATTTGGTTTTGAAAGTTTGCATCTTCAACTACTTCACCTTTACATCACCTTCATATGTTCCATTGAGCTTATCCAAAATTTCTTTAGCAGTACTACAATGCATCATGTTCACAAGTTCTAAATCTACAAGCTCACTCAAAATTGCATTCCTTTATTTGCCATTATTTTCATGCGCCCTAATCTCTGTTGGGTATGTAGGAGGACCAATAGAAGGAGAATAACCATCCATGAATAATTTCCAAATGCCAACTCTAATGAGGTTGAATGTGCTTCCATTCTTCCTTTCCAAAGGGAAAAGTTTGAAACATCAAACTCAGGAGCCTTGTGAGATCCATCTTTTTCCATTTGGGACCTTCCTCAAGAAGCTAAGCTTTCTCTAGAGGAACCTCACTTTGAAACCAATTTTTGAACACATTAAGAGACTGACAAGGGGTGGTTAATCAATCTCAAGAAAAGCTTAATCTTCTTCTTTAATTCCAAAAAACCATAACCTTAATCGACAATAATAAAAGATAAAACAATTAACAGTAATGCATAAGACAACACTAGATTTACATGGAAAACCCAATGAGGAAAAACCACAATGAAAATATCTCACAATATATGAAAAATATTACAATAATACTCATTGCCAGACTTGCAGACAAGATTCACCATAATAGGGAAAAATACAATGCCATTCTATGAAGACTCACTATCTATGAGCAAGATATAAGGAAAAACTTGCAGAGGAGACTCACTATCTTAATGCATGATACTTGAAATAAATTACAATGTATAAGCCTTCAACTCTTAGATTCTAAGAGTCTCCTCATAATGTAAATTCTTTTAACATGATTTATCAAGCAACCTTTTGGTAATTTGGCTCCACAACTACCACCACACACATTTTATTTCTACATTTTACATCTTCCATGGTCTACACACTCCAATTAGGTTGACCTAAAATAGTGATACTAGGAAGTTGATCATGAAAAAAATGCGGTGAACACAATCCAAAAAAAGAGATAGAGTGGGCCTAAAAACATCTTATTACAACTTGCAATGTAGCCACAAACATTAAATACATTGGCACGTATTCTCCAAAGTTGGCAACAAGGTAGCATATTGATGTAGCGAGTAGTAATTTATCAGTCGACCCAAAACCACAACATCAAATAATATTTAAAATGAAGATTTCCCTCATCAATAGTAAGGCACCAAAATAACTCATCACAATCTCCAATTCTAGCATAAACCCCTAAATACAAAGCACAAGCAAGAAAAAAGGCTCCATCAACTAGACATCCACAAATTACCCAGAAGACTAACTTTAAACACAATGCAACACCAAGACAATCAATCAGTTCCTTACATACCACATGATATGTTCCTTGAACATCCTACATCATTTCCAAGCATTTCTATAATACTTTCATGTCAACACAAACTAACACAAACATTCTGATATCATCTCTATTGACAACCAAAACATCATGCCACATGAAGCTGAACAAGTCATCTTTGATATTTAACACATCATCATTAGTCCAACACATTATATCGATATCAATGAGCGTTGACATCCAACCATTTACTACATAATCATAACAATACCTATAATCAACAATACAATTGGACAACAACATCTCTTATAGTATTAAAATCATAGGGAATCAACTCAACATGACAATACCACTTTCCAACAATATTTATAGTGTTGATCCACATGCTGAGGGGAGACATTACAACATAACTCTTGACATCACAAGAACTCCATAACCTTCAACAATCTATCCAACGATTTTGATCAAAACTATGTTGGCATTATGATGAAGATAGTCGTGTCGTAGGTGCTTGCGACGAGTTTTGGTGTTGTTATTGTTGGAAACAAAGTGTACTGAGAAATTTAGATCAGATATACCAATGGTGAAGGTGATTGCACAAGGATTTTTCTAAGTATTCAGTGTACCAATGATATCACAGTCAGTATTGGTAAAATTGGTGTGTGATGATAATCTTGATTTAGATGGTGTGATTAGTTAGGAAGTATCTACAGAGTCATTTTTACCTACATCTATGATTGCTCAAGAAGATTTGGAGTGCACATGGAGATTTGAGTCAATCACCAGTGATATTGACAAGAACAATGAATAATTTGAGTACAGTTGGATAAATCAATTCTGTGATGAATTTAAAGTCAAAGTGCGATTAATTTGAGCGTTGAAGTGTTTAGGGCCAACATTGAGGATTTAAAATTGGTACATTGGCATGCTCACTCACACAATTTTAAGTGAATTTAAGGCTGACTCAGGTAATACGTTTTATGTTTATTCCACTGACTTAAAGTTCTATATAAGGTGATGAAATCTTAAAGTAACTATAGAACTTTAGTGATGTGATTGCGATCATTGAAGGTGAAGTGAAAAAAGTTTGTTAGAGATATTAGTGTGATCAGAACAACACAGTGAGAAACACATAAGTGGATATGTCAAGAAAAAGGTGCCATCATCTTTTCATTCTTTGAGTTTCTTACTCAAGACAAGTTCTAGTAGGCTTGTGATCAAAATCTTCTAACAAGGTTACTCCTAACAAGGTAAGCATGACCCTAACAGGCCTGGAGATTAAATCCTTTAACAAGGTGACTCTCAAAAGGATTTTTAAATCCCTTAACTGGGTAGTTCCTAACAATACTTTTTAATAACCTTTAACTGGGTTATAGACACTCTTAAATGGGTGTATCCTTAACAGGGTGATGTACAATTCTCCTAACATGGTAGATCTTATTGCTACAGTAGTGAGATTAGTGGGTGATAATTCCCACTATTTTTTCCCCCTCTAACAAAGGTTTCCACACAAAAATATTGGTGTCCTCGTGTTGATTATTTGTGGATGTTTTATTTGATATGCTTCTATGTTACATTAATCTTTGCATGTTGATTTATTTAAAGTGTTTATAGATCTATGGTTGCACTAATTCATCCCCCCTCTCAGTTCCTCATAATACTAACAAACTAATCTTTATTATGCTAAGGGTTGACATCAATGACAACACCACACCACACATTTCTAGCACTTATCTATTTGGTAAGTTTGTAAATTGTGATGATGTGGATGTTGACCAGGCTTGCCACAAGTAAAATTTTGCAAGTTTAACAAAATTAGAAGTCAACATTATGAATAATATTATAAGGATTTCAAGCCTTGCCAACAAAATTAAATGAGCGTGCAATGTTAATGTTTGAG
The DNA here is from genome assembly GCA_027943335.1 of Chamaecyparis obtusa. Classification (NCBI taxonomy): domain Eukaryota; kingdom Viridiplantae; phylum Streptophyta; class Pinopsida; order Cupressales; family Cupressaceae; genus Chamaecyparis; species Chamaecyparis obtusa. The sequence continues at coordinate 181,265 of BSBK01007224.1, read as the reverse complement.
CATTAAATAAGAGTTAAAATTTAATACCATAGTTTACACATTAAGTGGTTCAATAACCATAATATGAAATGCCCTTTACTCACATATGTTAATTGATTTGACAATTGGCTTATTACCTTCCATTATATGTGAGCCTCTATTTCATTTTTGCTCATTTTCCTTCTTTTGTTTGGTAAGAATAAGTGTTTGCTCAATCTCTGCGTTGATATTTTTGTATTGTTACAACAAGAAGCAAAGGATGCCAAATATATCTATTTTTTTGATTTTTTAGTTTTACATTTATAAATGGAAACACATGGTCTTTATATGAAAATTGACAATTGCACCAATGAATTTATTTTTCTTTTTAAATTTACTTTCTATTTCTTTAATATGGTAATTTTTTAATAGAATAATAGAAAATTGTAACATTGGATTTTGATTTTTTGGTTAAATCATATGTTTGACCATTTTAATTTTAATTTTTTTTTGATTTGGAAGTGGAAAAATACAAATTGTATTCACCCATAATTGATTTGGTAGTTATGTTATCATCTATTATATCTGAGTGTGAATTTTAATTTTTCTTTTTGGGTAAGATAAGGTGTTTGCTAAATTTTTGTATTGATATGTTTGCATCATTATCATGAGAAGAAAATGACAGTAATTATTTTCTTTTCTTAATCATTTTTATATTTATAAATCATAATACTTGATATTTGTATGGAGAATGTCATTTAGATTAATAATAGGGTGGCTGCAAGTTGAGTCCCACTTTTGGGCAAAAAGTGGAAGTGTTTTCCCTTTTTTTTAAAATTTCCTGTCAATTGATGTCTAAATTTGAGACACTTAGAGATTGAATCTCAAAACAATTTAGTAATAGAAAATGTAGCTCTCAGATTCTACTTTTCAAATATGTAATTTATTTAAATATCCACATGGTATAAATTGCTTTTTAGTAGGAATGTTTAAAAACCATGTTTTCAAAATGCCTGTTTCAGGACCATACCATAGCCGTGTACGGACACCAAATTTTGACGTAAATAAATGAATTTTTGTAAATCCTTCTGGGAAAATATACCTAAGACACCAAATATTGATTAGCATATTTTTCCTTATTTTTTTATTGAATATATTTTTTTAAATTAATTTTTAATTGACTATAAATACATTTTCAAAACCTCTGGTGTACGGACACCATAATTTTATGAGAATTTCATATTTTTTCAAAATTCTTTTTTTTATCTTCAAAATAATTGTATCTAGATTGATCTCATATAATTTATTTTCCAAGAAACCTAAAAAAATAAAAATTATTAACGTTTTAGTGAACCTCACTATTTTACGTTTAGGTACCACTTTTAACTAATAAATAATGAAAAAATAGTAAAAATAATCACATCACTATGAAATTTACATTTTTGAAATTAGGAGAGTGAGAGCTCTAATGGGTTTTTTTTTTCGTAAAATGATACGATCGGGAAGGCCCTCAAAAAATTATGGCAAGGCAAAAATCTGGCATTCCAGTGCCTTAACCAAATTTTTGGAGGTCAAGGCATAGGCTTGGTTCTACCAAGCCTAAACCAAACCAAATTTGAAATGAAATTTGAGGCGGATGTGTGCTTCCCGCTCATGTCTTAAGAAACGGGCACCCATTTTTTGAATTCAAAAAATGGGCGCCCATTTTTTAAAAAAAAATTCAAAGTGTTAAAATACATTTTTAAATCTAAAAAAGAAAAAATAAAATAAAATTTAGAAACGGGCACCCATTTTTTGAATTTAGGATCGGGTGCCTGAACCTAAAACAGGCGCCCATTTTTTGAAAACGAGCATCCGTTTCGAGCGACATCTCTGATTTCTAAAAGACTTCCACGGAATTGTCCCCCAACTCCAAACTCTTACCCAATATTTTTTATTTACTTTCTATTGGTTTAATATTGTTGTTGTTGCACAACCACACTCTCCTTTGGCTACATGGCCAGGGGGCCCTCCTTTCTTTTTGTTTTCTCTTTCGTTTGTTTGTGCCCCTTGGCCCGCCCTTTGTCATTTTCTTTGTTTGCATGTTTGTTTGTTCTTGCCAGAGGCTCTTTTCAGAAGAAACACTAACTTTCGCACTTTCACACTTTTGAGGTTCTCCTAACTCTGAAAGTGTGAAACTCTGATGCCTCCTACATAACAAATTTTTTTTCTTTTCCATCCTTTCAACCTTGTTAGACATTTGGATCTCCAAAAGTCCAAAAGTTTGACTCGAGTCAAAAGGGGTTCAAAATTTTGCAATTTTGGTGAGTCAGAGGTCCTATTTTTTTCGGACCTCTAAAACCGTGAAAGGCCAAAAGTTCAAAGCCCCAAAGGCCAAAAAGGTGACTCACGTTACCTTCCTCGAGAGCCTATTTAAGGTGCATTAGTTGTCTTTTTTGTCACTTGTGCATTTTTTCGACCTGCATTTTCAGCCTTTTTACTTTAAGAACGCTTCAAATATTCTTTTATTTGTGTTCTCTGTGCCTCCTTTTATCTTTTCCCTCAAGGTAGGGTCTTTTTCCACTCTTTTTTCTTCATTTTATATCTAGGGTTTCTTGTTTTTGGTCTTCTAGGGTTTGGTCTTTTGGTCTAGTTAAGGTTTTCTGCCTTTCATTTTTTGGTTTGAGTGTTGCCTCACCCTTGTCCAAGGTTCTTGAGGCATACTTTTTGGTCTTTTAAGGTGGGTTCATGGTTGAGCTCGCCTAGTAGTCATGTTTCAGAGCACATGAGGGTTTTCTCACCCTCTTGTCTCTTTTGCAGAGTTCTCCCTCAGAGATTTTTAGAGCTTTAGACTCCGAAATCCTCGCAACCTTTCGCAACCTTTCCAAAACTTCAAAACATTAACTTCACATCTTTGAAATTTCAGACATTGAAACAAAATTAAAATCTTGGCCCTCCGAAATACCAAAAACATCCAAAACCATTGATCTGATCAAATCCTTTCAGATTTTTGAACCTTTGACGTTCGACCTTTGCCTCGACCTTGTTGGTGTTTTTCTATTTCGGAGTTCTGACTTTATCGACCAACATACATCTCCAAAATGCTGAAACTCTGAAGCTCCGAAATACTGAACGAACTATTATTGAAGCATGTCCCTTTTCATTATTTTGGTCTTTTAGAGGCTGAGGATTCTTTTGGAGTCTGAACCTCTGAAACCCCAAAAATTAATTTCTGAGCCTTTTTGATGCCTTAGACTTCTGGGTCTTGATCTTTTCAGGATTTTATCTCATTTATTTCTCAAAATGAGATAATTTCTTCTTATGACCGTTACTGATTCATGTTTGTTTCTTTGTAGATTGTTGGAGAAGATCAGCTCACTAGCCATGAAGTTTCAATTCAAGGGATACCACGCACCTGCTAAGGTGGGAAATCTCCACAATGAGATAAAAGACACCGACATTGGAAACATTAACTAGAACGACTACCTAATCAAATGCACCCAACCAATTGGAAGATCAAAGGATTGCACTTCATTAGTGTATTCCAGCTTGGTGAATGCAGTGACACATCCTATGTCAATTCTCTTGTCTGATTTGACTGTTACCTTGGAACAACACTATGTACCAGATGAGAGACTGGTCAAAAATACTATGGGAGAAGTGGTCCTAGACTTAAGGCAAGACAAAATTGAGGACGTATTCCATTTTCCCAAAGGGGTAGATAGATTCTATGCATTTTCCATAGACAAGGGCATGCATTTTTTCAACTCTGACACTCAATTGTTGTACAAGATTGTCAATATAGATTACTTGGTGCAATCTCTCCAAAAGAACAAGTTGGAGAAAATAGACATGAGAAGAGGGTACTTGAAAGAGGACATCTAAGCTACTATGACAATTATAAGCATGGTGTATGGCCTCCAAAAGTCCATCTAGCTTGAGCCTTGGATGGTTTTTCTGATTGAGAAGATAAAGGGAAGAAAAAGAGAGGTTTGACTGGGCCACAATCCTCAATGATAATTTAGACAAGAAGCTTACCTCAGTAAAGAATGACCCACACTTCTACATGACTTCATATGTCATGTACTTGCTGGAAACTAGGGCAGTATATCCAAGACTTGTAAGACTTGGTGCCGTGGGTCAGCCCAACGCTTGGCCATTCACAATATACCCCTAGCTCGTAAGAAAGGAACATCTTGGGGAAGACAGTTCGGAGTATAGAATTTTCAATGACGCATTTGTCTTCACAATCATCCATTCTATAGAGGGTGATTATGCTAAAAGATTATCGAAAGAAGCTGCAACAAAGGTGAAAGCCCTAGGGGCTTACTATATTTAATTTAAAACCTTCACATACATAAGGGTGGCTGGGAGTACTTTGAATCTGAAGAAGCTACCAAGGTACCCGTTAGATAGGGTTATCCTATTAGAAATGGCTAGGAAACTCTCCGTTGCCTATGAACACATAAAGCACAAGAAGAAGCATTGCTGGGACTTGCCCATTTTGATCGGTCCCCACTCCATGTAGGACATGAAGGTCTAAAATTCCTTGGCATTTTAATGGGATGGGTGCCCCCTGCAACACTTCAGTTTGATAAGAACTAGGTTTGACCCCATCGACACTTATAGTCGCATAATGGGAAGGCACTACATTCATGAGCCTCATTTTGAGGACCATTGGATAAACTACACTGATGAATGTGAAGTCAAGATCCGTGACTATTGCTGGATGACTCTAGAGCTAGCACAAGATGCCTTAATCCTATGCATTCCACCAAAAGTATGGGATGTAGACACCAAGGATGTCCTGGACCCTTTGTATAATCAAGATAAAATCTATACATGGGCCATTCTAAATGCCGAAGTTGACAAAGAGGAGAATGATGACACTAACTTCAAGGCTCGACATGTAATAAAAAATAATAATCTTGGATTGCCTAACCCTTCAAGATGGACCCAGTGCCAATGAAGCAATAACTTGCCTTACCTTCCAAGGAGAAGAAGAAAAAGGGAGAGAAGGTACTTATGCCTCAATTCAAGGGAGCTTCCCTGCAGAGGCTAGAGACAATATATAAACATGGATGCCCAACAACATATGGGTCCAATCCTAAGGCTAAGCCAACAAGGACCCGAATGACGGGAAGCATAGCTCCACCTAATGCTTAGTCTTTTGGTAGCCAAGTGCAAGATGATGTTCCAAAGAGGTCACTAAGGGTGAAGATTATAAGGCCCAAGGCTACCGGTTTGGAAAAGGGAAAAGACTACAAAAGAAAGAGATCATCTACATCCCTGCACTTGGAGACAATGCTGGAAGAGGAAGATGAGGAAGAAGAAGATGAGGTTCCTCTGGCTCGAAGGAATTGATTAGGAGCCTTCTTGAAGAAAATAAAATTCCAGGAAGAGGAGGCCCAAATTGATATTGATGCAGAGACCTAAGAGGAAGAGGTGAATCCATGAGATGCCTTGGGAGACAAAAAATTCTGTGTCAAATCTTGAGGGTCTCTATGGATTTAAAGAGAAGATGTAAGAACAAAAAATTCCTGTTGTAGGACCTTCCTATTGAAGAACAACTTCCTTTCACATTTTCTCCCCCTCTAACATAATTCACCACTATGACTTTGGAGAAGACTACAAATGAGTCAATAATGGAGGATTAATCATCTCATCAAGTACCTCAGGGCACCATAGAAGAAACCATGGAGTTAGATGGAGAGATAGGAGAGTTAGTGGAGCTAGAGAAATATTCAAGTCAAGAATCTTCAGCCGATGTACTCTTGGAAAAGGATGTTGAGACAGTTCCAACTCCTCCACTTCCATAGCAAGTTCCAACTCCTCCACTTCCAACAGCTCCACTTCCACAACAAGTTTAACCTCCACCTACCCAACTCCCAAATCAAACCCCTCCTCCAGTGCATATGCCTACACCTCCACCATCTTTCCCTTCACCCACTCCTCCTCCTCCAATTTCTCCAACCCCTCTTCTTTCTCCCATTCCACCTCCAGTTCAACCTCTCATTCCTTCTCAACCAACACCCCAAATTCCTATTCCTCCACCACCTATGCCTACTCCTCTAATGCATAAGCCTACTCCTCCACCATCACATCCCATACCTTCTTCTGAGGTGACCCAACAAGGGGCACAAGAGAAAGAAAAATAGACTACCAAAGAAGAGAATGACCTTCCTCAGGAGAGTGAAGTCAATGAGCAGTTGAGAGGAGAGGAGGAAGATGAGGTAAGAGAAGAAGAAAAGGAAGAAGAAAGAGAAGAGGCACCAAAACCAGAAGAATAAGAGAACCAACAGGAACATGCGACCTCCATTTTAATAGAACCATATGAGCCAATAAATTCCTTCACCAAATCTACCTGGTTCACCAAAGAAATATGACTGAGGGTAAGGGTATACACAGATGAAGACGACACTGATATGATGGTGTTAGGCCAAGCTTTCCACCAAGGAGAATCAAGTGCCTTGGCAATGAATCTTACTTATGTTACTCAAGATCAAAAGGGTAGGTGGAAAGCACAGGTGGCAGTGCCAACAATTGACACCAGCATGGCCGAAATAACTCCCGAAGACTATGTCTTTGAAGAAGTAGACCTAGGTGATCCTACAAGCGAAGGGAGTAAAAAACCGGCCACCTTGGGACTAAATAATGCTTTGGGTTTTATGGACAAGGATGAGGAGAAAATTAAAGTTTTGATGGAGCAGAATGATGCGATGAAAATATTCATTCTTAAAACCATAGGTCCCATTGACGTTAGCAACCCGGAGGCCTCATTACAAGCTATTTTGGAGAAAAGGGCTGCTCCTGAGATGTTAACAGACATACCACATTATTTTATTCATGCTTGTTTAGATTGGAAGGCCAACTTTGAGGAGTTCTCAAGGGCTGCCTTAAGGATAATTGTGAGACCCTTCAGAGGTATTCTTTGAGAGATCACCAAATTGGTGGACATGATTGGTGATGAGAAAGGACTAGAGGCACAACTAGAGAAATGGAAGAAGGTTCTTGATGACCTCAAAATAATAAGGAAGAAATGCTTCCAAATTTGAGTAAATATTTATGAAGGTTTTGAGCTAGATAATTTTGAAGAATGGATCAAGGATATAATTGAGGCATTGAACATCTATAAAAATACTTAAGTAGGATCAATAAAAAGAGAGATGAAGGGATGATCTGGGTAGAGGAATTACACTAATTCCTCAAAGGTCTAGACTTGGATCTGTATGATGATGATGATTTCAAAACCATGTACCCAATAAACGACATCGTGCATCAATTCATGGATATTTTCAATGGTGTGAAGACGAAGGATGACCTCCAACAAATGTTCTATCAAAAGGAGGAGATGCAAAATATGCTGGCTCGGGAAGAAGAAATACAAGCTTTTGATATTGAACTGACCGCCTTCCAAGAGAAGCAAGAGGAATGCCTTGGAAGTATCCAAATGAAAATTTTTGAAGAAGTCTAGGAAATCGTAGAAAGACTCCAAAAGGCACATCCAAAAATCCTTCCAAGTGGCTAAGTGTTCAGTTTTGGACTTAGCCAATTTTTTGCATGAAGGATATTTTTGATACTTAGTCAAATTTTCAGTCTAGGATTTTTGGCCTTTTGGCCTCTGAAAGTCCAAAATTTTTCCTGGCATGGTGTTTTGGACTTGGCCATTTTTTTCAAGTCATTTTTTTGGAGTAGAGGTCGGGGTCCTAAATTTTTGGGCCCTCACCATCAAGAAATTCTAGTCTTCTATGGTGGATTTCCAGTCTAATTGACCACATGTTTTGGGTCATTTTTGCATGCTTTGGAGATATCTTTCAGATAGAATCTTGAAGAGGAGCCATGATGAGGATTATGGAGAGAACTCCAAGTTTTGAAGAAAGATTATTAAGAAGAATGGCAAAACTCCAGAACATATTTTGAGTTTTTTAATGCATCTTAGGCTTTGAAATTGTAATGCACATGGATTAAATCCATGCTAGATAGTTTAGGGTAGCTTTAAGAGTAGTTTCTTTTCATGTAAGCTTTATTTTAAATTTATTTCAAAGTTGCATGCGTAGCTGAAACCCTAGCTACGAATGTATTTCCCTAAAGGGTGAAATTCTATAAATTGTAAATGAACAATGTAATTATGGTCAATTATCATTGCAATACAAATTATACAATTGGTGCTTCAATCATAGTGTGAAATTTTTTGCTATCTTTGCGAAGTTTATGAATGTGTGTTTGCTCATTTGTTTATTTCAAAGAGCCAATTGATTGTATGGTGATTTTGATCCATAAATTTATTAATCTAGTGTTTATCATTGTTGCATTAATTTGCTGTGACAAATTATTGGGAAGATCATTATTTGGTGCTTCAAGATAAATTTGTCTCATGTGTGCGCATGTTCGTGGTGGCTTCATGATTTGATGAATTTTGACATATCTTACATCTGCATTTATTTCCATTGATGATTGCATCTACAAAATTGGGGTTGTGAGTTATTCAAATCTACGTTTTGTGGGTTTTCTTCATCTTCGTGGTAATTTAATTCACAAAGTGGTCCAATGATGGTTTATGTCCATTACTTTTACTTTATGCAACTTTGATTTAATTCTTGATACCTTTCTCTCTATTTTATGAAAGTCAATCATAATAGATTAGATTAGATTTACATGTTTTAGGGAATTGCTTTCATTAAAATATTCTGAAAATACAAAAAAAAAGAGAAAGATCCTTCGTTTTAAGATTGTTTTTGCAGCCTCTCCAAGATCGAACCAACAAAGGTCTCCTCGTGAACAATTTCACATTTATCTTCGATTGAACTGTCTAGACGGTTGAGACCCAACCCAAAAGGAACCTTGAGATTGATTTCATCATTCTTCCAAGAGGGCAATTTGTTCATCCGAATTCCTAGTTGAACTATCCCATGTAAAAATGATGCTCAACAAATACGATGGTAGACAATAATGGGAATAGATTCTGATTACTCATTTGAATCAATATTTGAACATTTTAAAATAAAATCTTAAAAAAAAATGGTTCTAGTCTCATATATTTTAGGTGTGTACTTGTTCATTGGAACTTGTCCAAAATTTGTTTAAAATGAGGTCATAGTAGTTGCTTATTAGGAAATAGGGTTCAGATGTACATTTTTATTTTGAGAAAAGTTGTAAGGGAACCCTGAAAGATAGAAAATAAGAAGTCACAAAGCATATCATGAATATAATGGTTCTCTTACATAGTCACACTTTGTCAATTGAGTCATTTTTGTAAGGTTAGTTTAAGAAATTAATGCAAAAATGTCTATATCAAATAGTTTGTGGTCTTCAATGATAAAAAATCAAATTAATCTAAAATATTTAGCAAAAAAATGTTAAGGAAAAAAATGCAAATTGAGATTTTATAGGTATAATGCAATTGTGCAATTTTACATGAAAAATAAATTGGAGTTGCAAAGTCTCACTTTTCTTGATATTATCAAACATTTGGAGTTCTTATGTAGTTTTTTAGTTGACATGGAACTACATCCAATCCCCAATTTTTTGGAAAATATTATTTAACAATAATGTAGACATTTGGACTAATCTTATGGTGCTCATCTACACCCTAATTCCATAAGCTTTCCAAGTTATAAGAAAGTGGGGACCACACTATTCATGTAGCCTTGTGGTTGTTGCATAATTACATCACTAGCTTGGTAGTTTTCCAATGTATATAGAATCAAGAAATTGGGGAGTTCATACATGTTTGTAATTAGTGTAAGATTAGTTTAACGTCCTAAAATGTGATTTGATCATTTTATGTAACTGATTATCTTTTGCAAAACTACATTGTAATGTTGCATTTCTATAAAAATATATCTAAAGAACCTTGTATTATTGTTCCAATATGTAACTTTTATTCCATCTTTCAAGCCCTATTTCATACTTAAAAATATATTTTGCATCTCATTCAACCCAATCATTCCTTCAAGCACCAAGGGTTATCTATTTGTTGGAGTCTATTGTTGTTGTTGTACTAGGGTTTAAGTATTTTTTTTATAAAAATTGTGGTTGTATTTGTAAACCTCTCATACTACATAGTTACTCCAAAAGTTCTAGTTGATTTGTTTGGAAGTGGATAATAAAAAATATTGTAGTCTTGTACTCATAACAGTACCCAAAAACCTTAAAATCTTGATTAAAAACTTTCTTTCTCTTGCAATTGGTTTTCAAACTTGATAGTTATAGTAGACTCTAAAGGTGATTTAAGGAGAAAATATAATAGACCTTTCAAAGTGGTTTGTATTAGATTTCAAGGAAGATTTGAGTAGATTGGTTAGATTTGTTTTTTTGGAAGACAAATATTTTTGTTTGACCGAGGTTGGTGCCTCCTATCAAAAGTGATTGGTGTCTCTTGGTGAGTTAGTGCTCAACATTGGATATTGGTGTCTCCAATGGGTTGGTGCCTATAAAATTGTACGAGAAGTTTAATATAAGAATTTTTTTGCATGGTTCTCTCCCATAAGGGTTTCCATGCAAATCATGTGTTCATCTTGTGTTTTGGTGATATTGTGCAATTGGTGATAGTGTGATTGTTAAGTTAAAAATGTAAAAGATTGTATTATGTTGATTCATCCAGACTCTCAGATAATCATGTGCTCATCATTTAGTATTAGAGTTGGCTCCTTTGAAAATAGTTTAATTGATTGAAGGTTGATCTCGAGAAGCACACATGGAAACAAGAGAAATAAATAAGGACAAATAAAATTCTAAGAAGAACATTAATCATCAAACAAAACCAAATGCAAGTAATGACAAGGAATCAATATCGATAAGAGTACAAAGTTTTTGGATGATATATTAACTAAAAAAAGGTCACCATTCAATAAGACAAGACTTGGCTATAAAAAAATTTCAACTGACCAATAAAGAAGACATTAAAAATTTAGCTAAGAAAGAAGAACAAAAGAGGAATGCTAAAGCACAAAAAGTCCTATCAAAAGTGAAAGAAACAAGAAGTAAAAAAATCTAAACAACTACACTCCAAAAATTAACAACTAGTTTAGAAAGTCCTTCCCAACAAGATGCCAACATGTGATGAAGTTCAAAAGTTTCTTTTGTGGTTTTTTTTATTCATGCAATCTTTGGTCATAGAGAAATACATTGTAGGACTTGTACAAGATATTTTTGTTGAAATTAATATATAAGTTCTTATGGGTTTGAAGAAGGAACTATAATTATTTTGTTCTATTGGTAAATTAAATGCAACAACTATATGCACAATAGAAGCTATTTTATAGAACCTAGACAAAAACAAGAAGAATACCATGAACAAGAAACAAGAAAGTTTTCAAAAGTATGGAGAAGGAAACAAAAGAAAGATAATGAGAAGAAGGAAAAATCTGTTGTTGAAAAAATGTACTCATTTGAGGAGAAGCACAATTTTAGGGGGAGCTAGTCATTGATATATCTTACAAGCTTTGTGGAAAAGATAATTCAAAGATAGACCTAATGATGCATATTCTACATGAGTGCAATGAACATCTTATTTCCATTGATTTTAGAAAGGGGAGAGTTACTAGAAAATATGAAAATGATGCACTTGATGTCAAGAGAAAGGATTACATAAAGGGGGAAAGTAAGAGAACTGAGGGACATTACAGAAAGAAAGAGCATCATGGTCACGTTTCCATCATGTATTATTTCTTTGAAAGGTTTACATCATTGACAATGGAGGGAATTATTGGAAATATTGTTGTAATTGATGTCAAAGGGGAATTAATGTCAAGACAACTTACTGTTGATGTCAAATAAGGTTTAATTAGAATGTATTTTATCTAGTTTCAAAGACAAATACTTGAATTTGAAGGGTTGTTTGACCTCCTTGGTGAAGTAAATACTTGGGGAATTAAAATGAATTTTATGAGTAAAATTTGGCCAACCTCCTTAATGAAATTAAATTAAAATTATCATTTTCATTTGAGTTTGACATATTTGGTAAAAAGGGATGATTAGGGTATATAAAAAAGATGAAGTTGAGGTTTAAGATATCAAGCAATATAATGAAATATCTTTTCAGTTTAAATAAAATCTAAGAGTAGTTCAATAGAAAATTATTGGAGGTGATCTATAGAAAGTTTGGATTAGACCTAAGAGTAGATTTTTGAAGTAGATTGAGGATAATATTTGAGCAGATTTAAGGAGGAGAATTAAAACAAATTATGAAGATTTTGTGAAGACTCTATGAAAATTTTATATCATTATGGGTACATGCATGAAGATCTTATAAGAAGTCTTTATATCATATTTTGAAGATATGGGAAAATTGTACAATATCTTTTAAAGTGATTTATATCAGATTTCAAAGAAGATTTGACCATATTGGTTAGAGAAATATTTGAGGAACTTTTGAAGAATATTATAATAGATTTGTAAGATGATTTAGGGTAGAATTGTAACATACCTTTAAAATTGAATTATATCAAATTTCAAGGAAGATTTGAGCATATTGGTTAGAGAAGTTTTTGAGGAAGCTAAAGAATTTGTTGTGTTCAAGGTTGGTGTCTCATATTAGAGAGGTTGGTGCCTCCTGTCAAAATAGATTGGTATCTCTTGTTGAGTTGGTGTTGAGTGGTGGGGATTGGTGTCTCCAAGGGGTTGGTGCCTATGAAATATCCAAAGTATAGAAAAGAAACAAAATAGACAAGAAATACAATTATAGACCGATAATTTGCGATTTCAATTTATGTTCAAACAATTAAAATTATTTATTATAATCATGACATAGCTCAAAAAATATTTCACCTTGGTCTTGTAACAATTATTTTTCATTGGAATTTATGGAAGGGTGATGTCAATATGACCAATGTGTTGATGGAAATATGTTCATTGTGTAGATGTCTAAATGTTAGACATGTTGGTGTCTGTATGTCCCTCCCTCTGATGTCAAGACAAATGGCGCCGATGTTGGAACTGCTCCACATAATTATGATATATTATAAATTACAATGGATTGCATCACTAATATGTTTTTGCCTCCAATATGTATAAAATTTATATTGTGTATTTAATCTCTAATGTTAATACTGTGGTTGATGTTATCATTATTGTTGTTATATCTCTGATGATTATTAGCTATGGTTTCTATCATAGGATGTATTATATCATGGTCATCTTCACCAATGTATCACTGGTATTGCTAATACTCAAATGTGTATATATGCCCTCTCCTTCTCTGTTATCACAAATGAATATATATGACCTTTTTATAATTATAATTTTAGTGGTATGAATGTGTTTGTCACCATATGAGACTCTCTACTACCACAAGCAGGGATAACTTTAGTGGTGAATATTTGCCAATTGGCAAATTTCACTCATCGGGGACCCAAAATTTGGCCAAAAAACTTAGACTTTCAGGGTGGCTACGTCGCCCGCACTTTATAAAAATTGGGTCCCATGCATTGGCAAACCGCCAATAGTGACATGGAATTATTTTTATTTCAGCGATGACTTCGCCAATCAAATTAATTTTTCCACATAATAAATTTAATATTTTCGCCTACAATTTCCTAAGCTTGTCTTAATCGATGGTCATATTCGCCAATATGTAGTGAAAATTTAAGTTAGAGTATGGGTGAAGTACAAAGATTTGACATGTGTCTCTATTTCAGAGACTTTCAATGAAACATTATGGTTTTTAAAACTTTGGTCCGCAATAGACTGACACATGTCTCTATTTCAGAGACTTTCGGGGGAATGGTTGTGTCCTTTAAAAGCTTGGCCCGAAATAGAATTCCTACCATTGATCTCAAATCATCAAACGGTTACAAAAATTAGGGTTATCTCTTGTCAGGAGATGTAAAATTAACTCAGAGTACCTTCATAAAATAATAAAAGTCATTTTAGCTTCCGGGGGTGCTGCCCCCGTAAACCCCCACGAGGGCGCTGCCCCTCGACCCCGCCCTGTACCGTGACAGGGAGCGCCCCTGTCAAATAATGATGATTTCTAGGTATAGGTTTTTGTCATCGTGATTTTCTTCAATAATGAAGGATTCGCCAATATTTTATAGAATTTTCATATAATTGAAAAAAAATCGCCAGTATAAATAATATTTTTCCTTTCAAATTAAAAAAATTCGCCAACAATATTATTATTTTTTACCCAAAATAATGTAGGATTCGCCAAGATTTTATACTTTTTCTAGTGAGGGGGTTTCTTAAATTTTTCCCTGACCACAAGTATGTATATATTTCTACTCTTTTACCATGTCTTATATAGTTCACTTCTACCACTGTGAATGAAGTTTCCCAATTGTTGCTCTATATGCTTGATGTTGTTGGTGCTATTTTTATTATTGTATGGCTCATATTAGATAATATGATATTTTCCTTTAGATTAATATGTCGCTACTTGAAAGGATTTATCTTAGAAATATTGTAGCCTTAAATGATAAAAATTTGGTTTCCAAAGGAGACTTCTTCAAATTGGCAAATGTAGACTGGGGAGGGTCTTGCACCTCCAAAACAAGCCTTAAAAAGCCAATTCCAAAATGGATCACTAGTATTAAAGATTAATATGAGAAGAATAAATTCTAAGATGCTTCAAAGAGGCCGATACTATATGATGCCAAATTATATTTCCAATCACCAAGTCAAACCATAAAGAATGACACCCAATTATGAAATATGCAATAAAGTCCACACCAAGGAAGTGATGAAATAATTTGAATTTTCAATTAGGTTTACATCAAGGAAGTAACATCATAGGTGTGCCACAAAAGGCCCCCCTTAAAAACACTTAATAGATCATGGTGGAATGTATGAGCTATAAGTCTCAAATTTAGTTTGGTCTCACTTAAGAAAGAAGGGACATGACAATTTTCCCTTCCTATAATCACTTTCCCACAAGAAAATTCAAATTAGGATGCTCCAAAATATTCTTTCTCTCCCATGTGACATCCTTAAATAGAAAGTACTTCCACTTGACAAGATACTCTTCGACCATATGAGATTTAATCTCCTCTCTTTTAAATATACAACCTCAACTAACTCCATTAATGCAAACTTTCCTTCATCATCAAGTTGGAGAAGCTCTTCTAAAAATGCAACTTTTTGTCTAAGAGCCTTCTTATGGTAAGAGACATGAAATAAATTATATATCTTGCTATTCTCCAAAAGCTCCAACTCATATGCCACCTCTCCAATATACCTAATAACCTTACAGGGACCATAAAAATGGGGCTTAAGCTTATTTTCACCCCTCTTGAAAGAATACTATCTATAGTGTTGTAAATGAAGATAAACCTAATCTATTAGCTCAAAATTATGCTCAATCTAGTGTCAAACTACATACATCTACTTATTTTGGGCCTTTTGTAAATTATCCTTAAGGAAGTAAAGGATATCTTGATTCTCTGACAATCAATCATTTTCCTTAGGTGCTCTACTATTTCCTAATTACAAATCCATAAAAAAATTAACCTCATATTCATAGAGTTCTTATAGGGTGACATCCTAATTGACATGTGATAGGTGGTGCTATAGCAATAATCTCTTAGATGTAT
Organism: Chamaecyparis obtusa; assembly: GCA_027943335.1. Classification (NCBI taxonomy): domain Eukaryota; kingdom Viridiplantae; phylum Streptophyta; class Pinopsida; order Cupressales; family Cupressaceae; genus Chamaecyparis; species Chamaecyparis obtusa. The sequence goes on along the minus strand of BSBK01007224.1, from coordinate 165,798 downwards.
CCAAAGGATTCATTCCTTCTATTGTATTTCCACATAATTATGCAAGTAGCCCTCCACCCATTTGTTCATGACCCTAGTTTGTCCATCCATCTAGGGGTGGTAATGAGCACTTAGAGTTAGCCCAATGCCTGCAAAACTAGAAAGCTCCATCTAGAAAGTGATGCAAAACCTACCATATTTTTTAATGACTATATTCCTTTGAAGCCCACACAACATAAAAATATCTTGAAAGAATAACTCAAAAAATTGAAATGCTGAAAAATCTATCAAAATTGTGAAGAAGTGAGCATACTTGCTCAAATGATCAACCACATCATAAATACAATCCTTTTCCTATACCTTGGGAAGTTCTAAGATGAAATTCATCCAAATTCTCTCCCACTTTTGATATGGAATATGTAAGGGTTGAAGAAATATTTCTATAAAGGCATGCTTGGACTTGATTTATTGGCACCTGGTGTTAGGATTTAAATGGGTTCGATCACTTACAAGTGGTGTTGATTCAATCAATGCAAGGCATTCGTGCCCTCCTTCATATCTTCTTTGCCGCATAACTTAATGAATTGAAATGAAACCTTTTTATTTTAAGTTATGCCTGTGTTTGTCTCAATTACGATAAAATGTCTCGGTGGTTGTAATTATGATCAACATGGGAATGGATTAAAAAAAATCAAAGTTTTCCTTCTATAATCCAACCAAGAAAAACCATTTTAATGCTCTCTTAGAAATGTTGGTCAAAAATTAGGGTCAAATGTACTAGTGAATACTTCTCTTTATCTTGTTGCATTAGTATTGAGAGGAACCTCCAGCAATGCTATAATGAACATGCATGAAATAACAGAAATATAGAGCAAAGTAGAACTCAGAGTGAGTCTATTGATCACGGGCCACTTCGAGGGGGTAACCTCTTTTGAGCAAGCTCAATACAATAAACTCTTCGGTGCCAACAAAGGACTCAACACCCACTTATATACTAAGTACGATCTAGAAAAGTAATACTACCTATGCATGTGGGATAATAAAATAAACTAACGGGATGACTTACAAAACATATGCATCCAACAACACTACACTAATAGAATAAACAAAAGGAACACACAGGTTCCTAACATCCCCTCCCCCTCAGAAAAAAGCTTTGTCCTCAAAGCTTAAGGTGTGGAAATTGTTGCTGAATCTGAAGAAGGGGTTCCCATGTAGCATCCTCTGGTTGCATGCCATGCCACTGGATCAATACCTTAGAGATAGAGCGAGAGCGAAGCTGATGAGTGCGCCGGTCAAGGATTGCCTTAGGCTCCAAAATAATGGATCCTTCCTTATCCAATTCAGGTAGAGTAGTCTGTGCTTTGATGTTAGTGCCAAGAACTTGCTTGAGACAAGAAACATGAAATACTGGATGAATGTGAGAAGAAGGAGGAAGTTCTAGTTTGTAAGCAACTAAACCAATCTTCTGTAAAACTTTATATGGCCCATAAAATTTGGGGGCCAACTTATGACGCCCTTTAAGCTTCAGGGAGGATTGCTTGTATGGTTGAAGATGAAGAAAAACCATATCCCCAACTTGAAAAGAGCGCTTAGAACGATGTTGATCTGCTTGTTGTTTCATGCGATTGCGGGCCATGTGAAGATTATCCTGTAAAATGCGAAGAATCTGATCCCTGGTGCGGAGAACTGTGTCAACTTCCTAAACTGGTGAACTGCTGGGAGTGTAGGGAAGGAGTACTGGGGGTACCTACCCATAAACTGCTTCATAGGGAGTCATTTTAGATGCTGTATGGTAAGAGGTATTGTACCACCATTCTGCAAGAGGAAGCCACTTGGCCCACTGATGTTGCTGTTCAGAAGTGAAGCAGTGAAGATAAGTTTCTAAACATTTGTTGACGATTTCAGTCTGACCATCAGTTTGTGGGTGATAACCTGAACTCATCTTCAGTTTGGTACCAACTTGCTGAAACAATGCTGTCCAAAAATGACTGGTAAAAGCTGCATCACGGTCAGAGACAATGGAAGAAGGGAGGCCATGTAGATGAAAGATCTGGTCCATGAAGATCTGTGCAAGTAAGGAGGTAGTATAGGGGTGGCTGAGGGCACAAAAATGACTATATTTGGAGAGACGATCAACCACAACCAAAATCACTATTTTGCCACCAGATTTAGGAAGCCCTTCAATGAAATCCATAGAAATATCAGTCCAAATCCGTGTAGGGATGGGAAAGGGTTCTAATAAACCAGGAGGGAGGGTCGTTTCACCCTTGTGGCATTGGCAGGTAGCACATTTAGCCACCATCCGTTGAATCATCTGTTTCATTCCTTTCCAAAAAAAATTCCGCCTTGCCCGCTCATAAGTCTTGAGAAACCCAGAATGTCCTGCCAAAGGAGAAGCATGGAGTTCATAAAAGACAGCTTGTTACAAATCTAAATTTTGAGGAAGCACTAGACACCCCTTATAGCGGAGAGAAGCACCATCCCATGAATAATGTGGTACCATAGAAGGATTATTGGCCAACTAGTGAATGATCTGAGATAAAGAGGGGTCACTGACATAGGCCTGTTGAACAGATTCTAACCAATTTGGGATTGACATAGAAATAGCTGAAAGTGAAGCTTGATCATCAAATGTGCGGGAAAGAGCATCAGCCACAATATTGTCCTTACCCTTCTTGTAGGTGATCTCATAATCATACCCCATGAGTTTGCTGACCCATTTCTGTTGTGCAGGGGAGGATACTTGTTGTTCCAGGAAGTATTTCAAACTTTGGTGATCAGTCTTGATGCAAAAATGACTCCCAAGGAGGTATGGTCGCCACTTCTATACAGCATGCAAAATAGCCATCATTTCTTTTTCATATGTAGATAAGGCTAGATTCTTACCAAAAAGAGCTTTGCTAGTGAATGCAATAGGATGGTCATCTTGAAGGAGAACAACACCCAGTCCATTGCCGCAAGCATCACTCTCAATAGTAAAGGGCTTAGAAAAATCTGGCATAGAAAGAGCAGGTGTACTACACATAGCTTGTTTCAGTTGTGCAAATGCATTCTCAGCAACCTGGGTCCAGGTAAAAGCATCCTTTTTTAACATAGCTATCAATGGTGCTGCAATCTTCCTATAATTCTTGACAAACTTCTGGTAATAGCCAATCAGACCCAAAAAACCTCGAAGGCTCTTGAGAGTTTGAGGATGCAGCCAATTTTTCATGGCATCTATTTTGGTAGGATCCACCCGAACCCCATGGTGTGCAACAATATGCCTGAGATACTCCACTTCCTTCTGGCCAAACACACATTTTGACATTTTCGCATAGAGTTGATGATTAGAGAGAAGTTGTAGGATGAGTTCCAGATGATGGAGATGCTCAGCCCAAGTTTTGGTATAGATGAGAATATCATCAAAGAAGACCAGAATAAATTTTCTGAGGTAGGGCTGAAATATTTTATTCATCACTACCTGATATGTTGAAGGAGCATTAGTGAGGCCAAAGGGCATGACTAAAAATTCATCGTGACCATCATGTGTGCGGAAGGCTATTTTAGGAATATCCTCCTCATTGACCCTAATTTGATGATACCCAAAACGAAGATCCAACTTTGAGAAAAAATGAGTGCCATGAAGCTCATCAAGAAGTTCATCAACAACTGGAATGGGAAACTTATCCTTTATGGTGATATTATTAAGGGCTCTAAAATCAATGCAGTCACCAAGACCCATCTTTTTTGCGGACCAGTAGAACTGGAGATGAAAAAGAACTAGTACTAGGGTGAATAATACCTTGCTTCAGTAAATCATGAACAAGCATCTCAATTTCAGTCTTTTGATGAAAGGGGTAGCGGTAGGGCCTGATATTGGGTGGGACGCTACCAGGAAGGAGCTGAATACGGTGGTCCTTTGGGTGAGACGGTGGCAAGCCCGTAGGTTCAGCAAATATAGTGGAATACTTATCCAAAATTTGTTGTAGATCTGCAGGAGTACTAGAGACTGCTGATGGTTGCATTTGGATGGAATGGAGCTGAGCGATGACACCATGTGAATTCTTCTTAAGAAGTTTTTCCATACGATGTGAAATGATGATGCTGAGAGACCCGGGCTACAAGCCTGTCAAAGTGTGTTGTTGCCCACTGACTGAAAACTTCATCCAAAGTTCAAAAAAATCCTAGAGAATGGGACCAAGAGTGCGTAACCATTGGGCACCCAAAACCACATCACAACCCCCTAAGGGCAAGGCAAACATGTCAAAGCGTAGGGTATAATCTCCAATAGAGAGACGCACATTGCGACATTTCCCTTTGCAAGGTAAAATGCCCCCATTAGCAATCATGACTTCAAAGTTAGAGCAGGGATGAACAAAGCAATCAGCCCGTTTGGCTATGCTGGGGTCAATGAAGTTGTGAGTGCTACCATAATCAATGAGGATAGTAAGAGGGACCTTCTTGAAGTAACCCTGAACCTGCATGGTTTGTGGGGTAGTGACTCCGGCCTAAGCATGGACATATATCTTTGGTTGGGCTTCTAGTTCAACCTCTTCATCGACTATTTCTTGAGCATCTTCATACTCTTCCTGTTCGGGTGGGGAATCCACATCCAAGAGATAGAGCTTTTGCTGCACACATCTATGGCCTCGGGACCATTTCTCATCACAATTATAGCAAAGCCCTTTTTCTCGACGGGCTCACATCTCTATTTCTAACAAGTGCTTGATAGGAGTAGTTTTGGGAGTTGGTGTGACCAGAGGATGTTGAGAGCCTGCATTTCAGAATGGAACAAAATTAGATCTGGATCATTGTAAAGCATTGATCTTGTCCTCCGCTAATTTTGGATCAGCACCATCGAAGCGAGGAAAATCAAGCTTCGGTCCATGAAAAGGGCTAGAACTAGTGTCGGCAACATGGCCTCGGTTCAGGCTTGATTGTTGAAGAGTGAGACTGAGAAATTTTTCATCCAGATCTTGAAATCTGGTCTTGAGGGAGGCAAGTTCCTCCTCCATGATTTTTGCTCCTGTACGGGTGACAACCATATAGCAGGGTTTTTGTTTTTTTTTTGGAATGGGAAGAAAAAGAGAAATAGAAACTTTTTCAGTAAGGGAAAACTTGGAGTTGGGCAAAACGCAGATGGGTAATGAGGTTTCGAAGAGTGGTTATGCATTTTCTGATGAAAAGGAAAAAAGAAAAATGAGGGTTTCAGGGGTGGGGAGGCAGAATGGGAGGAGCGGTCTAAGAGGGACAAAGGAGCAGAATGAGGAAATGAACCTTGTGGCTTTGATTTGGTGGCGATTGGCTGAGAAATGAAAAAGTTAGGGAAAACCCTAAAATTTGAGAAATAAGGGATTTAAGGCTTAAATATGGGGAATTGGGGTTAGGGTCCTCAAGGAAGGAAGTATGCGAAAGGGTATGTCGGAGGTGATGAGAAACTTTCAGAGGAAACCAGAAAGAAGCAAGGAAGCTATGGCAAGAACAAGAATTTTTGTAATTTGAAATAACCCAATTGTAACACAGATGAGATTTGAGAGGAACCTGAAAGCCTGACGGAAAAAAGAATTTCCACCAGTGAGCCCAAGAAAGTGCTCTGATACCAGATGAGAGGAACCTCCAGCAACGCTATAATGAACATACATGAAATAATAGAAATATAGAGCAAAGTAGAACTCAGAGTGAGTCTATTGATCACGGGCCACTTCGAGGGGGTAACCTCCTTTGAGAAAGCTCAATACAATAAACTCTTCGGTGCCAACAAAGGACTCAATACCCACTTATATACTAAGTACGATCTAGAAAAGTAATACTACCTATGCATGTGGGATAATAAAATAAACTAACGGGATGACTTACAAAACATATGCGTCCAACAACACTACACTAATAGAATAAACAAAAGGAACACACAGGTTCCTAACAAGTATTTGCATCATTTTTTGAAAACCTTTATTTTGTTGGCACTTTTAATGATTTCTTCCTTAGTGGGATCTTCATCTTTAGAAGAAGTATTACTATGATGGATTTGATGGCCTTGATTGGATCTCCAATTCTAAACTGACATATTAGATTCATTGAGATGACCAGTGGAAAATAATTGATACTGATGACTCGAAGATATATGTAGGGGTATTGATCATCGTGTAAGTGATTGGTTTTGAAGCGGAGTCCTCTTTGTAGATGTTTATTTTTATTTTGATGAGGGTCCAAGAGAAGAATTATCTATAGCCTTACCTTTCAAAGCAGAATCACCTTTGTTTCATTGACTCTTGGTTTGTACTGGCATGAAAGATCAACTTGATCAAGAGCCATAAGAAACTAGGCAAATTAGGTCAATGTTCAGTTGGGAAATTGATGACTTGTCTTCAAGAATCGATGGAAGGTGATTGTTGGATCTTGATTTGAAATTGAGAATGAACTTTCTACAAGGTTTCAAGGTTAAGGCTTCATTTCCTGATGAGGGACACTTGTGAACATGTTGATTAAGATTTGATTGATGGGAGGACAATAAGACTAGTCAAGTAATCAAGGAATTAGGATGAAGGACCAACAGACAAAAAGTTACAACAATAAGGGTGTGTGATTGATTTGTCAGATTAGGGAAGATTGGAAGCTCAACTAGATAAATGGATTGGAGATTAAAATGATGATGCAACTAGTCAAATTCACACTCTAGAGGTCAAATGATAACAGTCTAATATAATTCAAGGAAACTTTCATACTATAATTCATAGCTTCTGATATGATAATATGGTAAAATCCCTAGGCTCGTACGATGAAACTCATAGACTGGGATGATAAAATTGAGGTTAATGACAACTATCTTTGGGATGTTGGCTCGTACGAAAAAATCTGCGTTAAGAAATGATATGAGGAAGCTGTCGTATGATAATTCTCAATGGATGATACAATAATATGGTGAAATTTTTCTTGGTTGTATGACATAAGGCTCCGTGTGAAGGATTTTCCACTTGTTTTTGGAAAATTTGTCAAGTTTTTTAAATTTTTGTTTGGAAAATTTGGCAAATTTTGATAGTGTGTTTGGTTTTTTTTGAAAATGTTTTGGGGTTTTTAACACACACATAAAACACATGGAGGTAAAGAAGCAAGAACACATTATGCCTAAAGGAATTGGCATAGAAAGAAAACCTTTTCTTGCAAACTTATGCACACTTCCAAGAGCTAATCATAATATGACCATTGGAGATAATGCAATGAGTCAAGAAATGTTGTATTAGCTAACTCCAAACTCTCAAGGAGGCATGATATGAAGAGTGTCTTGGGGAAGTTACCATCTTCCTTGCACAAATATTATCAAACTTTTGGGGGTCATACAGGTAGCTTCTACACTATGGAGTCTAATTTGGGGCACCGTTGAGTGATATCTTATGTTAATCATACAAGGAAATGTAGTCCCACAAACAATATTAAGTAATATATCCCTACAAGACCATGCATAAGATACCACCATCCTCCAAGACTTTAATCTCAAAGAGGCATTTTTTTTTTTTAGAGTAGAGCATAATAGCTAGATTTTCTTTGTTCCCCACTTGAGTCATTGATGGGAGATTTATTTTTGTCAACTGATAGGATCTCTAAAGGTAATGCAAAAAATAAAATGGATTGGAAACTTAGGAGTTTGGATTTCTGATTTTCCACTAGGGAAAAGAGCATAATCTCCTATCTATGTTATTTTCTCCCAAACACACCAAGCAAGTTTTTCATTCCTAGGTATTTTTACAAGAGAGTAATAAAAAAAGTCTAGGTTTTTGATTGTCTAGATAGACAAGATCATACTCCCTATCAATGAATTAAATACTAAAAAGGACCTTGATTAAGTTTTCCTAAGAAAATCACTTATTGCAAACACAAAGTTTAGTTGCAATATCGAAGGTAACCTACAAGCACAAATTCGTGAGTAGTTTGGATTTTAATGCCTTCAATAGAGCATCCTAAAACCACAAACAAGTTAGTATTTTCACAAAGATTGTTTCAAATGATGGCCTTTTACAAGCAAAAATTATACAACGCAACCTGCAATCACTAGTTAGGCTGCAAAATAGATCAACCAGAAAGCCAACAAGATGAGATTAGGAGTGAGAAACCAAAAATCAAGTCAACTAAATCACTAAAAAATCTCTTTATTTTTTATGTGATAAAGTACACACAACCATAATTCACCATGATATCATATGATGAAACTCAAAAAAGGATGTGATAAAACCTTTAAGCTTACCTATCATACGATATTTCTCACTGGACAAAACGGTACAAGTTACTTCACCATATTATCGTATGACATATTTCATTAAGAAAAATTACATGACAACTTATACCATAATTTCATATGATAGGCTATACCCAGTCGTACAAAATTTGTTGGAGTCTTGGAAATTTTGAAAAATAAACAAGAAAAAAAAGAGGCTAAAATCTGAGTTCTAGCCCCACGAAGGACGCCAAAAATATGTGTGAAAAGTGGTTAGAACCTATAGCAAAAATAATTTAATAAATCCTTACACCCATGGGTTAATATCATAATAATAAATCAAAGTAACAAAGTGAAACCAATTAGAAACTTATTTATTGCTTCCTAAATGAAGCGAATATTGTCTATTTTATTTTGATACCAGATTCAACATGTAGACCAATGACTAGACTACTTCAAAATGGAAGATTCATTGTGAGTATGATGAAATTATTGCATTCTCTATTCCAAAATCTTGATAAAACAATGCAAATAAGCTGGAAAATGAGAAATCTAAGCTAGAGATGCAACTAAGAGTTAATAACCATGATTGACTAAGATTAGATGAGCTATCAAAACAAACTAAGATTTCAATTAAGCTAAGAATGCATAATAGCCTAGATGAATTTCAACATTATAACATTACTATGCAATGGTGGATCTCCAATGAGCTTAGGAGAGCTTGGTTTTATAGGAATTCCAAGGGACTAAATGGTTTGGATTCAATCTTGGTAAGAGGTTGGGATTATTTCTCCCTCAATCCATGTTCTTGGCCTCTGATTGGTCCAATTTGTGTTTGTTTGGTGGTGGATGAGACAAATTAGTAATTTTACCCTTTTAATCCTCTTTTTAATTAGACATTGGTGCACACATGTGTGTTGAATGGGTTCATTTAACTAAAAGTGTAGGAACTTTAATTAAATTACCTTGATTAATCAATTCAATAGCTTTGATTCTTTGATTTATGATTTAATTGATGATTGGTTGGTGATTGATTTAGTTATACAAGTCATTTTGGTTGAATTAATCACATAATCAGGTTTAGTATAATGTTTATTTTAATTAATTGGAGTTAGGGGCTCTTATTTTACTAGACCAATTTTAGGTGATTACACAAAGAAACCTAGGTTATGGTTGTTTGAGGATTGAGAGAGATACAAGAAGATTCTTCATTATTCCAACCTTGTTGTTGCATCAAATATTTGATCAAGTATGGAGGTAAAACATACAATAAGACTCTTTGGAAGGTTTGTGAGTCATACCACGAGGCAATACCTGAGACAATAAAGAGTAGGGTGGATCTAGCTAGTTAATTGGACTGAACGTGAATGCAAAGCAATTATAATATCAATCTTATTTGAATATATGAACATATGAAATGTATGTTTGTATAAATGAAATATTATGCATCCTTGTTATTTTTCAATGGGAGAGATAAATATGTGCATTCTTATTAATTTTTAGTTTTCTTGTAATAGGATATACATAAATTACAAATAGATAAACAAATTGTTAAATTTACAAATATTTTCCACAAAAATAAAGTTCTTACAATTAAACACCAATAAGATGATTTATTAGAGCTCATGGCACATAGTATCAATCCTTCTGATACTACAACGTCATGTTATCATTTCCCATAAATACCTATCTCACTTTCGGGAGATTCGACTCTATTCAAAAGAATCAACCACTTTTTACTTTTTGTAGAAAGTTGCAAAAGCACTTAGTTCAAAGGTGCAACGTTGTGTATCTTCCAAACCACTCATCATGGCCTCAAAATTTTAGTGCCAAAAACTTCATTTGGGTGCGTAAATTCCATTATTCAACTCCCCAACTAATCAGAATGTTTTGGATCAGTTTGTACTGATGCATCCCCTTAAGTGCATAGAGTGCCGAAACTATGAAACCTAGACAAAGTTTTTCTCAGAGATTGTGGAATGTAGGATTTATATTTAATGATATAGGTCTATGTTACCACTTCCCACATAAACCTCTCTCACTTTTGGGAGATTCAAATATGTTCAAAAGTGTTGACCACTTTTCACTTAGTGCAAAAAGTTGCAAAAGATCTCAGTACAAACGTACAACATTGAGTATCTTTTAAACCACTCATAGTGACATCAAAATTTCTATTCCAATATATCCATTTGGGTGGGTACATTCCAAGAATTCCCTTTTTTGTCTCTCTAACTCGCTAGAATGTTCCAAACCAATTATACTGATGCATCCTCTTAAGTGTATAGAGTACAAAAAATTTCAAACTTTGCTTAAGTGTTTCTTGGAGCTTGTGGCATGTATGATTTATCTTTATAATGATACAAGGTCATATTAACATTGTCCACAAAAAACTCTCTCACTTTTTGGAGATTTGATTTCGTTCAAAAGTGTCGACTACTTTTCACTTGGTGCAAAGAGTTGCAAAAACACTCAGTAAAAAGGTACAATGTTGTGTATATCACTTTCCATGGCCTCAAAATATCTATGAAAATAGCTCTAATTAGTTATGTAAATTTCATAAATTACCTCATTCGGCTCCCCAACTCCTGGAACATTCTGGACTACTATGTATTAGTGTGCCCCCTTAAGTGC